>CM039724.1:4013007-4478589 GCA_022539455.1 Dendrobium nobile | reverse complement strand
GGGTTGATAGAATGTGTTAGAGATTGGTGGGGGTGATGGAGTGGATAGGTTTGATGGTTGTGGTATTAGATGTGAATAGGTTGGGTTTTGTTTGGGGAGGAGTAAATTAATGAGGTGTGATGGGATTGATGAGGATAGTTAGGGAATTGATGGAGGTGGATAGGGTATATGAGGTATTGTTTTGGTAGGGATTATGGAGTGTAGATTGATATGTGTATGGGGATGGAGATGTAGGGGTGGTTTTATGGAGGTTTTTTGTGAAATTGGGGTGTATGGGGTTTGATGGTTATTGGGATTGTTAGGAGTGGTAATGGTTTGGATGTTTGGAGTGATTTTTGGTATAGGGGTGTTGGTGGTATTGTATGTGTTTTTGGGAGGGAGTATGTGGGTGTGATAGGGATGTGTTTTGTGGGTGAGGTGTTGAATTGTGAGTTTGGTGGTTTTGTGGGTTTTATAAGTGTTGTTTGGTTGATAATAATAGTGAGTTATTGAGGGGGTTTAAGTATTTGGTGAGTGGTATTTGAATTGTGGGGAGGAAGAGATAGGTGGGAGGATAGGGGTTATGGTTGGATTGGGGAGTTTGGGTGTGTGGGGATTTTGGAGTGGTGTATTGAGTAAATAAGTGTTTTTTTGATGAAATTATGGGGAGGGTTGGTGGGGTATATATTTTGATGTTATATTGTGGGATGGTGGATTTTGGATTGGGTTGTTTTTTTGATTTTATATTGATTTTAGATGGGTTAGATGATGGAAGTGATGTATAGATGGATGGATGGATTATAATGTGATTGATAGGTGGATTTGATTGGTTGGTGGTTTTGTTGGGGGATGTGGTTGAGTAAATTGGTAGGGTAGTGATGTGGGGAAGTGTGGGGTTGTTAGTGGGAGTTGTTTGTGGGGATGTTATTTGAAGGTTGGGGTTGGTGTTTATGAAAGTTGAGATTGGGGGTTTGTTTGTGGGAGGGGTGAGGGGGTGATGTATTATTGATGGTGAGTTGAGTTGTTGATGAGTGTTGTGGTTTGTGGGTTTTGTTTGGGTGTTGGATTTTGTGATGGTAGATGGGGGGGGTGGTGGTTTTGGATGTGTATTGTAGGGTGTTGATGTATTGATGTGATGGTATGAATTGAATTTTTTGTTGTTAGTTTTTTTGGTTTGGGTTAATGATGTGATGTAAGGATTTGAAAGTGTAGTTTTGTTGTTAGTTTGTTTTTTGGTTTGTTGGGTTGAAGGGTGATAATATATAGAAGGTGAAGGATATGGGAGTTTTGGGGGTTGGAGGGGGTGTTTGGTATGAGTGGGGTTGGAGGAGGTGGTTGAGAGTTTGAATAATTTATTGGGGGGGGGGGGGAGAGGGTTTGAAAGTGGATGTTTGAAAAGTTGGGTATGGTATAGGTTTGAAGTATGGTGTTTGGAGTTGGGGTGAAGTGGGTGGTTTGAGTGAGGGTGGGTGAATTGTTGAGAATTTGTTTTGGTTAGGATGTGAATAGGTAGATTGGAGGTGGTCTTGTTTGGAGGGGTTTGGAAAGTAAAGTGGGGGTTGTGTATGATGTGGGTTGATTATAATAGTTGTAAGTTGTTAGTGGAGGATTGAGAGTATAAGAAGGATTTGGATTAGGTGAGAGGTTCTATATATAGGTTTTTGTTGTGGTTTGGGGGATTTATATATGAGTAGAGAGTTGGGTGTGTGGTGGTTAGGTTGGTTGTGTTGGGTTTGGTGGTGAATAAATGTAGGTTGGTTTGGTAGGTTTGGTTGGGGTGTAGTGGGATTTTTGGTGGTTGAGTTGGGTTAGTTGGTGTTTGGTGGTTGGTTTGTGGTTGTGTTGTGTGTGGTTGTGTTTAGTGTGTGAGTGGTGGTTTGTGTGTGGTTGGGGGTGTTGTTTGGTTGGTCTGGGTGTTTGGGGTAGGTTGTTGGTGGTTTGGGGTGTTATATGGTTGTGGGGGTTGGGGTTGTGTTTGGGTTGGGGTTGGTGGGTGAGAGGGATTGAGGATATGGGTTTGGGGATTAGGTGTGTTTGAGGGTTGTGGGGTATGTTGTGGATGATAGGTTATTTGGGTTTATGGGGGGGGGGGGGGATGTTTATATTTATGGGGATGTGGGTTATGTGGGTTGTGGGTTTTTTGAGTTGGAGTATGGTGGGTAGTTGAAATAGTTTGGGTTGAATAGGGGAATTTTATATAAGTTTTATATGTGTTGGTTGTTATTAAGTATGGGGGACTGTAGTTTTGAAGTGTTAGTGTGGTTTGGATAGTGTTTGTTTGTTGAGTGTGGGTGATGGATTGGAATGTGTGTGGATGTGTGATTTTTGATGGGATATTGTGGTTCTTAGATAATATATGGTGTTGTGAGTGTTTATGTTTTGTGGTGGGTGTAGTTGGGATTGTTTGGTGGGGTATTGTTGTTTGATGTTGTTATGTTAGGGTTGATTGATTATGATGGGGGGGATTGTAGTGATTGATATTTGATTGATGTGTTGATTGTTTTTAATTGAGTTTGAAGGTGGTGGAGGGGTTAAGGATTTTGGAGAATTTGATAAGAGGTGGGGGTAAATGGGTGGTGGGGGGTGGGGGGGGTAAGGTGGGGGGTGGGGGGGAGGGGGGGGGGATGTTGGTGGGTTGGGTTGTTTTGGGGGGGGGGGGGGTGTTTTTGGTGTGGGGGGTGGGGGGTTTTTGGGTTGGGTAGTGAATTTTAGAGTTGGGGTTTTGGTAATTAGTGTGTGTAGAGTGGGGGGGTGTGTGATTTGAGGGGGGGGGTATTTAGTGTATATTTGGATTTGGGTTTTTTTTTTTGGTGTTGTTTGGGGGGAGGATGTTTGATGTTGGTTTTTGTGAAGTTGGTTGAAGATATAGAGGGGGGAGATTTATGGGTGGGGGTGAATTATTGGTGTGGGAGGATTAGGGAATTAGATTTGTTGAGGAGAAAAATTTGGGGACAAAGGAGATTGGAGATTTGTTTTTTGGAGTTGGGTTGGGTGGGATTGGTGTTGGGGGGGGAGGAGGATTTTAGGAGTTGTATGTTTTGTTGATGTTTAGTGTTATGGTTGGGGGATTGGAATGTAGGTGGAGGTTATAGAGGGGGGTGTGTTATAGGGAGGGGGTGTTGTTTGGTGGGGGTTGTTTTTGGGGGGTGGGTTTGGGGTGGGTTTTTTTATGGATTTTTGGGGGAGTTAGTTGAGTTGGATGGTTGTTTGGGTTTTTTGTTTGTGTTGGTGGTTGGTTGTTTTATGGTTGTGGTGTTGGGTAGGAGTGGAGTAGGGGGAGATTAGGGGTTGGGAGTAATGGTTTAAAAGGTAAAGAGTGGTGGAGGGTATTGAAGATTAGGGAAGGTGTTGTTGGGTGTGGTATGTTGTTTGGGATTGGATAGAGGGATGGCGTATTAAATGGGGTGATTTTTTGGGGGAATTGAGTTTATATTATGTAGTGTATTAAAGAGAATAATGTTAGTGTGGTTGAGGAGTTATAGGGATAAAGATGGTTATTTGAGAGAAGGTATGTGATAGTGGTTGGGGAGTAATGTTTATTAATTAAGATATTTTGGGTGATCATAGAGGAAAAGAGAGTTAGTTTGAAAAGTATTACGTAAAATCACGATGTTACACGAAATCAATGAAATGCCATTTGTTCAAGCAGCTAATCTGTTGAACTATAAATGGTCAAATGACTGGTTTAGCCGACTCCTACTACTAGATATTGTTTTAAATAAATTTGAGGTCTTGTTAAATACAAGTCATTTTTAGCCAACTTGTATAAATTGAGAGATTATTTTGTTCGGTACACCGACGGAAGAAACCGTCCGTGTTGCGCTCGATACTGATCACGGTATAGTTTTTGGGGAACGGCGCATGTTTTATTGTGTGGCTCCAGACGAATCCGGACCCGCAGGTATAATTTTTCTAAATTATGAAGCATAGAAAGAAAAGGATTGTGTAGTCAATCACTCTGGGTTGCTCATCTCCTATGGCGCTGCCCTGATGCTAATTCTAAACCCTAAACTAATGAAGAAGAACCAGTGACTTCAAAAGAATCAATCAGTAGCAATTGTAACAAAAAACGAAATGTTCTGACTGCTTGCTCCAAAATTATGCTTGATCTTATTGTCATCATAAGATGAAACTTCGCCTACCACTTAACAGACTTCTTCTATAGCAGATTGCTAGATCAATCTTTTTGCTTTGAGATATGAGAGAATCAAGTAATGCTATCACTTAGGTTTCGTTTGGGATGCTTTTTTATACTTCATAAAGCGCTTTCTAGAATTTTGTACTAAGAAGTTACTTTATGAAGCAGAAAGAAAGCCGTCCCAAATGAAGCCTATTTTGGCAAGCAATAAGCACTTTTTATTGTACTTCAATAAATCAATTTATCATCTTGCTTATTGTAAAGGAAAAGGTTTGAATAGAAAAGGAAGCAACAGAGAGAAACAAAGAAATTTAGATGAGAATCACATAATAATGCCTTTCAAACTTGGCAGTAAGACAATCTAGCTATAATAATCATTAACCATCTATCAGATTGGACTGAAAGATCTATGCAACAAAATAATTCAGAAAAGAATCATCTATATCTTACTTTTATTCTTATAATTCATTATTTGATGTCAAGGAATGGTATAGACTGTTAATCCCAGTCTAGATTAATCACAATGGTTGCCATTTATCCTTATTGTCATACTAAAAGATCATGTCCTGCACATTTGTTGCATTAGAGGCATCTCCAACTGAAAATCTCATTTTTCACTCCAAAATGTCGTGAAACTAAAAAATGTCGTGATTCATCTCCAATTGAACTCTATTTTGCCCCCTTTTGTGAAGTTACCGGTTGGCCGTTCTCTCCTTTTGCACATTTCTTCTGCAAGTTCTGTAGAAACAGAAAAATGGTGAAGATGACCAGTGCAACATCAATATTGACGTCCCACTGTTCATCCGCAACCAAATAGGGCTGGAGCTCACGAGCAACACCATTTTATAAAACCTTCAGACAACCGGAATGTAAGCTCACGAAAAAAAAAAAAATTTGAATGCAGCAGGACTATAGTATTGAAATAAAGCAGTTACGATGTTATGTATTAAGGGAAAAATGTGAAGGGGATAACTGACGCCACGATCAAATGTCCCACGTTCATGAAATAATGGACAGATCAATTTGTATAAGAAGGGAAAAAAGAAATGAAAGTAAGAACGCTTACTTTGCAGAAGAAAGAGTTTTCCCTGACTTGAACTCTCTGATTTTATGCTCGGAAATCCTCCGCCTCGGCTTCCTTCCGCTCGACAATCCTCCACCTACGGTCCTCGAATTGACCGACCGCCGCTCAATCGGCCTCGTCAAACCAGCAGCACCGAGTTCCGGCTTCACCTGAGCGAAACAAGAACGGCCCGCTGCCTTCGTCCGACCTCCTCACACAAGCAAACGAGCCCCGATCCTTCTGTCCGTCGCCGGCGACCTCAACTCACACGAGAATCGTGTCTCCAGTTCTCTCTCACACCTGCAAACGAAGCCGACCGCCGCGAAGGGAACTCCAACCTTCCGTCACTTGAACCTTACAGCAACCCAAAGTTCTGTGCTTTCTCTCGGTATCTCCACTAGAACAAAAAAATGATTTTTTTTAAGCCAAGCTGACATCTTCGGAAAATTATTAGGTCAGTCCATGACTTCAATGCTTCTATTTTCAATTTGAAGATCAAAGATCTTGCTTCTGTGGGCAATGCTTACACGTGGTTTAACCAAAGATTGGTTAATCCCATTCACATCAATCTTGATCGTATGCTTGTTAATGACAAGTGATTAACCTCTTTTCCTAACTCTCATTATGTGGTTAAAAGCCTTGCCTGCTCAGACCATTGCCCTATTGTTCTTTAATATGGGGAAAAATCTTCCTCTCCACATAGATTTCTTTACAAAAATTACTAGGCAAACCTTGATCAATTCTGGTCAACTCTTTTCCACATCTTCTTTGCTAAACCTTTTGGTCATCCTCTTATAGATTTCTGTAATAAGCTAAAACAATTGAAGCTTGCTATTAAAGGAAAATTGGGCTAACTCCAACCTCTTGGGTAGACATATAGAGGAGTTACAAAATCAGCAAGAGCACTATCTCAAAATCCTTAGTTTGGGTCATGATAATCTGGATATCACTTTGGCTCTAAAAAATATCAATAATCAAGTCATGATTGCCAACTCCAACTGGACTTCTTGGGTTATGCAAAGGGCAAAAACTAAATGGTTGACTCATGATGAAGATGACTTAAAGCTTCTATTCTCTAGAATTCGGTCAGAAAGAATTATAAGAAAACTGCATACTCCTTTATCACCTCTACGGGAGCTTCTACTTACTCTGACGCTGTTAATGCCGCCATCAATCACTATCAAGCTCTTTATAATCACCACAATCAATTGCATGTGGATATGTGTCTTTTTCCCCCTGACAATCGTATTCCTAGTGATTTGGCTGAGCTCCTCATCTTACCTATAACCAATTCTGAAAGAGATTTGGCCGAGCTCCAGGACCGGATGGGTTCAACTTTGAGTTTTATAGGAAAACCTAGCTTATTACAGGCACCTCACTTTGCAAAGCTATCAAAACCTTCTTTCATAGTGGCTTCATGCCTAGGGTGATTAAGAATACAACAATCACTCTCATTCCAAAGAAAAGTCACACCTCATCCTTAGCTGATTTCAGGCCTATCTCCCTTTGCAACACCATTTATAAAATCATTGCCAAAATTTTGGCTAACATGCTCAAACCCATCATGCCAATTATTATAAAAGGTAATCAGACTGGTTTTATTCACAAACGAGTTTCAACTGATAACATCATACTGGCCAAAGAATTGTTATTACATGCCAGAACTTCTAGTAACTTTAAAATCATCTGTGTCAAACTTGATTTAAAAAAAAGCTTTTGATAGTGTCTTTAGAGATTTCATTACTGCGAGACTTTGGCAAAAGGGTTTCCCTAGCTTATTTATCAAATGGATTGAAGCCTGCATAAATGATGTTTGGTTTTCTCTTTGCATTGATGGGGCTCTTGAAGGTTTCTTTTCCTCAATGTGTGGAGTATGAGGGCAGGTGTCCCCTTAGCAAGTAGAGTACGTGCTAGTTGGGGTTAGTGGATGCTTCACTCTTTGTCTTTGTTGCTTCAAGTCCTCGGTGGAACCATACACTATTTAGTCTTATAGATTGTAGAATCTCATTTGAAATGATTGTTAGTATATCTTAGTTTTTTTGAAATTATTACTAATAATTAGAAATTTAGATATTTGGGCCGAATTGGTGATGTATGCCAAATCTATCTATATTCACTCTAAATGCAGTAGAATATCTAGTGCGAGTCGGGATGTGGTAGGCATGTACTTGAAGGTGGGGATGTGGTGGTTTTGAGTGTATGGAGCGATTTTGAATAGGCTTTGTTGGGTTATATGTATGTATCTTGGTTGGTAAGTTAAGTGTGTTTAGGTTTCTTTGATTGGTTGAGAAGTGCTGATGTAGTATTATTTTTTGGGGGTGTGGGATTTGATGTGGGTTATTTTGTATGTTGTTGTAATTTGTGTTATAGTTGGTGTGTCTTTTTTGGTGGGATGTTTTTGGATTTGTTGCTTGGTGGTGGGAGCTTGAGGCGTGCAGAGAGGTTTTTTTATTGTGTATATAATAGAGGTGATGTTGTCTTTGTTCTTTGGCGTAGCTGAGCTAGTGTTTGGTGGTGTTGCAGATGGTTTAAATGTTGATTGGTTGGTGAGAATGTGTTGGTTTTTTGCAGGATTTGGTATTATTTTGGGGGGTGTAGAGAGTTGGGCTTTGAATATTTGATAGAGAGTGTAACGATTTATTAGTTGTATAAGATGAGTGAAAATGGAAAAAAATGGTGTTAGAGAGAAATTGGTTTGTGGAGTTGATTTATATAAGAGGTGCAGATATGTGGGGTAATTTGGTGGAATTGCTTATAAAATAAATTTGATAGTGTTTTTTTATTGGATTTGGTTACGATGGGTGGTTTTTATGTGTTTATTACTATATTATCTTATTTGGGATTTATAAGTAATTATGAGTTGGTTGAATTATCGCTTACGCTCTTATTTTCTCCATATGCTTTCATCAATGGCTTAAAAACTACAGATAATCTTCGATTTAGAGGAATCTCTGTTAACCTCATTTGTGTTCTTTGTAACTCCTGCTTTGAATCTACTACTCATTTATTCTTCGAGTGTGATTTCACTTACAATATCATTATTAAGTTGGTGCCTAACCTTAAGAATCATCTGCTTTGGCCTAACCTCTTCCAGGTTTTTGATAGTTTTTTTTAGCCTAATGCTAAATATTCGTTCTTTCTATTCCCTTTTGGTTTGTTGCTATGTTTACATGATCTGGAAAGAAAGAAACAAAAGGAGATTTAGGAACAATTACTCTTCTATTGTCACAGTTCTCCATTTAATTCGGAGAGCTATGTCCTTCAAAGTCTACAAATGGAAAAATTCCGAATCTTTGCATCATCTGCTGTAAAGCTGTTTTTATGATACTAGAGTTTGGGTGGTGTAACTTGTTTTTTCAAGGCTGAAATTCTGATCTAGGCGTTTTTGTAAGAACAGATATTGCCTTCCTCTTATTCCACTGTCTTCAGTTTTGGTATTGGTGGGCTATGATGTGCGGATTGCCTCCCCTTGGATGGCAGAGTTTGTCCCTCCATCACAACAGCTGCTCTCTACTTTGCAACCAGGGGACCGATCTTCTTGCTACAATTCCTATTTACTGAGCCCTCCTGCTGCTCGGATAAAACTTGTTTTGGTTTCAATTTTGTTAGTTTTTTTTTGTATGTGTTGCTGTTTACACATAGCCCCTTTGGCAACTTTTTGGCAGGTTTTTGATTTCCTGATTTTATTTCTTATTTGTAACTTTTTCTTTTAATAGGAATGGGCTATGCCCACATTTTTCCCAAAAAAAAAAAAAAGGTCAGTTCATCTATATATTGCAATTTTTATCTATCTATCTGCTACAATATTTTGACTGCGCTTTAATTATACTTTTATTATAGATAGAAAAAATACGACTAATTCTCTCTATCAAGTGACCAAACCTAATAATTTGACAAGCCCACATCCCAAGCACTTTCTTAATTTCTGCACTTTTGAAATAGCAAAAAGGCAATGTTATAATATAATAATTATATAACATTATATTACAGTTACATGATATTATAATTATATATAATTATTATTGATATATCATAAAAAATTATCTTGATCGGGCATAAATCTCAAAAAAAAATCAAGTTAGAAACTTCAAAAATTAAATCCAGGACCATTTGAACTCCAATTTCAACAAACTTATAGTCGAACAGAACGTCTTAGAAATACGAACCCAATGACACTAAATTCGACTCAATCCGAGCCCAAATGGGTCCAAATCAAAGACTCGAAGTGCATTCAGAAACTTCAAACCATAATTTGGATTACCAAACGGTTTCCAAATGTGACATGCTTATAATCAAATCGAGCGGCTTGAAGATACAAACCCAACGAGCCCAGGATCCTAAAATTTTGATATCATTAAGGCATTCAAATGCCTAATAAACGATCAATGATCAAATGATTCAACATCGGTCGGCCATTCAAACCACCCCCAAAATACCTCTGATCTTCCTCCTATTTACTAGTCATGCTACTATCAAATAATTATAAATAGATCTCTTATTTCTCATAGAAGAAGATCCACAAAGGGGGGAAGAAGGAGGTTCAAGCAAGAAGAGAAGAAAGCAAGGAAGATACTCCTCGACCACTATCGGACTTTCACCCAGTAGCCGAGCGACTACAGGACTTCTGCCCGATCACCAACTGACGCCGAAATTAAGCTAGAAGAGAATAAAGAAAATGAATAGAGGAAAGAGAGCTCTCTTGTCACCAGATTCTTCCTCGACCACCTCTGGACTTCCACCCGACAGCCTACCGACGTCGGAGTTCTGCTCGAATGCCATCTGACGCCGGAGTTCTACCCGGCAAATAATTGACGTCAGACTTCTACTCGCACCATATTCCTACCCGACGCCGGACCTCCGCTCGTTGCCGGATTTCTACCCGAAGCTGGACTTCTACCCGAAGCTGAACTTCTGTTCGTCGCCAGACTTGCGTCAGATTTTTATCCGACTCTGCACTTCCACCTGATGTGGTCTTCCGACCTCCGTCATCAGAAAACGATCTTTATGACCTCCATCGCTCGCCGACTATGGTCCTTCCGACTTATGTTGCCCATCGACTACGGTCCTTCTAACCAAACAAATACATCAACAATGATTCTTTGTATTTCTACCATATAATGTACTCTATATGATATACATCAAGCTAAGGTCTTCACCTAAGGAAGGCCCTCATTTGTAATCAACTGCAAATAATAGTGGATTCATTCAAACTGGGCTAGGCCCCGTGGTTTTTCCCCTTTTTAGAATTTTTCACGTAAAAATCTTGGTGTCCCCTATGAAAGGTGCACTCTCTCTTTTTATCTGATTGTGTGCTAGATCTTCGTACGAAGCTAAAAAGTTAAACTTTATATTTCTCTACCGCTGCGAATACTCTAGGACGCAACGATTATGATTATATAAAGTTGTATAATATTATATAGTGTCATAATTATTTACAAGCAAAGCTGAAAGCTAATACGCATTGTCATCAAATTATTAGAATTGAAGGAAGTCCCAGGGTTGATACGGTCCCATGAAGCCCTTGGCCGTCAAGCTGATCCGGCCAAGGAATTGAAGATTTGAAGACTTTTTTTGGGATCAATTTACTCTCCCAATCTTCTTACCGTTGATTTGATCTGGTCGAGTCGAGCATAAAGAGCAAGTGCCCTCCCCAACCTCACCGCAAGGGGGGGTGTTGGGTGGCGGCACCGGAAGGTTGTCGAATTTTCGAGGGCACAAAAACTATATTTTAAAATAAAATAAAATTGTTAAATAAACAGGTTGCACACAATTTGAAAACTCGAAGATCGTTTCTGCGATCATAAATTTATTTTTGGACCTATAAAATTGAGAACTTCAAATTAGAACTCGATTAAAATTCAAATCCAGTAATCAAGAAGTTTAAAATAAAATTGAAACCCTAAAATAACTAACCCAACATGATCTGATTCAATTCAGTTAACCAAATTAAAATTTGTGTTAATGCAATAATTAATGGAATACCAAACTAATTAAAAACAAAAAACAAAACAAAACAGAATTTAATGAGAAAGCTCGAAGCATAAATCAATAAACCTTTAATTAAATCTGAAACTTTAAATTGATTAATATAATTAACCCAATAATCTCACAAAATTAAATAATAAATTATAAAAGCCTAAAAATTTAAATCATCTAAAACTTAAAACTTAAAATAAGAAAAAACTTAAAACTTAAATAAAACAATTTTAATTAACTAATTTAAAAATAAAATATAATTAAAATAGTTAATCTGCTAAAGTAAATAAATAATGAATAAACTGGATAATCAATTAAAATTATAGCTAGAACTCAATTAACTAAAACTAAATCTTTAAGTTGACTATACTAAATTGAATAATGAAACAATAATTTATTTTAATTAATTAATAAACCCTTATCATTTAAATAATTTGATCAAGCATATTAAAATCAACTTAAAAATAAAATTGAACCCTAACTAATTTAATTGATTAATCAAATCACAATCTACTTTAAATAACTAATTAACAAATAAACTTTAATCAGAAAACACAATCAATTTAATCACTTAATTAAATGAGTAAATTGATTAATTAATTTAATTGAATAGATTAAATTTTAAATTGAAATTCAATTTTTAATTAACTCTCTTGATTGATTAATAACCAAATCAAATTTAACATATTTAAATTCAATTTCAAATTAACGAGTCGAGCAATTGGTTTTAAATTTAAAACTTAATTTCAATTAAAACTCATTTAATTAATTAACACAATTAAAATCAAATAAAGTGTAGAAATGAAATTGGCAACTCTCCAAAGGGCTACAGATTGGCTCAAACACAAGAATACAAAACTCTCTGAACAGCTCTCTCAAACAAACAAATCCAAACACTCTGACCCTCAGTAACATCTCCTGCAACTACATGTGGACTCCCTAAACTGCTGGCTACGAGCACCTGCAGGAAGACAACAAAAGTCAACACATAAATAAACAAGACTAAATTAAATGGTTTAAAAAGTAAAATCTAGCTACTGCATGCAAAATAAAGTGATGAAAGTGATAGAAACAAATGAACGACAGTGCTAAAGTAGAGCAACAAACTACTGTAGTAGAACTGTTATGAAACACTAAAAGTGGTGTCGAGGTGGGGAAGTGTGTAAAGATATAGTCCCGTTAAACTAAGTCCTATAGGTTACTTATAATAAAAACAGTAATTTATACAGATAATTATCTCACTAAGTATATCTATTAAGTGAAATAATATACACCTGAAATAACAACGGGCTACTTCCAAGTGATGCAGTAAGATCCACAAGTAAGGTAACTTTTAAAGGAAGACTCTAAATCCAAAATTCGAATCCAAACGGGCATCTTAACCTATAAGACAAAATTATAAGACCCGGCATCTGGGCTACTTCTAAGCGAAGCAGTAAGACCCACATATTATGAAACTTTTAAGTGAACGACACTAAATCTAAAACCAAACCACTTGGATAGTATTGTTTATAAGAACTAAATTGTCAAACTCATCACCCGACCACTTTCAATGAAAATCGTAAGTCCGATTTTAGAGGAAATCTTTAGATAAAAATGACCTAATCTCTAACTCCCAATTAACACACCTGGGCTACTTTCAAATAAAAGCCGTAAGTCCGACTTTAGGAGAAAATTTTAGGTAAAAATAATCTAACCCCTAATACCCAACTAACACATCGACCACTTCTAATAGAAGTTGTTAGTCTGACCTCTTAGAGAAATATTTAGGTAATAACATAACCCTAGACCTTTCACTCGGGCATCCTAGTCTATCGGGTTAGGTTATAAAACACACCACTTAGGCAACTTAGCTTATAAGGTTAGGTCATAAGACCCGTCGTTAGGCAAATTCTAAGGAAACCATAAGACCTATCCAACCAAAAATTTTTAGGCTATTTCTAAGGAAGCCATAAAACTTACTTATACCCAAAATCTTCTGGCCACCTCTAATAAAGGTCGTAAGACCTACTATTATGGCTACTTTTAAATGAAAGTCATAAGCCACTACCTAAATCTAATCATACGGGCAACTCCTAATTGAAGCCGTAAGCCTCAAACTAAATAAATTAACGAACAACTTCTAAGGAAGCATAAGCCCCAACACAAACTAAACTAAATTAGAATCCACATATCTCCACTTTAGTCTACTCTAGATCTCTAAGAGAAGGCAACCCATGGCTACTAATCAGATTCCATTGACACTACAATTAATGGTTGTTAGCGTTGGTAGATTGAACTCACGGTATACCTGGGATGACGGAACAATAGGATCTTGATCAGGTGTACCTTCACCCCCCCCCCCCCCCTCCCATAAATAAGTCTAAAACTTTGTTGAACATTCTCACACTCCTTGCACGAGATTAAGTATATTTTATCATTAATCGAGAGTACTCTTCTAATGCGTTAGAAGGAGTAATTATCTATGAGGGCTTGCACTCATAGGAAGTAGAACACAGATCAAAATAAATCCTGACACTACTCTCAGCGAAAATCTGATTAAATATTAAACTCAATCTACCTCTAAAAAAATTAAAAAGAACCCCTAAGTTCGTAAGAGAAAGGTTCACACCTATTTATTTTAAGTTTTTTTTTTCCAGAGCGATCAATCATACTATTAGATTTAGTACATCGAATTACTAAGGAAAGACTCATGCATTTGAATGTTCGATTCAAGCAAAAGCAATTGGAACGACAACCTACATGCACAATGTTGTGCAAAATCACTCAAATATTGTCTGTTCACGAAATAAATTATGCCATTGTATCAGAATGTTGAAATTATCGAAGAAGGACCCCTCACGTTCAATTTGAGTAGACCCAATTAAAAAAGATGAACTATGAGTCTGATGTTGCATGAAATCGCCCAAATATCCTCTGCTTGAGAAAACAACCACATTATTATATTCAAAAGTCAAAATTACTTGGACAAGTTCACTATATTGATGAGACTTAGATATGAGACAAATGACAAAAAATCATTGATGCGTGCAAAATAAAGACAAAATTCAACACCCACAAGTGCCAGAAACTTGGCTGGCAAATTGATCAATATATATTAATTAACTTTATTAAATCTAAGAAATCAAATTCAAAATTATTCTTTTTTAACTTATATATATATAATAAAAGAAAAAAATTAAAATCAAAATATCCTATTCCATATATAGTCTCCAACTTTTTTTAATTAAAAAAAAGGAAAAATAAATACCCTAAATAATAAATAAATCAACTAAATTTCTAAGCTAATAGAAGCCTCGCCCGCCCTCAATCTCCTCTCGCTATGTCGCTCGTAAGTCCACCGACGCCGGCCTGCGCCGACCAACCCTATCTCCCTCTCTCGATTCTCTGTTCGCACTCGACTTTCCCACCGCCGGCCTGCCGGCCGGCCACCCTAGCCGCCTCAATTTCTGCCCTAGCCATCGCTCAACCGGTTGCTTTTTCCTTAACGATTTATCTCTTAACTCTTCAAAATTTTGTGGTAGATGAAGCTGGAGCGAAATGGCCGCTTCATCGTTCAGAAGCAGTCACAAGCGTTCGACAACTACTTTTTCAGAGCGGCATCCTCTCCATAAAAGAAAACAACTCTCCGCAAAATTCGCATTTAATTTAGGAATGCAGCAGAGAATAATCTTCTATGTTTCTTTCCATATATAGTTTAGGGTTTTATTTAGCAACTTCTCCAATCAAAACTGCTCTCTGAACATCCCTAATATAAATACTTTGAAAGAGAAAATTATTTGACTATTTCTCTTCGATCTTTTTGTTTTTTTGTTTTTCTCTGTACTGTCTCTGCGAGACGTTGAAGGGAGAGGGTTCGATTTCTCATCAATTGCTTCCGGGCATTAGGGTTTCTCTCTCGGTAAGCTTGCTTCTATCTGTATCTCCATTAATTTATTATGTATTGTTTTTTTTTTCTTCCAAATTTCAATTAGATATCGACTTCTTGAAACTTGATTTTTATCTATCTGCTGGAGAAAAATTATGAGAAACTGTTACTACTTTCCTAAATTTGAATAGGTTTCAATGTTTGGAGCAATGGAGGTTGGAGGGAAAAACATGCAGATGACAAAGAAGAGAAGTTTAAATGACAGGGAAGGAAGCAATGCGAGCTTAATGGGAGATAGGATTGAACAGTGCCTGATGTTTCACGCGGCAATGAGATCTCAAGATTGGGAGATTGCTGAAAGTCTATTTCTCTCAGCAGAACTACAAATCCGAAATGATTTTCTATGCAAAGCAGTGGAGTTTGTATGGTTTTTGAAAAGTCGGCAGGAACTGGATGAGATCACTAGTCTGATCAAGATGATTGTCTCTAATGGTGCCGGAAATTTCAAAAAGGCTCTTGTCAAATCTTCTTTTCTTGCTGCTTGTCTTTCAGTATTTGGGAGCTTGACAATGAGCTTAAAAAGTAATCCTGCTATCATGATTCGAAGGTAGAGACTTCAATGTCTGGTTATGAAGATGCCACATTTTAGTTCAGATTTCCTTACCAATTGATTTGATTCTTCTTTCTTTTGCCAAAGGTTGATTGAACGATTTCAGAGATCGAATCGGGATGAGGTTTTCAAAGCTCAAGCAGATGGTAACGGTCAAAAAATCAATATCAATGATGTCCGGTTACAGATTCTAGGATTTAAAGCATTCTTGAATATTGCTGGCAGTAATCTCTCCAGAAACGATTTTCTTGAGGCATTTGAAGTAGCTTGCTTTCCTCTTACTCACATACAAAACTTCTATCCGGGTTGGGAATTTGGAGGAGGAGCTTATTTGCTTGTAAGCTTACTAACAATGTTGGTGGATGGTGGAGCTAATAATGTCAACCAAAGCCTTCTGGAAGCAATTCAATTTGGCAGTACTGAACTTGTACGTATCTTTCTACAGGCAAGTTATCTTTTTACCTAATTGCAAGATTTTTTTTCACATCTTTCTCATATATTTCTTCGATTCATTTGCTAATTAGGTTAATGGTAATATAAATGTTGATTTGGAACAGTCAAAATAGTTCTTTAATCTTTTAACATTTTCCCGCTTCTTTAGCTTGAAGAATGTTGGAATGATGATAATGAAGATGATGTTTGTTTATAGAACATAGCCGACGACAACAACAACAAGAAGCCTTTATCCCACTATGTGGGGTCGGCTACATGATTCCTTTTTCTCAATTGTGTCATGTTAAGAGTCAAATTCTCATCTAAATCTAATAAAGAAATGTCATTTCTAAAATTTTTTAACCAAGTCATTTTAGGCCTACATCTATATATTTCTTAACATAAGTCAAATCTAATACATCTAATTTCCTTACTGGGTCATCGAAAGGCAGCCGTTTTATGTGACCAAACCATCTAAGGTGACTCTATCTAATCTTATCTTCCACTTGAGGTACCCCAACCTTTTCACGCAAAACAAAGGGTAGATGGTAGAGAATACGCCACCACCACCACCACCAACAACAACAACAACATCAAGCTTTGTCCCACTACATGGGGTCGGCTACATGAATCATTTTTCTCCATTATGTCATGTTAAAAGTCAAATTCTCGTTTAAATCTAATAAAGAAATATCATTTCTAATATTTTCTAACCAAGTCTTTTTAGATCTACCTCTACAATGACCAGTCTTTATTGAACATAGACTGATAGATAATAATCAATGTGCTAGATATGTTTAAAATTGTGGCTCATTTCATATCATAAAAATTCTAAATGAAGGATATCATAGAAATCTTGAATAGTGGTTGATCATTAATATAAGAATATGAATATTTTCTTTCATAAACTTCTGTAATCATCGCTCAAAAGCCCTAAAGCTAAGAATGCTTTTGTTTATAATTAGTTTGCTGCCTCTCATTGGTGTAGAAACATTATTAAACCACATTAAACTCTTATATTCTTGTATGTTTTCTTTTTTTCCTTTCTAAAAATATGAAGCTTACACAACAGGACAAGCAAATTGTATATTTTTCTGTCTTCTTACCAACTCTCCTTCATTTATTCAGCTTGCCCAGCAGAAAAACTTACCTGTTAATGTTGATCTGGCACTTGAATATGCCTCCCAATTTGTCAAAATTAGAACCATGGAATGCTTGGTAGTGGAAGGGAAAGCTACTTCCTTTCTAAAACCACTAATTTCTGCTGCTAGACAAGGTTGCCTCCCTGTGCTTCAGTGGTTCGTCAATCGTGGCTGCCCGAATATCCATCTTGTGTTTGCCTTAGCTGTTGCAGCCTCCAACAACCATGTTCAAATTGCCACTTACCTTCTTCATCATATTCCACTTCCTGTGCTTACTTCCAAAGGAAAAAAGATCATCAAGATTACTTACGATCTAGGCGGCGGCGGCGCATCTCTCCAAGGTGTTTCTTTACTCCTCCAGTTAAACTTTCTTGGCGACTCTGTTGCAACCTATGCAGTAGCAGACAAGATTGCTCGATCTGAAGATGAAAATTTGGCTCATTTGCTCAAAGTTTTTCTTCAAGAACAGTGGTCGGAAGCAGCTTTTTGGGAGGGGATGAAGGCAGGGAAGAACCACTACGTGAACCTCATGAGAATACTGAGAAGAGGCGAATCGTCCATTCGGTTAAGGGGTCTTCCATCGCCATTGCTGATGGCTATTGGATACATGCCTTTGTATAAGGACTGTGTGAAGGCCAACGGTCGGCTGTTGCCTCAGAGACTTAGAGGACAGCTTGTGGAGATTGCAGAAAGGATCACCAATGGAGCTGTTAACAGAGAGAGTCAGTTGAATGAGGTAATGGGTGTGTTGGAGCATCACATACCTCTCTTTGTTCGTTCTTCATGAAGATCTTTGGCTTCTTTGATTTCTTGATAGTTTGCTAATTGGTTTATTTTTGGTAACACTGAGTAGTTGTATGGTTCTAAATTGGAGGAATTATTTGGTGTAGATATAATAAAATTTTGTTGTTGCTTCTTGTTTTAAGGAGGTGATTTAGGCTTTGTTTGGAACTGCTTTTGAACGTGATTTTTTTATTGATTTCAAGAAATGTTTGGAGTAAAAAGCTGTTTTAAAAAACATGAAGATAGTTATCCCAACTTCCAAATGAAACTTTGATAATTTGATATAATATAGTGGTAATTGATTATGTTATCGAGCATATTATCATAATTCATTTTCAATGAGTCTCTCACTAATAAGAATGTGACACGTGCTTTCCAACCAGTGATTTTTTATCAAATGGCATCATAGGTAATCGATTAAAATCGGATGATTTTGTCATAAAACAACAACACTATGTTATGGTCATGGCAAAAGCTAGTAAGAATATCATGGCTAAAAATCTTTGAGTAATGAATTATAGAGTGTACTTGAAGACAAAGCCCTTTATTGGTTAAGGGTCACTTAAATTTACCCTCTTAAATAAACATTTATATCAAATATATAAGATTCTCTTGTACAAAGAACATGAGACAACCAACAAGAATCCTTTGATCTAATTGGGTCAATTACCTTCTCCAACTAAGTATATTAGGGACCATGATAATTCAGGAATATGGAATCTTGAGACCTTGATTAAATTCATCACAATTTATCATTTAAAACATAAAATAAGATTCATCCATTCCCCGCAATTGTTTGTTAATGTTAATAACTCTAAGAATAATCTCAGCTTAGAAATAGCAAATATCTTACCGAGCATATTCCCATTATTCATTCCCAAACAGTCTCTCATCAATAAGGATGTGACACATGCCCTCCAACCTGTGATTTTCCATCAAATGTCATCATAGGTAAAAAGCAATGACCGGATGACTTTGTCATAAAACAACAACACTAAATTACGATTACGGCAAGAGCCCGTACGTTTATCATGGCTAACAATATTGAACACCTGAAAAAATTGAAGTCCATCTATTCATTTACTTTACTGTCCTAACACACCAAAACAAGCAATGCTAAAAACTAAGGAAAGAGAATAAAAATATGTAAAAGCCCAATTCAGATTGGGTGCCTCAAGTTGCACTCATTGGTTGATCTATTCTTGAGCCAACATTTATAAATTCAGGTAATACAGTTCAATCATTACTACATTGCTTGAGCCTCAATTATCATTATTTTTTTATCAAGGAGTTATATCAAAGCTCATTTTCTTGCATAGATGAAATTTCAGAGGTTCCAGGCTTTGTTATCCTCAAGGAGCTTCAAATGAAATTCAATAGAGTGGATGCTAAGAAAAAATCCCTCCTGTTCATAGAGGAATCATCATTCATGAAGAAACAACCTTTGAAGAAAGTGAAGATTAATGTTTCATATGGAACAACTTTCTTACTGTTTTTTAAAGTAGCTTTTTAGCACAACATTTTTGAAATCAGCAAAAAACAGTGGTAAAAACTGTCTCAAATGAAGTCTAAGAAGACTGGTGAGAGATAGTCGAAGTTGTACTCTCAATTGGGTGAGGTAACTATAAAAGAGGTGTCACATATTTCATTGAAATGCTTGTGCCTTGTGCAGCGCCAGCTCCTGCGCTTGCAACCCAACCCCGACCCCCTTGCTCACCCGTGCCCAGTGCCAACCAAGCACCCACGCGACACAGCTGCCCGTCCAGGTCCAACCCCATCCTCCGCTTTGTGCTCATGAGCCCAGGCCCTGCTCGCACAACTATCTGGTCGCCCTCCAGCCAATGCCTTCACACATTCTAGCCCACAACCCCAGTTTGCTATCCCGCCGGCCCAGGGCCTACTTGCTACGATCTGACTCCCTGCTTTGATGAAAATCACGAACGACTTCCATCTATTTCTCCCGTCGGAGCAAGGCCGCTCCGCTTAGTTGGATCTTAATTACAAGAAACTTCTAAGGATGACACCAGTCATCACTTGCACATTCAAGAACAAGATTCATCTTCCTTCAAGACAAGATTTTCCAACAAGGTGTTGAAGCTGAAGGTAGCAACCAAAGTATTTAAATTATCAAAAAATCTCTCAATAGTTAACCTACCAAGTTACCCAGAAATTCAAAGTATTTCAAGAAGTTGATGTTGATAGCTCACCTAACACAAGCTAGTGAGAGAAAGTTAGAGAGAGAGACTCCTGAATTTTGAATTTGCTTATTCAAAATTTTCTTCTTCCGCCATTTGGTAGATTTTCCGCCATTTGGTAGATTTTCCGCGGGATGGAGGACCGCCTGCCGGCCAACTCTGACGGCCGGAATTCAAAGGTGAATCCTTCATCTAACTCCAGCGTTAATTCTGATTCAACAGCTTCTTCATTAGGCGTTGGATCACCGAGATTTGGTTGATTCAATGCTCCATTGGTCTTCAGAGAACCGACTGAAGTCAATTTCATTTCTCCTCCCTCGGTGTCTGGTAAGGGGAAGGAAAAACAGATGGTTGATGATAAAATTACCACTCCTCTTAAGAGTGGAATTTCTAAATCAAAAGATTTTGGATCTTCTTCTTCAAATTTGAAAATTTTTGTTAATAGGTTTGATAATATTCCCAAACCTGGTTCCATTTTGGAGGGGATTCCTTCAATCCAAAATAAGGATTTTAATCCTTCATCTGTTTGTGATATTGTTCGAGCAAAAAGTAATGTTGTTGAAATTCTAGGTAGTAGCTGCATTGATTTGGATAAAATTCCGGCTAATCAATGGGAGAAACATCCTTACATTCAAGTTGATTTGTCTAAGGAAGAAAATTTTTTATCTGAGGATGGTTTGGCTGTTAAATTGTATGAATCGAACATGAATATCAACTCAAATAAACTCCAATGTTCGGTGGTGAAGGTGTTTGGTAAACTCATTCCAATTCATGTGATAGCAGATGAATTGCGACGTCAATGGTTGCAGTTTGGCAAGTTTCATTTGACTGTGCTTGGTTCTGAATAGGTGCTTTGTTTGTTCTTTTCACATGAAGCTATGGAGAATGCTTTATCTGGGGGCCCATGGTTCATGAACGGCCACATTGTAGGGCTTGACAAATGGAGTTCGGACTTCTCTCCGGACTCCTTGAAGGGCTTGTCATCTCCTGTTTGGGTAAGAATGCCCAACCTTCCACTCTATTGCTAGGATGAAATCAACGTGTCAATGATTGCTTCATTAATTGGAACTCCTATCCTTATAGATGGTGATATGTTTCAATGGGAGAGAAGAGAATTTGCAAGAGTATGCGTTCGAGTAGAGCTTGACAAACATCTACCTTTGGGTGTTTGGGTGGAAGGGATAAATGGACTTTCTTTCAAAAAGTTGAGTATGAGAAGATCTCTCTTTTCTATTTTAAGAGTGGAAAGGTTGGACATTTATGTGATGTTTGTAGTTTGAAGGTGGGAATTGGAGGGAAGGAAGATAAGGGGAAGGAAGTTATAACTGCGAAGGGTCTTGTTGAAGCTCAGACAACTGCTAATTCTAGTAATGCATCTTATGGACCTTGGATGTTGGTAAGCCATAGAAGAAATAATAAAAGAAAGATGGGAACAAGGAATGCAGTGAATTTACCGAGAGCAAAATTTGCTTCCAAAATTCATGTGCCTGAAGTGTCTCTTCCTGATACTGAAGAAATTCAAAATATAGTTGTTGAAGAACCTATTGTGAAGGTAACAGAATTGGCTATGGCAGGTATGGTTGAACAAGATGGCGGTATTAAGGTAGTAGTGGATGATAATGTTATTTCTGAATCAACGATTGTTAATTCTAATGATATGGGAAGGGATGTTTCATTTAGTAGCGAGAATGATATGGGTAATTATTACAATTATGATGCTAAGGACTGTAATAGTTTTAAAATTCTTGGTTCTATGTGTGGAGAAGAGGATGCTAGGAAGGAAGCTGATGTTTCAGTTACAACAGAAGTTGAAGAAGGCAAATTGGTTGAAGCTGAGACATCAGTGAAAGTTCCAGAAGACTCTACATTACTTGCTGTAGAGGTTGATTTGGATATCAAAACAATTTGCCAAGGAGGTTCGGATATAATAATTTCTGGAGGTGAAGGCAATTCTACAAGTGTTCAAGATCCTGGAAGTGTAAAGCATGTTGCGGCTACTCCTTTGTCCAAAAATGATAATGCGAAGAGTAGAGAAGACTTGATTGAAGATGGAAAGTTCCAATTGCCAACTAAATCGGTGCACCATAAGAAGAAGTTGAATAAAGACTTGAATTTGTTTGGTCCTATTAAAGGCAGCCTTAGAGGAAGGAAATTTGACATTCTTGGTGAAAGTGTTGGAGGCACTTCATCATTTATCTTATGACAAGCTTATGATTGTGATGGACCGGTCCGGTCCATAGCAACACCGGCCCATAAAGGGCCGGTTCTCACTTACAGCAGGCGGAGAACCCGCCTACCTGGGCGGACTACCGAAGGGGAGCAAGGAATCGGGTGGGCCCCAAGGGCCCACCAAATTGAAGAGGAAGCATGAGGTGTTTTCCCTAGGGGTAATTAGGGGTTTTTGAGAGGTTTATGTGAGAGTTAAAAGTGAGTTAGGGTTGCTTTTTGGGGGGATCTTGTTTTGGTGGCTGTTTTAGTTTTCTTCTTCTCTAGGGCTTGGGAGAAAGCTTCTCTTCTCGAATTGAGAGCATTGTATCAGTGGAAACTTGTAAGTCTTTTGATATTCAAGTTATTGAAGTGTTTGTGAGTGTTTTCATCCAAGAAATTTCGTATTTTTCCACCGTTTTTGGGCTGTTTTCCCTGGATTCCGAAAATTACCAACTAAGCTCCATCAAAGTGGTATCAGAGCGCTAGATCCACAAGGAATGGATGAGTACACGAAGGATTGAATCTATTGAAGAGAAAGTTGGAGAGTGGGAAGTGGAGTTCACCGCCCTTAAGGAGAAATTTGCATCCGTTGATGAAAAGCTTGATGGAGTAGAGGAGTTGAAGACTCAAATGTTAGGGTTACAAGAGATGATCAAACAAATGGTGGCGGGCCAACACAACATAGGGGGTTCGGTTAACCCTAACCCTAACCCTAACCCTATTGCGACGCCGGTTGATGGTGAAGGAGGTAGTAGGGTTCGTGAGGGACCTAATGCAAAAGGGAAGGAGGCCATTGACATTGTTGACCATGGAGGGGATGCTTGGTCCGCCGGCCCAAGGGGGGGCAGGTATGGCCCAAACTGTGGAGGGGAGGACTACTCCACCGCCGGATTTATGGGAGACGCTAGGGCAAGCTATACTCAGAATCATCTAGATCAATTTTTCCAAGGAAGGGAGGGAGGAAGCATGCCTTACAATCAGTGGGGAGGAGGATCGTATCGAGGCAGAGGGGAGGCCGACCCTAGGGAGCCTCATTGGGGGTCGGCTGGTTATGCAAGGGGGGATCCGGTGGCACCTCAAGCTTGGGAAAGAAGGGAGAGTCGTGGGGTGGACCCACGGCCATGGGAGAGGCAACCAGAGGGGAGATATGGGCAAGGAGGTATGGGAAACGGCAGGGTAAACGGGAGAGGAGAATGGGGAATGAGGAAGTTGAAGCTTCCAATCTTTGAAGGAGAGGATGCTTATGGGTGGATCTTCAAGGCAGAAAGATACTTCACAGCGATGGGGATGACAGATGAGGAGAAACTCTTGGCGGTACCTTTATGTTTGGAGGCAAGAGCCCTTGCTTGGTATCAATGGACGGAAGAAAGGCAGAGATTCAGATGTTGGGCAGAGTTTAGGGAGATGTGCTTAGACCGCTTCAGACCACCAAAGGAGGGAACTCATCATGAGTAGTTCTTCGCACTGACTCAGACTGGTACAGTATCTGCTTATAGGGACAGGTTCGAGTTGCTGTCCAGTAGACTTCGTGGGATGACGGATGAGGTGCTTGAGGGAAACTTCATGAAGGGTTTGAAGCCCCACATTCGATCAGCAGTTAGAGCGGCCAAGCCAAGGAGTCTGAGGGAGACTTTGGAGATGGCTGAGCTGATAGAGGATAGATTATATTCTGATCAATACCGCAGGCCTACTTTCTTTGGAGGGGGACAGAAGGTGGAAAATCCTACGGGAGGAGCCAAGGGTGCTTACTTGGGGGCAGGAGGAGAAGGACAGAAGGAGAGGGATCGGAGTGCACCGGCCAAGGGGGAGTTCAGGCGGCTCACTGAGGCAGAGCTGAAGGATAAAAGAGCTAAGGGGCTCTGTTACAAGTGTGATGAGAAGTTTGGGCCAGGGCATAGGTGCAAGGACAAATTACTCCAAGTCCTATTGGTAGAAAACCCCGAGGGGGAGGAAGTTGAGGAAGAGTTAGGAGGGGAAGAAGAAGGTGTAGATCATCTACATCTTGACATGATTGAGGTTTCCCTCAATTCAGTGGCAGGGTTGACAGCACATTCCACCATGAAGATGGAAGGGAGGATCGGGAGCTTTACAGTCACAGTGCTGATAGACAGTGGGGCCACCCACAACTTTATAGCTTGCAGATTAGTGGAAGAGTTGGGCATTCCCATGACCCAAGGGAGAGGAGCAGTGTGCGGGAAGATGCAGCGGGGTTACTCTCTCCATA
The DNA here is from genome assembly GCA_022539455.1 of Dendrobium nobile. NCBI lineage: Eukaryota > Viridiplantae > Streptophyta > Magnoliopsida > Asparagales > Orchidaceae > Dendrobium > Dendrobium nobile. The sequence continues at coordinate 4,453,971 of CM039724.1, read as the reverse complement.
CAGGGGGAAGATATCACCTAGGATTTTTTGGTGCTTGAGCTAGGTAATACGGATGTTATTTTGGGTATTCAGTGGTTGCAAACTTTGGGGGAGATGAAGGTCAACTGGAAGACCTTGATGTTGGAATATGGTGAAGGGGAGCATCGAGTTACTTTGCATGGGGACCCCAAATTATGCCGATCCAAGATGGCTTTGAAGACTATTCTCAAGTCTCTTAGGAGTAAGGAGGAAGGATTTCTGGTAGAGTTATGGCGATTGGAGGGTGGTGAGCCAGTTGAGCAGAGTAATATCCCAAAAGAAGTGGTAGAGTTGTTGGAGCATTTCACCCCAGTTTTTCAGATGCCAGCAGGGCTACCACCACAGAGAAGCAAGGAGCACGCCATTGTAGTGAAAGGTGGAACAGATCCTGTTAGTGTGCGGCCATATCGTTATCCTCATGCTCAGAAGGAGGAGATTGAGAAGCTAGTCAAGGAGATGATGGAGGCGGAGGTCATCCAACCTAGTGTGAGCCCTTTTTCGAGCCCAGTACTATTGGTGAAGAAGAAGGACGGTAGCTGGCGATTTTGTGTTGATTATCGGGCTCTCAACAAGGAGACTGTTCTAGACAAATTTCCAATCCCCGTTATTGATGAGCTTCTTGATGAGTTGGGGGGTGCTACAATGTTCTCCAAGCTGGATTTGAAGTCAGGGTATCACCAGATCCGGATGAAGAGGGAGGACATTCCCAAGACTGCTTTCAGGACTCACGAGGGACACTATGAGTTCTTGGTGATGCCATTTGGACTCACCAACGCTCCTTCTACATTTCAGGCTCTGATGAACCAAGTGTTTCAACCCATGCTGCGGAGGTTTGTCCTAGTGTTTTTTGATGATATTCTGATCTATAGCAGGTCCCTACAGGAACACTTGGAGCACTTGAGAAAGGCTTTGAGTACTTTACAATATCATCAGTTGTATGTCAATCAGAAAAAGTGTTCTTTTGCTCAAGGAAGTGTGGAATATTTGGGGCACATTATCTCAGCAGAAGGAGTAGCAGCTGACCCTTCCAAGGTGGAGGCCATGACGAGCTGGCCAACTCCTAAGAACCTTCGGGCTCTCCGGGGCTTCTTAGGACTCACAGGATACTACCGAAAATTCATAAAAGGGTATGGATCTATTGCAGCTCCTCACTGAGCAGTTGAAGAAAGACAGCTTCAATTGGGGACCAGAGGCAGATAGCGCTATGGAGGCTTTGAAAAGAGCTATGGTTAGTGCCCCGGTGTTAGCATTATCGGATTTCAAGCAGCAGCTGGTGGTGGAAACTGATGCATCTGGTTTGGGGTTGGGAGCGGTTCTCATGCAACAAGGGCGACCCATAGCTTTCTACAGTGAGGTATTATCAGGGAGGGCAAAGCTCAAATCTGTCTATGAGAGAGAACTGATGGCCATTGTTAAGGCCATTCAGAAGTGGAGACCGTACTTGTTGGGTAGAAGATTCCTTGTGAGGACTGACCAAAGGAGTCTAAAATATTTGTTGGAACAACCCATGGTGACAGAAGAACACCAGAGATGGCTCTCCAAATTATTGGGCTATGATTTCGAGATTCAGTACAAGCCAGGGTTGGAGAATAAAGCTGCTGATGCCTTATCCAGGAAGGTGGAGTGCTTACAACTTATTGCTACATCTGTGCCTCAGTTAGTGGATTGGGGGAATTTGAGGACAGAAAATATGACTAGCAAAGAATTGGGGAGCTTAAGAGAGGCCATAAGGAAGGGGAAAGAAATACCGTCAGGATATACAGTGGAGGATCAGCTTTTGCTACACAGAGGAAGGTTAGTTTTACCTAGGACCTCTTCCCAGATTCCACTGATACTTCAGGAGTTTCATGCTAGTGCTATTGGAGGACATTCAGGAGGGCAGAAGACTTATCAAAGGTTGGCTAGAGAGATATATTGGAAGGGGATGAGGAAAGATGTGGAGGAAATGGTGGCCCAGTGTGATACTTGTCAGAGGAACAAGTATCAAGCATGTGCCCATGGAGGACTGTTGCAGCCACTTGAGTTACCTGATCAGGTTTGGTCAGAGGTGACCATGGATTTCATCGAAGGCTTACCCAAGTCGGAAGGCTACACTGTCATTCTAGTGGTAGTTGACCGGCTTAGTAAGTATGCTCATTTCATACCGTTGAGACATCCTTTTAATGCCACTACCGTTGCAGCAGTTTTCATCCATGAGATTGTGAGGCTTCATGTCTTTCCTGAGTCGATAGTCTCCGACAGAGATAAAGTGTTCCTGAGCCACTTTTGGAAGGAGATGTTCAAGTTACAAGGGACACATTTGAAGCGCAGTTCAGCCTACCACCCACAGGCAGATGGGCAATCTGAGGTAGTCAATAGAAGTGTCGAGACTTACCTTAGATGTTTTGCAGGGGAGAAGCCCAAGCATTGGGTAAGGTGGCTACCTTGGGCTGAATATTGGTATAACACTTCATTTCACAAGGCGGCGCAGGTCACACCTTTCAAGGTGCTTTATGGGAGGGATCCTCCAACCCTGATACAGTACAGGCCTCATTCTACATCCGTGTCCTTAGTGGAGCAACAATTGTCTGAAAGGGATGAGATCTTGGGGGAGCTGAAGAACCACTTGTTACGAGCCCAGAACATCATGAAGCAGGCAGCAGATCATCATAGGAAGGATGTTCAATTTGAGATTGGGGAATTTGTTTACTTGAAGTTGAGGCCTTACAGGCAGAATACTTTAGCAAGGAGGCTAAGTGTTAAGTTGGCCCCAAGGTATTATGGCCCCTATGAGGTAGAGCAGAAGATTGGGAATGTAGCATATCGCCTGAAGTTACCACCCACTACTACAATTCATCCAGTCTTTCATGTGTCACAATTGAAGAAGTTCAAGGGAGATTCTGTACCAGTCGATACTTTACCGCCAACATTGTCTGAAGATGGTACAAGTCTATTAGAGCCTTCTGCATTGAAAGGGGTTAGACACACTGTCACGACCCGACCCGAGACGAGACGGATCCCGCCCGCGCCGGATCGCGACGGGGGAAAATAGCTAACCAGGATCTGGCTTTGGATTAGGTTACTGAACTGATCTTCCAAATTCTTAACTCAACAGAAGCACACAGAACAACAGAGCTACTAAAAACATCAAATGCAGCGGAACAAAACATCTATCTGAATTCATTTCCTCAAAATAATCATCTACAGAACAGTACATGGCTTTCACAACAGAAAGAAAGACAGAACAGGAAAGCCATGACTGTACAAAAATCAAAAGTACAAAAGTACCTAATCTGATCAGACTCTGAAACCTAGTCCTGGACTTCCTTGCCCTTCCCAGAACCTGAAAACCACCAGAAAGCAAGGGTGAGCTCAACAGCTCAGCAAAGCAACAAACCTCCAATCTAAATCCTCAGAAAACAAACCAAACTTATCAGACAGAAATCAGATCAGAAGTCGGAACAGAATCGGAAATCAAAACTTACGGACAGATATCAGATCACATCAGAGTCGTACAGATCGTATCAGAACAGAACAAATCAACAGAGTCAGAAACAGAAATCAGAATCGTACGGATCATATCATATCATAATCACAATTTCGTACAGAACAGAACAGATACAGCAAGTAGTACAGATACATATAGCTAAATGCCCTGACACTGACGGAATCTCTACGGATTCCGGCCCTTATGCCTCCCTTCCCAGACACTGACTGAATCTCATAGGATTCAGGCCCCTTATGTCTCCCTTTGTGCTCACGGCACCAAAACAGATGTGCTTATAGCACCAAAACAGATGTTCATCGGATCCGGAACAGAACAGATATCAGATTTCAGATTGAGCTCATTTCAGATTTCCCGTTTCACTAACTGAATCTCATAGGATCCAGGCCCTTATAGCTCCCTTTTTATAGCTTATACACATAGCATTTCAATTCAGAAGAAATACGGACAATTCAGAAATTACCCAAAAATCGGGCAGCACAACGGCAGTATACGGAATTTACACAAAAATTCCTGCAAAGAAAATTTACCGAATTCGCACAGAATACAGATAATCACATTTCAGAACCTTTATTCTACTGCACAGATAAATTCCAATTTCACAGAAAAATCGGTCGACTAAAAACACAGTCGAATCAAAAATACCCGGACGAAAATCTTCAGAAAATAACCAAAATGTGCACACTCGGCACGTCAACAATATACAGAAAGTTACGCGGTAAAAACTGAACCGATCAAAAGATACGGACGAAAATCGCTAACGGAAACAAAATCCGGACAGAATATACCGCCAAACACGACGGTTCTGAAAATTGAGAAAGGCGGAATGTGCCTTACCTCGTGCACAGCAATTTCCTCAACAGCCACTTCGGACGAAAACGGCTCCGCGTCGTCCGAAAATCCACTTTTCCACTTTTTCCTTCGTTTTTCTCTCTCCTCAGCTTTTTCTCTCTCTTCAAAATATCTCATTTCTATATATATCCAGACTGATCGTCCCGGACGATCGAGCTTCGTACCGGACGATCCATGAAGAGAGGAATTTCGTCCAGACGAAAAATGACATATCGTCCCTGGCGAAGGGTTCACGGGAGAAATTTCGTCCAGACGATCCTGATTTCGTCCAGACGAACCATACAGCCAAAACTGATTTTCTGCACAACCTGTACCGATCGTCCCGGACGATCCAACTTCGTCCCGGACGAACCTGGAGCAAAAACTGATATTACAATCTCCCCAACTAAAAAAAAATGTCGTCCTCGACATTATCCAATCCAAACTCAGTCAAAACAAGTACGGGTACGACCGTCTCATATCAGACTCCTTCTCCCAAGTTGCTTCCCGTGCAGTCCGGTGCTTCCACTGGACTTTAACCATCGGAATCTCTTTATTTCTTAACTTTCGAACGTCGTACGCCAAAATAAGCTCTGGCTCTTCCTTGTACGCCAGATTCTCCTGAATCTCCACCTCATCAGCGGACAACTTCTTCCCAGAGTCTGAAACCCACTTCCTCAGAGTGGATACATGAAACACATTATGTACATCAGGCATAGATTCAGAGAGCAATAACTTGTAAGCAGCTTTTCCAATTCTTTCCAAAATCTCAAATGGTCCAACATACCTTGGACTAAGCTTGCTTACCTGACCAAATCTGCTCACACCTTTCATCGGGCTGACTTTGACATACACAAAGTCACCGACCTGAAATTCAACAAATCTGTGCTTCTGATTGTAATACTTCTGCTGACGATCTTGAGCGGCTTTCAATCTTTCTCTTATCAAATTGATCTTCTGAGCAGTTTCATCAGCAAAAGTGGCCCCCAAAGCCTGTCTATCTCCGAAGGAGGTCGGAGTCAAAGGAGTACGACACTTCCTGCCATACAAAGCCTCGTACGGTGCCATACCGATACTGGACTGAAAACTGTTGTTATAGGCAAACTCAATCAATGGAATATGATCTTCCCAGCTTCCGCTAAAGTCCAGAACACAAAGCCTCAACAGATCTTCCAGTACCTGAATCGTCCTCTCAGACTGTCCGTCGGTCTGAGGATGAAAAGCTGTACTGAAATGCAGTTTAGTACCCAAGCCTTGCTGAATGCCTTTCCAAAGTCTGGAAGTAAAACGTCCATCTCGATCAGATACGATCACACGAGGCACACCGTGCAATCTGACTATCTCCTTCACATAAATCTGTGCCAAGCGATCAACTGAATCCGTCTGTCTAATCGGAAGAAAATGGGCTGACTTGGTCAATCGATCTACAACCACCCAAATGGCATCATGTCCTTGTCTAGATCGAGGAAAACCCATCGCAAAATCCATCGTTACCTCCTCCCATTTCCACTCAGGGATAGGCAACGACTGCAACAGTCCACCTGGTCGCTGATGCTCTGCCTTCACCAACTGACAGGCTTCGCATCTCGACACAAACTCTGCCACATCCTTCTTCATCCCAGGCCACCAAAACAAAAGCTTCATGTCAGCGTACATCTTACCACTGCCTGGATGAACAGTGTAGCCAGAATGATGAGATTCGTACAGAATCTCCTGCCTCAAGTCTCCAGACACAGGTACCCACAACCTGTTCTTACAGAAAATAACACCAGAATCAGAAATTCGAAGTTCAGGAGTCTTACCAGATCCAATCTGAGCTATCAACTTCGAATAATCAGAATCTGACTTCTGGGCTTCTTGAATCCGTGCTTCCAAAGAAGACTGAATACTCATCTGAGCCAACTCCAAATCACTGGAGGAAACCACCTCCAACTGCAATCTCTCCAAATCACGAATCAGAAAGTCATCACAGGTAAGCTGAATACCTGAGAATCCAGAAGACTTCCTGCTCAGAGCGTCCGCTACCACATTCGCCTTCCCAGGCTGATACTGAATAGTCAAATCGTAGTCCTTGATCAACTCGAGCCACCTCCTCTGTCTCAGATTCAGATCCTTCTGAGTAAAAATGTACTTCAGGCTCTTATGATCAGTAAAAATCTCACATCTGACGCCATACAGGTAATGACGCCAAATCTTCAAAGCAAAAACAACTGCAGCTAACTCCAGATCATGCGTCGGGTAATTCTTCTCATGTGGTTTCAACTGTCTCGAAGCATAAGCAATTACCTGACCATGCTGCATCAGAACACAACCCAGTCCTTTCAGTGAAGCATCACTGAACACCTGAAAACCCTCCGTACCTGACGGAAGTGCCAACACTGGAGCTGAAGTCAAACACTCCTTCAATCTCTGAAAACTAGCTTCACACTCCGGTGTCCAAACAAAAGGTACTGACTTCTGAGTCAGTCTCGTCAGAGGAGTCGAAATCTGTGAAAATCCTTTCACAAACTTCCTATAATACCCGGCCATGCCTAAGAAACTACGTACCTCAAATACCGTAGTCGGCCTTGGCCAATCAGCAACAGCCTGAATCTTCTGGGGATCTACAGAAATGCCTTCTCCGCTAATCACATGCCCCAGAAATGAAATGCTCTTCAGCCAGAATTCACACTTGGAGAACTTGGCATACAGCTGATGCCTCCTCAAAGTCTCTAACACAATCCTCAAATGTTTGGCATGCTCATCCTCAGATGCAGAATATACCAGAATATCGTCAATGAAGACGATCACAAACTGATCCAAATACTCCCTGAATACTCGGTTCATCAGATCCATGAAAATCGCAGGCGCATTGGTTACCCCAAAAGGCATAACCAAAAACTCGTAGTGCCCGTACCGAGTACTGAAAGCAGTCTTCACCACATCAGCTTCCTTCACCTTCACCTGATAGTATCCGGATCTCAAATCAATCTTCGAAAATACCGAAGATCCGGAAAGTTGATCAAACAAGTCGTCTATCCGAGGCAAAGGGTACTTATTCTTGATCGTGACCTTGTTCAAATCTCTGTAATCAATACACATACGGAGTGTACCGTCCTTCTTCTTCACAAATAATACAGGTGCTCCCCAGGGCGAAACACTAGGACGTACAAAACCTCTGTCAACCAACTCCTGAAGCTGAACTTTCAACTCAGAAAGTTCTTTCGGTGCCATCCTGTACGGAGCTTTCGATATCGAGCGGTACCCGAAAAACATCGATAGAGAACTCCACATCTCTATCCGGAGGTAATCCAACCAACTCCTCAGGAAAAACATCAGCAAACTCCCGTACCACGGGGATCTCAGAAACAGAACCAACCTCTAGGTTCAGATCCCGCACCGAAGCCAAAAATACTGGGCATCCTTTCTTCCACATCCTGCTCACCTCCAACGCAGAAATCAGACTGGAGAGAACACCTCGTAATCCCTGAAATACAACTCTCTCTCCAGCCATAAGCAAACTCACTTGCTTCTTCAGACAGTCAATCTGGGCCTCATACTGACTCAGCCAATCCATGCCCAGAATCACATCATACGAAGAAATCGGCAATCGAATCAAACTAGACTTCCACTTCTTGCCAGAAATCTCAATCTCACACAAACAAAACTGTCGAGCAATCAATGGATTCCCAGCCGGTAAAATCACAGACAAAGAAACCGGTAGAACCATCGAATCCAAATGTAAAATCTCAAAACAATGCTCAGACAGAAAAGAATGACTCGCTCCAGAGTCAAACAAAACACGACAGGGCTGATCGGAAATGTAAACCGTACCTGTCACAACATCCGGAGCATCACGAGCCTCCTGCTGACTCAGACTGTAAACTCGTGGCTGAACTGGAGCAGGAGCTGAAGCAACAGAACTACTCTGCTCCCTCTGAATCGTAGGTGGTCTCCGTGGTGCAGAACTAGGACCACCACCTCTACCAGTAAATCCCTCAGGGCGTGGAGGAACAGTCCTCGGTCTTCCTGCTGCTGAACCAACAGGTCTGACAAAGCCCTCAGATCGCTGCTCAGAACGCTGATCAAATCCCATCTGTGGACATTCTGCAATCCTATGTCCCGGCTGACCACATCTGAAACAAAGACCAGCTATCCTGTAGCACTGGCCATGGTGTCGCCGTCCACAACTCTGGCACACAGGTGCCGTACTGACAGATCCAGAACTAGTCGTACTGGTAGCAGTACCAGACGATCCTCCGCTCTTCCTGGAATCTCCAGATCCAGATCCAGGAACAAATCTCCTCTTCCCAGAGGAACCACTGCCAGAAGTATCTCCTCCAAACCTCTTCCTACTCGCAGTCCACCGCTGCTGAGTAGCCGTCATGTCATTCTCAATCAGACGAGCTCGCTCCACAAGCTCAGAGAAATCAGTAATCCGGAACGGTATCAGAGGCTGCCTCAAAGTGTCTCGTAAGCCTCTCAGAAATCTGTAGCACCTCTCAGTAGACGTGCTAACCAACTGCGGAGCGTACCTGGCTAATGCAGTAAACTCAGCCTCGTACTGCATCACCGTCTTGCTCCCCTGAACAAGTCTCAGAAAACTCTCCTGCATCTGCTGTCGTGCAGAAGGGGGAACAAACCAGTCTCGAAATACTTCAGTGAACTCTTCCCAAGTAATCAAAGAGTTCAATCTGCCCTGAAATCTGGCTGCTTGCTGGCCATCCCACCAGTGCTCAGCCTCTCGTCCAACAGAAAAACAGCTAACGGAACTTTCCTGTCTGCAGGACACTGCATCCCGTCAAAAGTCTTCTCCAATCTCCTCAGCCACTCCTCGGCTGCTCTGGGCTCAACAGCGCCCTCAAACCTCGGAGGCTTCAACCTCAAAAATAACTGCAGGTGTCGATCAATGTCCTCAGATCTAACAGTCGAAGCTCTGCTCTGAGTCTCGCTCATCATCTGAGCAACAAGTGAAGCAAACTGTGAAAGCGTATCAGCACCGACCACTGGGGCTGTACTCCCCACTGGTGCTGCCTGATCGTCACTCTGACCGTCTGTCATGTCTGGGTCTGGCTGATCCATACAGAAAAATCCAGAAAATCCGGAAAACTATCACAAAACAACACAAAATAACACAATAAAAAGCCAAACGACCCAAAACTACCTCCCAGACAGACTCACTGATCACTTCCTAGAGCTCTGTTTTACAATCCAACCTGTTTCCAAAACCAGTGCTCTGATACCACAAAAAGCTTGTCACGACCCGACCCGAGACGAGACGGATCCCGCCCGCGCCGGATCGCGACGGGGGAAAATAGCTAACCAGGATCTGGCTTTGGATTAGGTTACTGAACTGATCTTCCAAATTCTTAACTCAACAGAAGCACACAGAACAACAGAGCTACTAAAAACATCAAATGCAGCGGAACAAAACATCTATCTGAATTCATTTCCTCAAAATAATCATCTACAGAACAATACATGGCTTTCACAACAGAAAGAAAGACAGAACAGGAAAGCCATGACTGTACAAAAATCAAAAGTACAAAAGTACCTAATCTGATCAGACTCTGAAACCTAGTCCTGGACTTCCTTGCCCTTCCCAGAACCTGAAAACCACCAGAAAGCAAGGGTGAGCTCAACAGCTCAGCAAAGCAACAAACCTCCAATCTAAATCCTCAGAAAACAAAACCAAACTTATCAGACAGAAATCAGATCAGAAGTCGGAACAGAATCGGAAATCAAAACTTACGGACAGATATCAGATCACATCAGAGTCGTACAGATCGTATCAGAACAGAACAAATCAACAGAGTCAGAAACAGAAATCAGAATCGTACGGATCATATCATATCATAATCACAATTTCGTACAGAACAGAACAGATACAGCAAGTAGTACAGATACATATAGCTAAATGCCCTGACACTGACGGAATCTCTACGGATTCCGGCCCCTTATGCCTCCCTTCCCAGACACTGACTGAATCTCATAGGATTCAGGCCCCTTATGTCTCCCTTTGTGCTCACGGCACCAAAACAGATGTGCTTATAGCACCAAAACAGATGTTCATCGGATCCGGAACAGAACAGATATCAGATTTCAGATTGAGCTCATTTCAGATTTCCCGTTTCACTAACTGAATCTCATAGGATCCAGGCCCCTTATAGCTCCCTTTTTATAGCTTATACACATAGCATTTCAATTCAGAAGAAATACGGACAATTCAGAAATTACCCAAAAATCGGGCAGCACAACGGCAGTATACGGAATTTACACAAAAATTCCTGCAAAGAAAATTTACCGAATTCGCACAGAATACAGATAATCACATTTCAGAACCTTTATTCTACTGCACAGATAAATTCCAATTTCACAGAAAAATCCGGTCGACTAAAAACACAGTCGAATCAAAAATACCCGGACGAAAATCTTCAGAAAATAACCAAAATGTGCACACTCGGCACGTCAACAATATACAGAAAGTTACGCGGTAAAAACTGAACCGATCAAAAGATACGGACGAAAATCGCTAACGGAAACAAAATCCGGACAGAATATACCGCCAAACACGACGGTTCTGAAAATTGAGAAAGGCGGAATGTGCCTTACCTCGTGCACAGCAATTTCCTCAACAGCCACTTCGGACGAAAACGGCTCCGCGTCGTCCGAAAATCCACTTTTCCACTTTTTCCTTCGTTTTTCTCTCTCCTCAGCTTTTTCTCTCTCTTCAAAATATCTCATTTCTATATATATCCAGACTGATCGTCCCGGACGATCGAGCTTCGTACCGGACGATCCATGAAGAGAGGAATTTCGTCCAGACGAAAAATGACATATCGTCCCTGGCGAAGGGTTCACGGGAGAAATTTCGTCCAGACGATCCTGATTTCGTCCAGACGAACCATACAGCCAAAACTGATTTTCTGCACAACCTGTACCGATCGTCCCGGACGATCCAACTTCGTCCCGGACGAACCTGGAGCAAAAACTGATATTACACACACTGAGGAAGGAGGGAAGGAAGTTTTGATTGAGTGGAAAGATCTACCGACACATGACGCAACTTGGGAGACCTATGAGATCATACAAGCTCAGTTTCCTGCTTTCAACCTTGAGGACAAGGTTAATCTTTGGGCGGGAGGTGATGATGGACCGGTCCGGTCCATAGCAACACCGGCCCAAAAAGGGCCGGTTCTCACTTACAGCAGGCGGAGAACCCGCCTGCCTTGGCGGACTACCGAAGGGGAGAATGGAATCGAGTGGGCCCCAAGGGCCCACCAAATTGAAGAGGAAGCATGAGGTGTTTGCCCTAGGGGTAATTAGGGGTTTTTTAGAGGTTTATGTGAGAGTTAAAAGTGAGTTAGGGTTGCTTTTTGGGGGGATCTTGTTTTGGTGGCTGTTTTAGTTTTCTTCTTCTCTAGGGCTTGGGAGAAAGCTTCTCTTCTCGAATTGAGAGCATTGTATCCGTGGAAACTTGTAAGTCTTTTGATATTCAAGTTATTGAAGTGTTTGTGAGTGTTTTCATCCAAGAAATTTCGTATTTTTCCACCGTTTTTGGGCTGTTTTCCCTGGATTCCAAAAATTACCAACTAAGCTCCATCAAATTGTTGAAGACTAAATGCAAGGCTTGTTTGTAGTTTGTGTGAAGGTGGTGGAGTTTGTGAAAGACAGAGATTGTGGAGCTGTGAAGATCCGAGTTTATCATTTGGCTGTAGAGTCTTGCTTCTATTTCATTCCTTTTTCTTTGTTTAGTTATTTTGTTTTTTATAGACTAATTTTAAGCATAGTTTGGTATTTGAAAAAAGGAGCTAGAATAATGGAAAACAAGCATCATTCTATCTCTTATTTTTTATTTAATTGAAAAATCTGGGATACTAATCAACCATTTTTGTTTTTTTTATCTTTGGTATCCCCTTCACCCCAATTGGTTTAAAATGAGAAGTAGAGGGTCTTATTTTTATTATGACATTTCCTATTTTTTTTAATATTTTCATTATGCTTAAATTTCTTTTTAATAAGGCTTTCTTTTGCTTTGTTTTGAAAGGATTGCCTAGTAGTTTATGTTCTAGTTTGTAATAACTTTTTTCTTTTAATGCTATATGCATCTTCTCAAAAAAAAAAAAAAAAGTTACCCAAATATTCAACTTACAACTTATTGTAATCCTGCTAAGAAAAATTTCAGACTTCCAAGATGAGTCTATCAATTTTGTAGATGTTCTTCTTCACAAGCAGAGCTTTGATCTGCTAGTGAACTCCTTAATCTTCATTTAAATGCATAACATTCTGGGAATTCCTCTGTATAAAGGGCTTTTCTACTTTGAGATCAAGAAGAGGAAGGGAAGAAGATGAGATTTGAAAGCATTAGAAAGATTTGAACTAGTATTTCAACAAGAATTTTATGGTCGAAAGAACACTGCACTTGAGTTCAAACTGAATAAACATAGTTTGTTTAGTTCCTAATTTCCTTCTAATCTACAAAATTTTGAAACGCCTGTAGAATCATCTTGTTTATCTAATTTTTGGTAGGTATGATGTGATGAACACTAAAATACCATATACAAAAGATAGCTTAAGATTTACATGAAGATAAATTGGTTGTTATTTTACCCTGTCTTGCATATTTGATCCTGAATCAACTTCAACAATCTCAACTCGACTCTCTTGCATGAGAGGGTCCGTCTGAGTAAAAACCTTCTGAAGCTGAATCCCCTCTTGTTTTGGTCTAGTACTCACAGAGGAGGTTGCCCTTCTTCCCTTCATCTTCGCCTTTTGTGCCCATTCGACAAGACCCTCTTGCACGTGTTCCTCGAAAATAGCTGGCTTGAATGAGCTCCCCATCTTAAACCAAAGAAGAAATGTCACATTTGAGCCATTTAATCATCTAGAGTAAACCTAGGCTTCGTTTGGGGCGCTTTATTATTGCTTCTTGAAGCATCTTTTTAGTATAAAAATTAAAAGTTTTGTATTAAAAAGCTGCTTTAAAAAATAGTAATAAAGCCATCCCAGACGAAGTCTTAGTTTCAAGCAAGTAAGATTGCAGTCACCTGTGTAACAATTGCATAAAGAGGTAGGGTACTGTAGCTACAAATGATCTGTACAACAACACTATACCACAAAAAGAACAAGGAAGTTCATAGATTGTTTAGTGGTCTGAAACAAAAAAGGGGTCCAGAAAGTTTTTTGGTATGCAAAATGAGAGAAGTCTTTGGATTCTTACCTAATTGAGACTCTGGTAATGATGTATCCGCTACTATCCATTATACAAGAGTGGTATCCATAAATTGCCTGTAAACATGAAGTATTTTCCATCAAACACCATATCAGTATAGTTTTGATGATGAAAAGATCTATTGGAGGAAATGTAGTTGCCAAACCAAACCATTATAGTATATATAGAAGTTCCATGCTAATAAAAATAAAACTGCAACTTACCAATATGAAGAAGAAATATGCAATTTCGAAGGCATTTTGGAAGAGGATAAGGTGAATCAAGAAGAGGACAATCCGAGGGCGATGGAACCAGAAGTGATCATCTGAAGGTTTAACAACCAAGTCTCCTTCAATGGCTGTGTTTTTCTCAGCAACATCATGAGCCAGCTGAGTTATGATATGCTCCAACTTGGTACCGACGGTGAACAGAAGCTGCAAGCACATACACGTTACCAAAGCAATCAACCAATATAACACAGAATTTTGTCTTTTTTTTTTGTTAAAAAAAGAGTATAATTTTCTGGCATAGAGTAAAAATGCATAGATTTAATTAAACTTATGCCTACGCATGAATGAAATTGGCATCGGAGTTATAAAGATGCTTACAGATGCAAATCCATGAAGGTTTCATCATAGGAAATACAGGAGACTTGCAAATTTCAGCAAGGATCTCTTGGAATTGTGTTAGACCGCTCCAGTCAGTCCACACGGGACCGGCCCAATGCAACAGAGGCGGAAGATTTCTACCTCTTTAGTATTTCGTTCGAACCGCAAGAGCCTTCCGAACATTTTAGGAAGGATTTTTGAGGGTTTTGGGAGGGAAATTTGAATAGGGATTGTTTAGAGATTTCCTTTTGATTTGTATGCATTAAATAGTTTATTTTCCTAGGGTTAGGGCATCTTGAATTTGGCTAAAATTTGATATCTCTTAGATTTAGGTTCTCTTTTGGGCTGTAGTGGTGTCTCGAATAGAGGATCAATTGTATCTTTTTGTTTTTCTTCTTCTACTAGTAAATTTGAAGTGTTTTCCCTCATATTTTCCACAGTTTCTACTTATTTTCTCGGGTTTTCTGCTATGTTATTGCTGTTTTTCTCTGGAAATAGCAGTTTTCACTGTTGTGCTGGAGTGTTTCCTATCAAATTGGTATCATAACTATTTTTGGGACCTTTGGTGGGCTGTTTTGGTAAATTTCAGTGGTTGTTCGTAGGATTTCGAAAAAGAAAATTACTATTTTTGAAGGTCAAAGTCCAGCTTTTTATTTCAACAAAAATCTAGGCATCAATGGCGGCCAAGAAAATGGATACGTTGGAGGAACGGCTTGAAGTGGAGATTGGACAAATAAAATCTGAAATTTTAGATCTCCAAACTCAAGTTTCAGATTTTAAAAAAGATGTTTCAGCCATTCATGATAAGATCGGTTCAAAATTTTCCACCCTTGAGGAGATGTTGAAGAAAGTTTTCAAGGGCCAAACCAAAACATCACTGTCGAAGGGGAAGGAACGCGCCGACAGCCAAGGAGACGTGAAAAACACTAAACCAATCAGGCAAAGGGGAGATCAGGAGGTGGTGACTCGAAAGGGGGAAGAGAGAATACCTCTCATAGAGCCTATTCCTAGGGATGAGCCGTGCAGAGGGTATGAGGAGAGGCGTGAGTAGGTAGGGCAAGAACGAAGATGTGCTGATTTGGAGAGGAGAGGGGTGAGATTGGAAAGGGAAATGGGTAATTATGACCAAAGGGGGGCTGAATTTGAAAGGGGAAGGGTTTGTTATGATCCAAGGGGTGCTGAAAATTTGAGAGGAAAAGGTGGGAATTTGAAGAAAGGATGGGTTGCGAATATAGAAGGGATGATTGGGACATTTGGGGGGAACCAGCCCCTTGGGGAGGGGGAAGTTATGAAGGGAACAACGGGAACAGAGGTGATCTGGGGGTGAGGAAGCTGAAGATGACAATTTTTTAGGGAGAGGATGCCCATGGATGGATCTACAAGGTGGAAAGGTACTTTACCGTCAACAGGTTGACGGAGGGGGAGAGACTGATGGCAGCCGGGATGTGCTTGGAAGGGAAAGCTTTAGTATGGTACTAGTGGAGGGATACGAGGTGACCAATAAGGACCTGGAGAGAATTTAAAGATTGACTATTGGAACGTTTTCAAGCCAATAAGGGAGGAGACTTCTACGAGCAATTCTTCAATTTGATGCAGGAGGGGACAATGATAGAGTATCGTGAACAATTTGAGTACCTTGCCAGTCAATTGGATTGGCTTCCAGAGTCTGTAATGGAGGTGAACTTTATGAAGGGACTGAAACCCAAGATCCACGCAGCAATTAGAGTGATAAGACCTCGGAACTTAGGAGAGTCTATGGAGCTAACTCAATTGGTGGAGGATCAGGAGCACTTGGAAAAAAGAGCAGGAGGCAGCAGTTTAGGAGGCTCATACAACATCGGGTACTCTTAGGGAGACTTCGATGGAGAAGGCTGCCGGAGGAAGACCTGGGGACAACTTCAAGAAGCTCACAGAAACAGAATTACTGGAGAAGAGGGCGAAGGAGCTTTGTTTCAGATGCAATGAAAAGTATACTTCGGGGCACAGATGCAAGTACTAGATGATCTCATATGAAAAAAATTTGCAGTTCTCTATTCATCTTCTCTCAACCTTGATGACAAGGTTATTTTCCATAGCGATGGGAGTGTTATCCGTCAGCATTTTGTATTATATCCGAAAATTAAATATGGCGGTACAACCAACAATACAATTTTGGCAACATAAATGACAAATGGGTCCACATATGTAATAAGAACTAGTTTATTTTTTTATTCTATTTTTAATTTGTCTTAGGTAGACTAGTTCTATATTGGTCTACCTAAGTATTATAAATACACCTATTGAAAAAAAAAAAAGTTATGACATGAAAGATTTCTAGTTTCTCCATAAGTCTCTGTTCTTTTCCTGCTTCCTTAAGAAGTCCACACCTACTCAAAAGGTGACTTCCTCTTTTTGATGCAGATTAAGAAGCATAACAGTCCACCTCTACCTTTCTTAAGATAAGCCGAACCTAATACATCTACTCCCCTAACTGGGTCATCGAAATGTCGACATTTTAAGTAATTAAATCAATTAAAGTGACTCTAATATTATCGACCACTAGAGCTACTCCAACCTTTTCATGAATATACTTGTTTCACATTCTGTATCTAAGTAATGATAAACACAAAAAATATCTCATTTACTTCTTAAAAGTGCTTAACAAACAGTTAATAAATTGAAATCAAGTCTTAAACGAGCCTAAGAATGATAAATGATAAATGATAAATTGTGCAAGAATAGTATACCATATTTAACAATTTACAATATCTGCATATGCCAACATGAAATTCTCAATAATAACCAGAAACTACATATTAAAAATATCATAAAGATATTTAGAATGCACTTACAATCAAAGGAATGAATGACAGCCAGAAATAAACATGCCACCCTGCAGATATATATATGGCAAAGTCAGTGAGAATTTATGCAGAAGCAGAGATTTGCTTTGAGAAGAAAGCAGCAGCACAAAATAACAAAAAGTTGCTGTCCGCTTAATCATTTTATTTATTAAATAAAAACCGTCAATATGACAACATGGCAGAAATTCTAACCCCACTATCATGTAAAATTGTAATATCATCAACTGTTAAAAGAACTCACTCCTTATAAGATATCATGCATGTAAAACCATTTAATTGGCAATAAATTAGTTCAGAATGTAAGCAAAAAAACTTCATCCACCAGTTTTAAGATATAATAACCAACCTTAGTTGGATTATTTTAAACAATATGTGGTTGATGAACAAGGATTGGGTTTTTAGCAAGGTACAAAATGTATTATCAAATATTCAATATGATCCCACAAGATCTATTTTCATTCAAGCAACCGATTCTAGCTAATGGAAATGATCTTCTGATCAATCCTAAGATCATTTCAATTCTATTAGAAATGAGAATTCAGAATATCACACATTGGTCGATCAAATAGAGATTCAACAAGTAAAAGAGAGATTGATTCTTTGGGATCATTCATTTCTTCAAATGGAACGAACAGAGATAGAATCAGATCGATTCCTAAAATGCCTTTTTAGATCTTCCTTCATGTCCTAGCTATTCACGGAACCTGAGAAACAAATGAATAATCATCTGCATCCAGAAGAAATTAAAGAATTTCTTAGAAATCCTACAAGATCAATTCGTTATTTTTTCTCTGACAGATGGTCAGCACTTCATCTGGGTACGAATCCTACTGAGAGGTCCAATAGAGATCATAAATTGTTAAAGAAAAAAAAAGATGTTTCTTTTGTCCCTCTAGGCAAGCGGAAAATAGTAAAGGATGGGTTTCTTTCTTATAGTTCGTTCCTCTCAATGATAATATATAATACTAAAATGATATAAATTCTTTGTTTGGGTGCTGCAAGAATATGACCTGGTGCTTTTGATAAAGTTCATTATGTTGATGAGATTTGAAAAATAGTAGGTGCTTGGATGCTTAATTTAAAGCAGAACGAGCACACAAATAAGCTAGCTTAATTTATGATGGTCGTTTATGTAATTGGACCTTAGTTTGCCCTTTTAGTTATGGACTGCTCAAAGTTATTTCTTACTGGCTGTTAGTAAATTATAAATTCCTTGCTGCTAATGAATTTCTTGCCAGCCCTATTATTTCGCATTGGAATAGTACGATGCTCTCTCCCCTCCGCAAAGAGCTATTGGAAGCAAGGTCAGATAAATGATAATATACCACTATATTAATGCCACAACCTCCTTCACTATCCCTTCAAATGACCTGAAGTCCTGAAGCAGCCCTCTTTCTTACATAAACCCCAATCTAGACATCTAACATAGGCATTTCCACGCTCAAGAGCTGATAAACCTCCACATTTTCCACACGTATGGCTATTAATTGTTTGAAATTCGCTAGAATTTTAATAAACTCAAAAGCAAAATCGAAATGGCCCAACTCAAAGATTCCTTGCTTGAAATAAATTCACTTAAACTCGACATATGATATTTGGAAATATTTATGCGTATTAATACAAATACACACATACATATGTATGTATGTATGTATATATATATATATAAATATATATATATATATATATATATATATATATATATATATATATATATATATATATATATATCTGTGTGTGTTAGTTCTGTGTTAAATATGATTGTGTTAATCAATTGGGTTGTACTATTGCCTCGTATCTCAATTCAGTTTGTCGAGCTCGCTAGGGGGTTGCAAAGGGTCCTCCCCTTCCTTGGGTTCGGGTATTTTGCAACCATTTTTTTTTTCACACAATCGTACAGCGCTGCAACGCTGTTAGGCAAACAAGAGACAGAGAGCTGAGGATCGTGGCACTCCAAATCTGTCGTCATGGCACTGCGAAAAGGGCTAGCAAATTTTTTTCTTATTTTTCATTAAGGGTTGCATCCCTTGGCGATTTTTATGTTTTTCTCTTTGTTTGTTTATAAGAGAACGGTGCAAGGGTGAAGAGAACAAGGAGAGAGCAAGAGAGAAAAGCGATTTGTACTATTTCTCTCAAATTTTTATAGTGAATTTCTTGATGTGGTGTGGCTTCGTAATTTTTTCCTTGTTTCGGATTTTTCCATGTTAAATCTTGGTTTACTTTTTTGCTGCTGAATTTTCTATTTATTGTTTGTGTTCATTGCGTGGTTTACTTTCCCAACAATAAGCAATTATATTTTATATATTTTGAATACTTTTATAAAAACAATAATCATAATTTGTGCTAAAAAAATGTTTCATAAAATCAAAAGAATTTACTCAAATCACCTTGGAATTCAACTTGGAATTGAACATTGTTGAATCAACTTTAGCATGGCTTAAGTCAAAATTAAAATCTTCGATTTGAGTTTGGTCACTCATTCGAAATGGACTCGATGCCACCCCTATCTATGTCTCCATCAATTGGCATCAAAGCATGGATCAAGCTTTGGGAAAGTTTTAAGTTTTCATATGAGTTAATCTATGGCAAAGGTTCAATCTACTCATAAACCTATTGCACTCCAATTTGTAGAAGTCACCGCCACTTAAGTTCAATAAAATCATACGTACCATCAATCTACGCAAGTTTGATATGCTTGCATCAATTAATCCCAAACTTGTGTGATGATATGGGTGTATCTCATTGAAGTTTTAGTTGCAAGACGATTAAAGAACCATAAAACATTTTACGAGTGAATGGACTTTTGAGTTTTGAAGAGGAGCTAGGATGCATGATATTGTTGTCAAGGCTTTATGGTAGAGTTAGGTTTTCAACCACCTAGGAATTAAGGTAATCAAGTACAAATGAAAATGTTTGGGAAGTGATTTAAAATGAGATGGTGAAGGATTAGTTGAGGTTTTAAGAGAACTTTCACCTTGCCTTGAAAAGAGAACTGGTAATCCTTATATCCTTCGTGTTGTGACCTTTGTATTTCCTTATAAAGCAGTTGGTAGTAAAAGATTAGGAGAGGGTTTGGTAAATGGTGAGAGCGGCATAGCATCCTAGGTTGAGCGAGGCAAACCTACAAAGAGCAATAATGGAGTAGATTGAGGGCTTAAACAGAGTGATAGCAACTTGAAAATTTTATTACTGAATTTAATTACAAAGGCTTTGAATAAAGCTCCATATTTAAAACCATAAAAGTATAATATACTAGAAATAACTAGTGTCAGCTTTTATTTCAAATCTAAGAGGTTTTTTTCAATTTTTATTTCAAACCTAACAGGTTGTTAGCAACTTACCATAAATCAGGAGGAATAACAAATCCATAACCATGCAAAAAGGATAAGAGAGGTAGAAAATGAATAGAGTTGACCCTTCACAATTATATGAGGACAGGATGGTGACCAACCACCTTAAGTCCTTGAGGTTTTGAATAACAAATCTATAACCATCCATTGCAAAAAGGACAAGAGAAGAAGAAAATCAATAGATTGGAACCTTCACAATTAGACGACCATGAGATGGAAACGAACCACCTTAAGCTATTGAGGCTTTGATGATGTGACACTTTTCTAATGATGTGGTTCCTTGATAATGTTGCTCTCAATGGTGATATGGCACTCCATTACATTTGAATTAAATTGTTTTTTGGAACTAGCCTTTGGTAATGATTCCACATGAATACATAGAACCAAAGTGAGACAAAACCTTGATCCAATTGGGATAGATGGGACTATTACTAGATCAATTTGACATGAAACGCTACACCTTGAGTCAGTTCAACATTATAGGATGAATCTTAGTCTATTGGGCTAGGAGTGAGAGATCATCCTGAATCATCAGCAAAAAGATCTGGATCCCACCAAAAAAACCAAATTCGCACAACATCATACACCTTCATAATGACCACCCTCTGCGTTCTAAAATTTCAAATCCTAACAAAACTAGAACTATACTACCCAATTATAAAACGTAAAACTCCCCAAAATACTGATATCCATGACTTCTCACCCTTTTTTCTGTAGTTGTAGCTTCCTACCTCATCCTTATGAGACAACTCCCCCTCACCAAACCGAGATCCATGCAATTCATTCCACACAACAGCATCCTTCCGATCTTCCAATAACCTTTCTCTAGATTCAAATCAGTCAGCATTGTGGCTACAACCTCATCCAATTCAGCCAAACTCTCTCACAGTGAATAGTACACACCCCCTTCTAAAATTCCTCGCACAATCAACCCCTCTTCTTGTTTAAAAAAAAAAAACTTCAACAAAAAAGAGAAAGGAAAGTAAAACCTAACCCACGTTTTTGCTAAATTAGGTTCAGAAATCAATTGAATTACATTGGCTCGTTCCGCCAGTCAGCCCCCTTTGCTTACAAGGCAGCATATTCTATTGTTCGCATTCATCTATGTTTTCTTTGCAACGTAGTCATCATTCATTGTTGCATCCACTATGCTTAAGAATTCAGATACGTAACCTAAGGATAGAGAAGATTGGCTGAAGCCAGAGTTTCGTCTGTCTTAAAATTCAGGAATTGAGCTCAATTTTAAAAGAATGGGATGATTTAGAAAATCTTGAAACATGAATTAATTCTAAGATTGAGTAAGCTTCAAAAAAGTGACTGTTCCCTCCCCCTATGAGGCATACCTGCTTAGCTACATCAGCGATACTGAATGAATTGATGTGTGCAACTTATTCTAGAGTCTCACTCTGTTGGTTTACCGTTTCCTATGTTGGTTACAATACAATATGAGCCAGTTTCTGAATGAAATCATTGTATTCTGTACATTTTTTTGCATTGAGTTTATATTGAACTTATTTCTCGTCAATGTCGCAATTTTCTCATGATATAATTAGCAATCAGGATAAACTACAATTATCAGGTTTGATCATTGAAACTTCAGAAAGGAAAATCATATTGAAACTTCATTTCAATATGAGAAGACGAATGGCAGAAACTTGTCAAATGTAACCTCAACTGCAGTTTATTAATCAGCATAAAAGAAAATTAAAATGGGAAGAAAATTGAAGTAGAACTCCTGAAACCAAAATGCATTAGGAGTGCAGGACATGTAATCAAAATAGCAAGACATTTTATAAAAACTACAAGACAACACTAAAAATCAGTATTTTTACGAGATGCCCTTTTGTATTGATTAAATGTCCTGCACTCTTGATGGATTTTTGTATTAGGAGCTCCTGATGCAATATTTTTCCATCAGGTTGTAATATAAAAAGGGGATGGCTTCAGGTTGAGCATACCTCCAACGTTCAGCAACAAGAAAATAACCACAAAAATCCAGAGATACCAACTGCAGGGAAAGAGAACCACGAGTATAAGGATTTCATAAGCTGCATGGTACACTAAATAATAATCTAATAGTCACTTGCATTAAAAACTTTCTAGGTACACACTTTGCACCATCCTTAGTGATAAAAATCCAATAGTATATGTATGAAGCATGGACACCAACAAAGAACAGGAAATAGATATAGACAGAGCAATCCAAAAATGTATAAAGAATGAAAATAAAGCCCCTAGGGCATGTGGTTAACAGAATAGTTTAGACATATAATAATTAACATTCTGTAAGGAAACCATATGATACCAAATGGTGTCCAACAAGATTTTTGTGTGACCAACTTGGTGCGCCCAACATAGTGAGTTTATGATGTCCAGGTTTACTATTTCCAATATGACTGAGCATGACATGATGGCCTTCTAAAAAAGTTTGTGATTCATAGTTTGTTATGAAAGAGCAAAGACTCCAATTTCAAGGAAAAGGTCACGAGCAAGATTACCTAATACCAACCACTTTCTTAAAGTCAGCTTCAAGGGCTCGAACCATGTATTTGTGAAAATCAAACTTGCGGTTACCCTTGCAATGAGCCTACACGATAAGGGATATCAACGTCAATAAAAGTTACATGAAAATTTGGTATACTTGAAGAGGAAAAAAATCAGAGAAGAGTAAGAACTGTAATCAAATCACAAAATGAGTAATATATATAATTAAAAAGGTAGTTACCATAATGAATCCAAGCCTCATTGTGCTATAGTCTGATTTTGTTACTGATCCAAAAATTTGTTTAAAGAAGGAATGCTGAAACAAGAATCAAATCAATGGGGATATGTTTATCTCAAAGATTATACAAGGAATAATACTGAATAAATCATAGAAATAGACATATCAACATCTTTAGTTCTAAAGAAAACAGGTAATATAATGCAGAATTAACGAAGAAGCCAAATAAACCAATAGTTTATGTATGGCTATAGTAGCTAAGTGCCGTTTGGGATATTTTTGTTTTTTTTATTTATATTTTAAGATGAAATAAAATAAGTTTGTTTTCAATGTATTTATAATTTAAAAAATAAAAAAGATTGCGGTCTCGATCTTGGTATGATTGGTGGAGATGAGAATATATGTTGCCATCACTAGAATCTGGAACGAAGAGATGCAAGTTGATGACGGGGAAATCTTGGTTGCAAATGCCGGTGATTCCAAGTCGAAGGCAGAGTCGAAGCTTTTCAAGTGGCTGACAATCCCTCATTATTTTTCCTTTTTTTTGTGTGAAGTCCCAGTTACTTTTCACAGCTTCTTAAAAATATATTTTGAAATTATAAAAAAATAACTCTAAGTTATTTCAGCGCCTTTTTTAAAACAAAGAAATTTATTTTTAAACAATCCGAATTATTATCATTTTAACCATTTTTTTAAATAAAAAACACAAAAAATAAAAATTAAAACAATTCAAAATTAGGCTTAAGTTGCTACGATCAAGACATTAATAGACACAACACAAACCGTTTCTTAATTCTCACTTTCCAAACAATGAATTTTGTTTTAAAAAATAATCAAAAGATTTAAAAAAATAATACTTATTCCATTTCAGTAGCATCATATTCGTGGTTACCGTTCACAATAATCAAATGAAGCTTCATTGTACGGGTACAATGTTGAACTACACGAAACAATTTAAGATAAAAATCAAAGAGTAGAGATACAGTTCTCCTTACGGCCAGAATAACATCATAACTTACCAGCCAACTTAATATTACGGAATCTTTGCCAATGCCAAGAAAGCGGCCCTTAACAAATTCAGTTTGGTGAACATGAGTGATCGCTGGGGCAGAAGCTGCAAGAATACAATTGCTTGTTCAGCATGTACAAACGAAAAGTAATGATATTTGGGGGATTTATATACATACCACTTTATTTCATGCTATTTATATGTCTAACACCCAAAACATTAATATTACATGCCTATATTAATGTTTTGGGTGTTAAATATGTAAATAGCATGAAATAAAGTGGTATGTATGTAATTTTTGTCCCAAACAGAAAATGTGGCGTGAACCAGATAGGACATATATGACATTGCCAGTATGGAGAGCAGGGCAAATAGTAAATACCATTTTCCACAGTTTCTTTGTGGATGGAAACTTCCCAGTGCTTCCATTGGCGTATCTATGTGAAATGAAGCTATCATCAGCATATTAAAGACAGCACCAAGTTTTTAATTCCATCTACTTATGAACTCAAGTATGTGTGCAAATAAAAAACTTATGTAGATTTTCATTACCTTAGCACTTCCCAAGAGCATGGTTAGAACACTAAGAATCACATGAGTTGTGGCCAAAACAAAGATAAAAATATGAAGTTGATGGATTGCTTCAATCGATAGAAGTGGAACTTTTCCCTGCAAAAGAGAAATTAGAACAGATAGCTAATGAGACTGATGCATAAGCTAGTAAATAAAGCAAATTAAAGCATCTCTCTTGTTTTCTATTCTTTGACACGTGAATCTTCAAGAATTACACATGCAGATTATGTATACACAGTATAAATTATCATATTATGTAGAATGTATACTTCGATAGGCAAGCCATAAATATATTTAATACTTATTGGATGCACATTGGTTATACGAATACATGGATGGGATTTCCATGGGCGTATCTTTAAATTTTGTTTAGTTCAAATGTAAAGAGATAGGCCACACCATCATTTCAAAAACTAAAAGAGTGAATGAGCTTGTTGGGTGATTAGCATTTATTTTGGCTAACGTTCTTCCAGCCTCTTTGTGAACATGGGTAACTAATGTGCTTGCACAGCTTATTGCTTCGCATGCTTTTTTTTTTCCGTGGGTTTAAATGAGCACACAGCAAAAAACTGTTGTGCAGATCAGGGAAAAAATCATGTGGGCCCACGCTTGGGTTTAATTCAAGAGTTGGAGGAAAATTTTGAATGGGGGGGGGGGATTTTGTATGGGGGCTTTGGAGTTAATTAGGGCCTAAGGGGGATTTAGGGTTTCATCTTGAATTTTGGCTGAATTTGGGATCTTCTTGGAGGTTTGGGCTCTAGTCTTCTTGGCTAGAGATTTTGGAGACTTTTCTTCCTCTCGAATTGAAGAATCTTGTATTGTTGCTGTCTGTATTCATCAACTAGTGGAATACAAGTGGTTGGCTTGATTTTCCTCAGAATTCTATTCAGTTTTTCTCTGTTTTCCACCGTTTTCGGGGTGTTTTCATGCTGCAAACACCAGTTGGGTTAGGGTTGCTTGCAAACTCAAGTATTACCTTAGGGTTACTTGCGAACTCAAGTATTTCCTATCAAATTAACATCAGAGCGCTGTCTTAGGACCATCAGAGGATGAAATTTTGTAATTTCAACAGTTTTTGCTCACACAAAAGATTTTTTTTTTGTGCTTCGTCGGAGGGCCGCACGGAAAGTTGAAGTCTTGGAGGGAGAAATAGGTCAATTGAAGACATATTTTGAGGAGAAAATTTCAGATTTTCAAAGTCAATTTGCGGTCGTTCATGAAAAGATAGATGAAAAATTCGCCGCTTTGGAAGATTTGATGAAGAAGATGCTTGAAGACAAACAAAAACCGGCAACATCGGAATAAAAGGAGACCACTGGCATCCAGGGAAGGGGAGATTTTCCGAACCCATTTAGGGGGGAAGGAAAATCCGGAAGTGGAGGTCCTCGAGGGAGAGAATGGAATGCCTCTACTAGAACTGCTGTCTAGAGAAGAGATGAGTATGGGATATGAAAGGAGGGGTGCTGATTTTGTTGGAACAAGGGAAGAATTCTACCGTCAGGGTGCTGATTTTGGAGGAAGGAGGGGGAGTACGATGAAGGGTTTGGTCATAATCGTAGGAGAGAGGACCGTGAAAATTGGGGAGCACCTCCCTTTCGGGGAATGGGAGGTTATGGAGGATTTCGGGGGAACGGGAGTGGTCCAAGGGTGAGAAAACTGAAGATGTCCGTCTTTGAAGGTGAGGATGACCATGGCTGGATCTACAAAGTGGAACGATAATTCGCCATCAATGGGTTGATGGAGGAGGCGAAGCTGACGGCGGCAGGATTATGTTTGGAAGGAAAGGAACTTACATGGTATCAATGGCGTGAAAGGAGGGAGCCCATCTGAAATTAGAGGGAGTTCAAAGAATGTTTACTAGAACATTTCCGAACCGAGAGGGGAGGAGACTTTTATGAGCAATTCTTTGCCTTGACTCAAGAGGAGACCGTAGCCGACTACCGCGACATATTTGAGTATTTGGCCAGCAGATTGGATCATATCTCAGAGACAGCACTGGAGGGAAAATTTATGAAAGGGCTCAAACTAGAGATACGGGCAACAGCCAGAGTCTTGCAGCCAAGGAACCTTGGGAATGCCATGAAGTTGGCACAGCTTGTGGCATAACAGAGGAAGATGAAGAGAGTGGCTAGGGGAAGTAACTTAGGGGGATCGTATAGGATGAACACCACCTTTTTACCTCCCAAGGGACCAGCACTGGGGAGCATGAAGGAAGTGCTTAAGGAGAGAGCTGGAGGAAGGGAAAATTTCAAGAAACTGACTAAGAAGGAGATACAGGAGAAGAGGGCAAAGGAGTTGTGTTTCAGGTGTGATGAGAAGTACATGCCAGGGCATAGGTGCAAGAACCGAACTCTTCAGGTTCTCACCGTCTGTGATGACGAGGAAGCTGAAGAGGGAGGTGGAAGCAGGCTAGAATTGGAGGAAGAGAAAAAGTTGCATCTGGATGTGGCCGAAGTATCCCTGAACTCTGTAGTGGGATTCACTCATAGTCACACTATGAAAGTGAAGGAAGGGATAGCATATAGAGAGATAGTGGTATTGATAGATAGTGGTATTGATAGATAGTGGGGCAACCCACAATTTTATTTTTGCCCAGATTGTTGATTGGCTCGGGATGGAATTAGTGGATACAAGAAGCTATGGGATGATGATGGGCACAGGAAAGGTAGAGATAGGTAGAAGAGTTTGTAAGGGAGTTGTGCTGATGATTCAGGGGATCGAGGTGAGGGAGGACTTTCTTTCCTTGGAACTAGGAAGCACTGATGTCATCCTGGGGATGAAATGGACATAGTCCTTGGGAGATACCAAGGTGAATTAGGGGTGGATAAGAGAAAGAAGATGGTTATTCAGGGTGATGCAGGGCTAACTAAGACTGGGGTATCTCTCAAGTCTTTTGATCAGAACCATAGAGGAAGTGAGAGGAGGATACTTGGTGGAGTTGCATCGCCTGGAGGGGGTCAGATTAGCGGAAGAGGGAAACATCCCCTCTTCAGTACAGCTGTTCATACAATTCAGCAAGGTTTTCCAACCTCCTTAGGGTCTACCACCACAAAGGGAGTTGAAGCATGCCATTACTTTGAGGAAGGAGAGACATCGATCAGTGTCCGACCCTACCATTACCCTCATATACATAAAGATGAGATTGAAAGGTTGATCCGGGAGATGCTGAAAGCAATGATCATCAGACTGAGTGTGAATCCTCTCTTTAATCCCGTCCTCTTGGTCAAAAGAATAATGAGAGTTGGCAATTCTTTGTGGACTACAAAGTGTTGAATAAGGGGACAATGTCAAATAAATTTCCTATTTTGGTGATTGATAAGCTCTTGGATGAGTTATATGGGGCGGTGATGTTTTCCATACAGTGTTGAATAAGGGGATAGTGCCAGATAAATTCCCTATTTTGGTGATTGATGAGCTCTTGGATGAGTTAGATGGGGCGGTGATGTTTTCTAAGTTAAACTTGAAATTCATGTACCATCAGATCAGAATGAGGGAGACAGACATTCCGAAGACAACATTCAGGACACATGAAGGGCATTATGAGTTTTTGGTAATGTCATTTGGCCTCACAAACTCCCATGCTACTTTTCAATCTTTGATGAACAGGGTATTCAAGCAGTACTTCAGGAAGTTTGTCCTAGTATTTTTAATGACATTTTGGTGTACGGCAAGATAGTGGAGGAGCATCTTAGACACCTGAAGGTGGTTTTGAGAATACTTCAGGAGCATCAGTTGAGAGTCAATTTGAAAAAATGCAAGTTTGCCCAGTCTAGTGTGGAGTACTTAGGACATGTGGTGTCCCAAGAATGAGTGGCGGCCAACCAAACCAAAATTAAGGCAATGCAGAAATGGCCTCTACCTAAGAACATAAGAGAGTTGAGGGGTTTTCTAGAATTGACTGGTTACTACAAGAGGTTTGTGAAGGGGTACGGTACTATTGCATGGCCTTTGACCGAGCAGCTAAAGAATGACAACTTTTCATGGAGAGAGACTGCGACTCAGGTTTTTGAGAGATTGAAAAAAGCCATGACTATTGTTCCAGTTCTAGCTATGTCGGACTTCAGCCAGGTCTTTATAGTAGAGAAAGATGCATCAGGATACGAGTTGGGGGCGGTGTTGATGCAGAACCACAGACCTATAACGTACTTCAATCAAGTGCTATCCACAAGGGCGAGATTGAAGTCAGTTTATGAGAGGGAGTTGATGGTCATTGTCTTGGCTATTTAGAAGTGACGCCCTTATCTTTTGGGTAGACATTTAATCGTCCGAACGGAAAAAAAAAAAAGAACGAATCATAGGAGCTTGAAGTACCTGTTGGAGCAACGGATGGTGACCGATGAGCATTAGAGATGGTTGCCCAAACTATTAGGCTATGATTTGAGATCCAGTACAAGCTTGGGTTGGAGAACAAAGCAATCGATGCCTTATCCCGGTGTGTTGGGGAGCTCCAAGAGTTGATTATGTATAGATCTTTGATGGTTGACTGGGGGCCACATCAAGGAAGAAAGCATGTTGAATGAAGAGTTGCAAAAGATAAGGGAGGATCTGATGAAATACAAGAGTAGCCACCCTGGTTACTATATGGAGGGGGAGAGGCTATAGTATCAGGGGAGGTCTGTGATGCCACAAACCTCCATACATATTCCGCACTTGTTACAGGAGTTCCACGGTAGTGCGGTTGGAGGTCACTCGGGAGTGCAGAAGACCTATAGAAGGCTGACATCTGAGCTTTACTGGAAGGGGATTTATAAACATGTTCAAGAGATAGTGGCAAGGTGTGAAGTGTGCCAGAGAAACAAATACATGACTATGGCTCCAAGAGGATTACTACAACCCTTGGCACTTCCAAATCGAGTATGAGAGGAAGTATCCATGGATTTCATAGGCGGCCTACCACGATCAAAAGGATTCACTGTCATCATGGTGGTGGTTGACAGACTTAGTAAGTATGCACATTTCATCCTCTTACGACATCCCTACACCGCGGTGTCAGTAATAGAAGCATTTATCAGGGAGGTGGTTAGACTGCATGGGATCCTTGAATCCATTGTGACTGATCGTGACAAAGTGTTCCTCAGCCAGTTTTGGAGGGAGCTGTTCAGGTTGCCGGGCACTACTCTTAAAAGGACCACAGACAGACAGGCAAACAGAGATGATAAACCGAAGTTTGGAGACCTATTTGAAGTGTTTTGCTTCTGAAACACAACAGATGTGGGCGAAGTGGTTACCATGGGCCGAGTATTGGTACAATACATTGTACCATTCTGCTTCTCAGATGACTCCTTTCAAAGTGATGTATGGAAAGGATCCCCACACCTAATGCACTATGGGAGGGGAAGCACACCAGTTTCTTCAGTTGAGCAGTACTTGGAAGAAAGGGATAAGGTGCTGGAAGAATTGAAGAAACATATGCGAAGGATACAACAAATCATGAAAAAATAGGTTGACTCATATAGGAGGGACACGTAGTTTGAAGTGGGAGAGGTGTTCCTAAAACTATGCCCTTACAGGCAGAGGACAATGGCGAGGAGGAACAAGAAACTGATACCGAGATACTTCGGCACCTATGAGATTTTGGATAGGATTGGAGCAGTGGCGTACTGACTGAAGTTACCACCATCAGCCACCATACAGCTAGTTTTCCATGTGTCTCACTTGAGGAGAGCTCTAGGGGAGCATGCAGTTAGTGCAGAATTACCTTCTACACTGACAGAGGATTTGAAAATAGTTTTAGAACCAGTGGAGCTTACAGGAGTAAGATCAGATAAATAGGGCAACAAAGAAGGGTTGATTAGATGAAGAGACCTCCCCGATTTAGATGCTACTTTGGAGCCATTTGAAAGAATGAAAGATCAATTCCCTTCATTTTACCATGAGGATAAGGTGAGTCTTTGGGAGGGGAGTAATGTTAGGCCGGCCAAGGAGGGGCCGGCTGGACCGGTCCTTACTTTCTCCAGGCGACCCCACAAGGGGCGGAAAATGGGAAAGGGGGCGGAAGCCATGTGGGCCCAAGCTCAGGATTAATTCAAGTGTTGGAGGGAAATTTTGAATGAGGGGGGGGGGGATTTTGAATTGAAGGGTTGTTTAGGGATTTTGTATGGGGGCTTTGGAGTTAATTAGGGGCTAAGGGGGATTTAGGTTTTTATCTTGAATTTTGGCTGAATTTGAGATCTTCTTGGAGGCTTGGGCTCTAGTCTTCTTAGCTAGAGATTTTGGAGAGTTCTCTTCCTCTCGAATTGAATAATCTTGTATTGTTGCTATCTTTATTCATCTACTAGTGGAATACAAGTGGTTTGCTTGATTTTCTTCAGATTTATATTCAATTTTTCTCTATTTTTGGGCTGTTTTCCTGCTGCAAACAGCAATTTTCTTGTTGTTTGTTCATCAATTTGGGTTAAGGTTGCTTGCAAACTCAAGTATTACCTTAGGGTTTCTTGCGAACTCAAATATTTCCTATCAAAGTACCTCACAAATAAGTTCAGGAGTATATGTCATTTAAAACAGTGGTCTTTTGATGACCCGGTTAGGAAAGTCATATTAGATTTGACTTATGTTAAGAAAGATAGAGATAGACCTAAATAAGAGTTGGATAGAAAAAAATAGAAATGACCTTTAATTTTTAGATTTAAATGAGAATTTGGCTCTTGATAAGACACAATAGAGAAAAATGATTCATGTAGCCAACTCCATGTAGTGGATAAAGGCTTGTTATTGTTATTGTAGTGTATGCAATTTAAGTAAAATTATATGATATTTGGTAAAACTAAAAGAAATTTAAAATGTGCAAGAAAAGATAAAAAATAAGAAGTTTTATTATAAAAATATGTTTAGATGTAAAAAACTCAAAAATTGAGAAAGATATAAGAAAACCCGTAAGGAGTCTAAAAAATTAATATGCCACAAAGAATTTAGATTTTAGTAATTTATATAATATATTAGATACTAATGATGACAAAAGAAGAATGTATAAGTTAGGCAAACTAAGAAATATAAGTAAGGATTAAGTTCAAGTGAAGCGCATTAAAGATGAAAATCAAAATGTGCTTTTATTAGAAGAGGATATACCAAAAAGGTGCATGAAATATTTTGATAAGCTTTTCAATGAAGATTGCAAGAATACAATTAACATTAGTGATATTTGCTGACCTCATTTTTGTATGAGGTCATCATCGTAAACTATCCAGACTCTTGATTGTCAATCTGATGGCTAACAACAATCCAGATGTCAATCATCCAGCCTACAACTATCAAATCTATCACTATCCAGTCTATCTAGTCTATAATCATCTACAATCAATCAAGTCGTCAATCAACATCTTAATCCAGCTTATAATCATCCAATCAACCAATTAATTAACAATCAATTATACAACCAACAATCATCATCAATCAGTCAATCAACAACCCTAAAACCTCCAATAAACCTTCAACCAAACTTCAGCCATCACCTCTATAGCTTGCATACCCTAAATTGTAATCACTTGCAGTTACAGTCCTGCATTGCAATTAGGTGGCCCAATGCACTGTCTTGCACAGTGAACTGACCCGTTGACCTTTGTCATGACTAAAACTACTTCACTTAGAGCCTGCCATAGTAAATCATCCATGAATAGACCCTCCCTCATCAATTGACCCATCTGACCCAATTGAGCTAGCTCAAGCTAGATCAATAGATCAAACACACCATTTACATCCAATCAGAACTCCAAATGATCTTTAATTTTTACCAAATTGTTTTAATCATCACTCCAAGTGAAATGCCCATGACTGGCCACCCTGGCCTAGTCAATAATTGATTTAGTCAACTAAAGCTGGATCTAGTCAGACTAGACCCAATTGGACCCCATCACTGCATGTAATCCAATCAAGCCCTTCAACCACTCAGGAACATTTCAATAAATGCTTCATATGCACTCAAACCCACCCTGAGTCACACCATGGGTAGTTTGATTTGGTCAAACCAACATGTGTGGTCAACCCTCACATATACTTGACCATCCATTCAAATCTCAAGTTCCTTGCTTCAAACCTATGCAACCCATTTCAATACCATTTTAAATATTTCCGAAGGTATATCCTAGTTGGCATTAACTAGTCAAATAGTCGACATTGAACATTAAAGAGGTTTTTTATGGCCAACTTTCATTCAAATACTTACATCAATGCTCAAAACCTATGATATTCCATTCTAAAAGCAATTATATCTTCCTAAGACCCCATCTCACTATCCTTGACTACTTGACTAGTCAAACCAGTCAACCAAGTCACCAATTGAGCCTATGTAGTCAAACCACCTCTAATTTCCATTTTCCTCCATGAATGCCTATTTCAACTATTCAAATAATCTCTAGAATGTTCTTAAGCATTGCCTAAACCCAACTCGGCTGCTGATTTGGCCTAAAGAAGCCCTAAAAAACCCACATGCATATTAGGACAAAAATGGCTTTTCACCTCATTGTCCTTGTTTCAGGTCCTTGCTCTACCTCCTAACTGTCTAGAGACACCTGGCAAACATCAAAGAATACATCCAAAGCAATCACATCCATCCAAGGGAACCCTAGGGTTTGAATTAGGCCAAAACACCCTAACTCTCTCTCATTCGATTCAACACACTCTCTCACTACCCTGAGCCTCCCAAGACAAATTCCTATTTCGTTTCAACTCTACACACATTCCTTCACACTTTCTGAGTCCAAATCTAGTGGTCAAAGTTAACCGGCAGAGAGATTCCGACCACACCGAACCCAAAGTCCGTTCAAGTCCAAAGCTTGTGATCCGGACCTCGTCAGCATCTAATTCTTCTGTAGAATTGTTCTAGACTTCTCAACAAGCAAAATGAGCGTTTAGGTCCATTGAATCGAGGTTAATCCCTAAACCTAATTAGATTTACATTGGTTTAAATAACTTCATTAAAATCGCTTTTCAAAACGTGAAATCACTTCCCTGTCATGTAATAACATCCCATTAAGCTCTGTTTAAAATTTTGTAATGTTTGGTTGGTTATTTCAAAGAACAAACCATTCTTCACCATCTAGGGTTAAACCATCTCATGCATGAATGGTATATTTTTGAGCCGTTGATTTCTAAACCAACAGCTTAGATCGTGCAGTTACATCGCTTATCCGAACCGTGCGCTTGGTTGTGTAGATCTCAGTCCGATGGCATCACAGTCGTCCGCTCTAAACTGCGGAAGATTTAACTACAGCAAAGGCGCGCTGACGCGAATTAGTGGAAAACGCATAGCTGCCACTGTCATTGCATTAAATGTTAATGATTACCGTCGGCGTAATCACAAGCAGTTAATGCGCTGCCACGCAATCATTGCGACTATTTTGATTCGCCGAATAGGAAGTTGACACGTGGCCCGCCGCCGCCATCGGCTATTTAATTAATAAATCCTTTTTAAAAAATAGTTTTTATGCATTAAACTTTGAAATTTTGCCATAATTTCATTTTTAATCCAAAGTTTGTGATTTTTGTGGCAATAAATTCAAAATAAAACCTACTTTCATTTAAAATTAAAATTAAACAAAACTATTATAAAAATAATTAATATATATATATATATATATATATATATATATATATATATATGGGGAGTGCAACATTAATTTTAAACGAGAATTTGACTTTTAATATGACACAATGGAGAAAAATGATTCATGTAACCGACCCCTATGTGGGATAAAGGTTTGATGTTGTCGTTGTTGTTGTGTTCTACAACCACAACACCATATTACGGTTATAAGTGATTTGACCTAATCTAGGCTCAAAAGTAGCTCAAAATGATATGATCCAATCTTAAGTCAAGTCAAACCTAATTATAAGCTAGCTCGATTTGTTCTTGATTTGCACAAAACTTGACACAATTGTTTTGATTCAAACTCAAGCTCATTTTGACTAAAAATCAATTCGATTTTGATGAATTTTCATATTTTAAGGCAATTTTCTTAGTCCAAATTTGAAGCAAACACCCACAAACATAGCTACACATGAGCATTAACAAGAAAGATTAGTGTACGGTTAGAACTATTGTCAAATTGGCTCGATCCAATCCATGACCAACACAATTGTAATTAGATCTGATGCAAGACTGAGTCATTAGTTGATTTGTTGATTTTAAACCAAGCTCAAATTAAGAAAAAATTTGATCTGATTTTTTACCGGCCCCTCAACTTCAAGTTAACTTACCCCAATAGATTTTTTCCGCTTTCTTCCGGTAATGCCAGCTTATATCTCTTTATAACTAAAAAATGTTCATATTGACTAAAAAATCAATTTGATATGACAATTTTCAGCTAGGGCTTTTCTGGGTGGTTGAAGTTTGAAAATGTTATCAGAAACAAAGAATTTTTTAGACTCCAGAATTTAATTGTATGTAGTTAGAAATAAATGATACTTCTCAACTCCACAAACAAGTTCAAAACCTTTGAAATTAAGAATTTCATTTCCACGCTTTGACATCATTTTTTATACATATTTTCCATCTACAAAACAACCAAACGATCTCTAACAATAATTTATTAAATTCACATGCATAGAAAGGTCTTTTTTTTTTTTAATTAATACGAGACAATTCTCAATGTTCTCTAACATAACTATTAACAGCACAATTGCAAAGAAATAGTTCGCATGCTTTTTATTTTGAAAGAATAATGGTATTCAATCTACAAAAATAATTAAAAACAATCTGAATTTTCTCCATCAATTAGTTCATGTGAGGCAATTTGGACCTTAAAGTCAAATTGAATTAACGTTTTTTTTTTCTATAATGAAAAACGTTGACTCTTCAAACTTTTCACATTCAAATTTAAATTTATCTTCAAGTATTAACAATTTTAAGTCTGCTCCGATGGACCTCTACCACACCTTCCAATATCTCTGAAGATGGACCACATCCACACAAAGGGAAATTTATAAAATAAAAATACAAAGAGGGGATTAAATAAACAATATTCAAAATTAATCTATTTCTAAAAACAACACATATCATTTTCCTTTACTATCAAATTCATGTATTTGAATGCAAATCTTTAAAAATTTGACAAAAATAAAACCTATATGTTAAAAATTTTGTTGTAAATTTTGATTTTTTGAGTGAAAATTCAAAATATGGATATAATAGGATATTAATTTTATAAATAGAGAAATTTCATATCACGTATGTTTCCAAGGAAACAAGATATATTTCAAAATTCTGGATTTGCAAGCGACATTTCCGTAAAACTGTTTCCCTAAAACAGGGTGTCCTTAACGTTAACGGTCATCTACTCTGCAGTTTGAACGGGTTTTGATTTAGGGGACATTGTCAAATATTAAACTTACAGTTCATTTGACTGTTATAGATTTATCATTTTTTTCATCTAATTAAATAAATAACTCAACTTGGTATATTTACTAATCAAAATGGGTATAAGTTTGACTTAATAGGGCTAAATGTCCCAAAAAAAAATCTAATTAAATATTGGAGACAATTTTTTATTCTTATATAAAAGAAAATCTTGGGCAATTAAATGTATATATAAATCCACGGATGTCGGCAGTTCACGACGGTTGATCTTATCCTCCACGCCGCCGGCAAACTCCATCAAACCGTTAGTGCGTTCCGCGTGCTGTGATCTATGCTCGGCCGTAAACGGCGCATAGACCAACCACGTCGAAGACGGAGTGATGGCCTCTAACATTCAAACGGACAAATGTTTCTCGAATCTTCCAAATATACGAGATTTAAGTTGTTATAAAAGGGAAAATTATATATAAAAAAAATCTAATATTAGTATTTATAGAAATAACATCTTTATTTCTCAAATTTTTAATCATTGAACTTCATAATAACATTCTAATATTATTTTTTTAATTTGCCAATTTTTAATTTTATAAATCTATAAATTCTAAGCAGTTGAGGATATAAGCTAATTTTTAATGAGAATTTAGTTAACTAGTTAGTCTTAGAGTAGAACAAGAATTACCAAATAATATTTGCATATCTGGTACTATTACATCAAATTATTTTCATAAATTTCTATTATTTTTCGAAACAGAATATCATAGAAATCCGATATACTTTATAAAAATTCACTCAAAAATCATGATTAATTTATCCCTAGATTTTTTATAGTAAAAATAACAATCATAATCCATAATGCAGAATTTTCGGATGTGCAATTTTATATTGTTATATTCAAGAATTATTAGGACTTCAGTTTATTTCCTTCAATCGAAACGATGCATTGCAGTGGAAAAAGGAAAAATAAATGGGCAAAATCGAACTTGCCTTTTTAGCACAGTGCTCGGCGCCAGAACCTCCGCCAGCGAGAAGCCTGCGGCCGCCTCCAACAACGCCGGCAAAGAAATCGGTGCGGTAGTGGGCGGTACCACGGACGGCGCCAACTTCACCCCCCTCGCCAGCGAGATCCTTGCTCTTGCAGGGCCGCATGTGATGAGTGTAACTCTCAGGGATACAAATCTTCTGAATCGCTGCTTGGAATACCACCAATAGCAGCGAAATGAATCCCATTAACATCAGTTCTACAAAGCCCCAAACCCTTCTATCTCAGCATCCATACAAAATCGTGCGAATAGAAGAAGAAGAAGAAGAAGAAGAAGCATATCAATATTGGGGATTACTTACCTTCTTTCATCTTCTGAAGAGCTTGATAAAGGGGTTTTTGGTTCTTTCGCATGAATCGCTGCGAATATGGAATTATTAGAAACTGATCGGAAAAATGGAAAACGTAGAAGCCAAACAAATCAAACTATCAATACCTTGCCAAGGCGATGGAGGAATCGCTCGAAGAAAAGGGAGATGCAGATAATTACGGTGCAAACGACGGCGACGATCCATGTCGGTGTTCGATCGAGCTTTAGCTCTTCTTCTCCGCCGCCTCCTTCGGCCATTTCCTGCTCTCAGTTTCCTCGCTTCACCACTAAGGTTCTCGTTGCTTTAAATATGAAAATTTTACGTGTTGAAAAATATTTTTAGCCAAAAAATACACAAAGAATAAAAAATTAGAAATAGACCTCGTCACTCCTCCCTTAGGCTGTCGCGCATAGCTTTATCAATTTATTTATTTTTCCTGTGTTTTCCTCTCTTTCAGGGCACTAAAGTTTGAACTAAAAAAGTGTAAAATATTTTAAATATAGAATTTTAAAAATAATGATATTTAATTTGATGTAAAATAAATATGGAATAAAATTTTAAGTATTTGAAATGTGTTATCTATTTTAATTTTGATATATTTAAAAATAATTAAACTTAACTAAGTTCCAAATATACTGCAAATTCTTGGTTATTAGCTGCTTCGGGGTTTTTTAGCCGTCCTCGTTTGAGCAAGTTATCTAACGGTAAGTCACAAAATGTCTATTTTAGTTTTCAGAAATATGAAGTTTTTTCAAATTTTTTGATTAAATTTCTATTTTCATTATCAAAACATTAGGATAACTTTACACTAGAAAAATGTTTACCTTATAACTTTTTATATGTTATAGAGATTGAGATTCTGAACATTTTAAATATTTTTGAAAAATTTTCACTCATAATTTGGGAAATTGTGTCATTTTTATTGAATAGGAAAAATCTGGTCAATGAAAAATAGTGTTGTTGTTCGATTAAAATCTTAAAATAATATTTTATTTAATCTTTGATAATTTAGTTATATTTTAAAACTATGTATTTTTATTCAATAAAAAATTGTATTGTACATCGTTATAGAAAATTGTGCAAATATGAAATGTGCCCAATTATGATTTTATTGCTATAATGTGAAGAAATATGTGCTTATTTAATTGAATTATGTTAGCTTGGAGATTTATAAGAGGCTAAAATTCTTTGAAATTATGTCTGTAATAGGGAATATTTTGGTACCTATAAGATATATTATGATGGCTAGAAAGCCGTGTTATTATGGCAAATATGACATACTCTGATGCATATGAGCATGTTTTGGTGTTATAAATATGTTCAGGACTACAGTCCTTCGAGATCTTGTCTGAGACTAGGAAAATCTAATGTGAATTATTTTATAATATGAATTTCAGTTTATTTAAATGCTTAGCACATAATTTAAATTTAAATAAATGTTATGTTCTTATTAATTTATTTAGTATAATGTTTTATTATACTGCACTTTTATCTGTCACAGCTCAAGATGATAGGAATCTTGTTAGGTTGGGTTGTGATAGCATGCCCCATACATATGAAAAAAAATATGGAGCAAATAAGAAGCATTTTATTGAAGAACCCTAATTGATTTTCCCAGTCATATAAGGTTTTTTTTCAGCATTTAGGTGCCTAAATGATTTCAAAATTAACTAATATTGGATTTGTCTCGTCAAACCACTCAATTGGACTAAAGCATATCATATTCAAAGATCATTTGATCATCTAATTTATACTTTAAAGTTTCCAACTATGCTTTAGGTCATTGATTTGAACTCAATTGGGCTCGGATTGGATTATTTTTTGTGTGATTGGGTTCATTCCATTGAGACATTTGATTTTAATATAAGTCTGTTGAATGGAGTCCAAGCGGTCCCAAATTGAATCTCAGAAGTTTCAAATTCAAATGCACATTGAGATTTGTGCCCAACCATGAAATTTTTTTTATAACATTTTAATATAAATTTAAGGTCAAACTTATAGAAAATGGCCTTAAGACTTAAAATATGAAATATTTGCCTCATTTGTTATTTTTCCTCCTTTTTCCTGATTCATCATGTACATCTAAATATCCATAAAATCTAATTTATGTTAGGTTAATCTAGTAGTTCAAATCAAATTAAATCGATCTACTCAATGGTATGCCCCCTGACTTGCAAGAGAACTCACCCAATGTTGGCAATTATTCAAGTGCACTACAAATAATGCTATAAGGCCCTTACATTTCTCTATTTCTATTATGTTATGTTCTATTCACGTTTATATATCTCCATCTGTCTGGTGCAGGTGTAAGATGATCAAAGAAGTTACAAGTGAAAGTAGAGTTATAAATGGAATTAGACTATGTCTACTTCATCTGCCTTCTGCAAGTGTGAGCTGATCAAGGGAGACATAAGCATCAAGCTTATGTTTATGATACAAGTCCTAGTCAAAGAAATGTATATGCCACCCCTATGATAAAGTTAAATATATAACTACAAGCAAACCCAATGTTAACATTGCATGAATAATAAAGTTATTATCTGCTATCTTTATAAATGTTATTTGAATAATTTGAGAAATCTTTTATTCATATAACTACAAATGCGGACTTTGATTAATTTCTTTGATAGGATTTGAAAAAGCCATCGAGTAAGGTTTCGTTTAGGACAGCTTTCTTACTGCTTCTTAAAGCAGTTTTTAAGTACAAAAAATTTAACTTTTGTACTAAAAAGTTGCTTCAAGAAATAGTAAGAAAGTCGTCCCACATGAACCCTAAGTCATTGCTCACTCTATGAATTTATATGTATTTTTAGGCAGCCGAGTAGTTGATAAGGTTGAAGTTCAAAGGAGATTTTGAGCAATAGTGATATTCTTTTGATGGTCCAGTATTCTTTCTTTTTCTGATATTTTAAAAGTATTTTAAGACTTTATTAAATGATTATTTTGGAAGAAATATGAATTATAATTTTGTATATCTTTTACTTTATTATAATTTTGAATGTTTAGCAGCTCCAGTTTGTCTTGTATATCTTTTACTTTATTATAATTTTGTATATATATATATATGTAGACACACACACAGCGGGTGAACAGTCTGACCCCAACATTTACGTCGCACTGTTCACCCACAACCACTTCGTGAAAAATTCCGCATTCCATTGGAGCGTTTTAGCGATGCTTTACAGGCATTTGCAGACCGACTAGACAAGGCCTTAAAGTTCTAAAATCGACGCATTAGGATAAAAATATACTAATAAGAAGAGATAACTTGTAAAACTAACACCAGGCTTTCATCTTCTACTCGACGTCAAACTTTTGTTCGTGAAGTAAAATGAGTGTACTGAAAGACATAATAATAGTGGTGGTCAATGACCGATGGATGATGTGACAGTTTTGGCGAACGGCAACAATTGCTAATGGTGATGGCGGCGAGAGGTAGGGGACTGCGGCGAGCACCCTACCCCACAAATGATGACAAATAAATTACAATGCATGTGAAACTCGACTAAATCTAATGATAAATTGAGTTAGAGTGTGAATTTCAAATGCTTCAAAATTTTGTTATGTATTTTTTACTTCAAAAATATTCTCACCATTAATAAATTTTGGGAGATTTTTAAGAATATAAAAATATAAAGATATATTTATCCAAATATAAGTATTATAGATGATTTAAACTCAATTTCCCTAAATTAAATCAAAATTTCAAAGCTCATTATTATTATTATTATTATTTATATAAGTAGGATAATTTATTATCATTGTTTACAAAATATTAAAATAATAATCTTTTTAAAACTATACATTAAAAAAAAACTTTAATATAAATAACCCAACATCAATTGTGGGTGTGAAAATGGGCCAACAAATCAGATTCGAGTTTGATTCGAAATTGACTTGACCCGCTAGCAACCTGATAAATAAT
This sequence comes from Dendrobium nobile, assembly GCA_022539455.1. Taxonomy (NCBI): domain Eukaryota; kingdom Viridiplantae; phylum Streptophyta; class Magnoliopsida; order Asparagales; family Orchidaceae; genus Dendrobium; species Dendrobium nobile. The sequence goes on along the minus strand of CM039724.1, from coordinate 4,412,778 downwards.
TTTAATTAAAAAATGTATTATTAGCTTATTTAAAATTAATTGATAAAAAATAAAAATATTATATCAATGAATAAAAGAAATTAAGGAAAATCTTTAACGGGTCATTTTTTAATCAAAATTAGGTTGGAGAGTCAACCCGAATCTAATCCATTTAATGAACATGTCAGAATCCACAACCTAAATCCACAACCTAAATCCGTCCCGTTTAATAAACTGATCAATCCGAATCGAAAATTTTCAGATATCAAATTGAATTGACAAGCCATAACATTTTATTGACATCCCTAATATTAATTACAAAATTAGGTCTTTCTACAACATTAGCTTTTACCAAAGCTATCTGAACGCGTTTTACACACGGAAACGCACCGTGGTTATAATCTATAATAGATTTTGCGTTTCATCGCTTTCTAACGTTTGTGGAACAATCAGCGTTGATTTGTTCACAATCCACGATATGTATGTCATATATATATCTTATTATTATTATTATTATTATTATTATTATTATTATGGGTGGAGCTCTCAGTTATGATTGAATGAAGATAGAAAAATATTTTTTTAATAATCAATTGACAACTACTCAAATTATAACCGACTCTAAATAATACTTAAGCTTCTTTATAGGAACTTTTATTACGTCCAGTGTAAGGTCGTAGATGAACGTCCGGTTGGAGGCAAAATCCCGCAAAAAACTCGGTATTTGCTTGGTACAACTAGGTATTATTTGATATTAACGAGAAATACCGCTCTTTGAAAACCAATATCGAGTTATACCGAGCTGTACCGAGAAATACCGAGTTGTACCGAGTTTTTTTAGGAAAAACTCGGTACAACTTTTGTATAACTTGATATTTCTCGGTTTAGCTCGGTATAACTCGATATTAGGTCTTCAAATGATGGTATTCCTCGTTATTGTTTGGTATTGCTCGGTACAACTCGTTTTTTGGCGGGATTTGGCCTCCGTCCGGACGTTCCTCTGCGTCCGGTCTGAGGACGTAATAATTGTTCCTTTATAGACACTTTGTTTTTATTATTTTTTAAATAGTTTTTTAGTACAGATATTTTTTGAACTAAATTTTTTTTTTACTTCAAAGCTGTTTTAGAAAGCAATAAAAAAGTCATCCAAAACATGTTTAATTTGATTACATCTCCAAAACATTCATATCATTGGTACAAATTTCTAGATAATACTAAATTTGAAACTTATGAAATTAAATGTAGACTCTTTTAAAATCCAATTTAGCGTTAATTTGGGAAGACTGCAACTTTTTATGAATTTGATTGTACAACTATTATAGAGAAAATAGTTTTTTGAAAGCTGCTACAGAAAACAGCTTTTATGTACAAAAAATTATTGAAACTCGTGAAAAAATAATGATAAAAAAATTATGACTGCGACTTGAAAACATAACAATAAAAAAACTACTCCAAATGAAGAGTTAGTAAACTTTAGTCGAATTGAATATCTCAATGACATGAACTCCTTGACCCCTTAAATGTCCTATTCACTTTACATAAAGCTAAAATCAAACAATTTAATGATATTTGAAAGCTTTTGAATATTAATTAAAGAATCAAACAGTCTCCAAATCTAAAATAATTATGGTCAAATATAGCAACTTAAGGAGATGAATTTAACAAGTTTAAGATCTTTTGATTATGACATCAGTAATACACATAAATACTAGATAAATGATATATTATCGATATGATGAATATTAGAGCTGTCAACATCTGACCCGACCCGAAAACCCGACCCGAAAATTTCGGGTTCGGGTCAACCAGAACCCGAACCTGGTTGGGTTCGGGTTGACCCGGAAACCCGAAATCAACCCGATTTGACCCGTTTTTAATTAATTTAAGAGAGTTTTAAAGGATTTTTATGAAATAAGTAAATGATATTTCAAAAAATTATAAACAATGTTGTCCAAATTAAATTAATTTTGATTTATTTTAAATTAATTGAAGTAAATCTTACCTTAATTTGATTTAAATTTAAATAAATTGAATTAAATAAAAAAAATTAATGAAATACACCCGAACGGGTCGGGTTCGGGTTCGGAAAACTGACCCGTTTCCAAAAAACGGGTCGGGTTGAAAAGTGTCGGGTTAATTTCGGGTTGAACCTGAACCCGACCCATGACCTGATTTTGACAACCCTAATGAATATGAATCACACGATAAAATGTTTTAGAGCATTTGAAATTTATTTATTTATTAGTGAAGAAAATAACCGTTATATTATAGTTTTTTAAACCATTTTCACAAAATGAGATGTTTTATTTTAAAAATAATTAAATTATTTGATTAGTCAAACTTATCATCATTAATTTTATATTAAACCTTTAATTGCCTCATATAAGTATTTATTAGAACTGAGTCAAATTCATGTGATCACCCTTAGGGCATCTCCATCCGAACGGCAAACCAGTGTTTGCCGTTCTTCTTTCCCTCCAACCGAACGCGATACTTGCCGGCATTTGAAGGGAGGTGAACAGTGCGACGCCAATATTGGCGTCGCACTGTTCGTATGGCATTTGTTTTGTTTTGTTTTGTTTTTTTTTTCTTTTAATTCGAAACTTAATTATTAATTTTAAAGATTAACGATTAGAATTTTTTTATTATTAATTAAAATAATAAATTAGAAATATCTTATTTTTTAGTAATCTAATTTTTTTTTACAAAATTAATTAATGTAAGTTAACATTAAGATAAAAATTAAGATTAGAAATTTTTTACTATGTAATGTGAACACAATGTATATTTGTTACATTCAGCCAATGCCCTCTTTCGAGGAGTGACATTATTTGTAATCAATCATCAACAGTAGTGAATTCATTTCAAATGGACAGGGTCCCATGGTTTTCCCCCTTCTTTTAGAACTTTTATTACGTCCGGTGTAAGAACGTAGAGGAACGTCCGGTTGGAGGCAAAATCCCGCCAAAATACTCGGTATTTGCTTGGTACAACTAGGTATTATTTGATAATAACTAGGAATACCACTCTTTGAAGACTAATACCGAGTTATACCGAGCTGAACCGAGAAATACCGAGTTGTTCGGTACAACTTTGTATAACTCGGTATTTCTCGGTTCAGCTCGGTATAACTCGATATTGGGTCTTCAAACGATGGTATTCTTCCTTATTGTTTGGTATTGCTCAATATTGCTCGGTGCAACTCGTTTTTTGGCGGGATTTGGCCTCTGACCGGACGTTCTTCTGCGTCCGGTCGGAGGACGTAATAATTGTTCCTTTTTTAGTGGTTTTCAAGTAAAAATTATGACGTCTCTTATGAAAATTGCATCACTCTCTTATCTATCTATACGATGGGTCTTCGTACAAAACTAGAACATTAAATTCTTTTTCTTTCTACAAGGTAAATTTTCCAGGAGGCAATATATATAATTAATGATTTAAAAAATTAATATTTATTAAAAACATCTCATCATAAAAACTCTTTTAAAACATGACTGTCAATAAATGATTCAGCCAGCTTGATTCATATTTGACCAAAAAATTTTGAGTTCGGATTGAGTTGTTTAATAAGCAAGTCAGTCCGAGTTGACCCGCCAATTTGATTTTGATCTGTTTAATATTTTTTCTCAATTTTTTTTTAAATTTGTTCGATCTTCTTATTTTTAATCAATTAATCTAAAATTTATGATTAACAAGTTATGAATTTAATTTTTAATGAAAATTTGTTATCTGATCAGGTTTAAATTATTCGGATTACCAGCAGGTCTCATTCGGGTCGGAGTAGGATTGACAGATTTTTTTGATCAAATTAATTTTGGATACGATCAAACCTGTAAACCCATTTTTACATTCACAGAAAATTATTTCGGTACTAAAAAAAAATCAATATTACACGACAACACTTGCTCTTACTCTTAGGAAAAAAAAATGCGTGGTCGCTGTTCTTCACTTTGTCTCTCAGTTTCCCCCAAAAAACAAGAGGGAGAATACAGAGCAGAAGAGCCTCCTGAGCGCAGGCAGGAGTAGCATTCATGGATGTCGGATTCTTGGGTCTAGGAATCATGGGCAAGGCAATGGCCCTCAATCTCCTTCGCAGTGGATTCCGAGTTACTGTCTGGAACAGGACTCTCTCCAAGGTCTCCTCATCTCTCTCTCTCTCTCTCTCTCTCTCTCTCTCTAAAGCATAGCTTCTAATCGGATAGGGGAAGTTGATGTTTATATTTTACTTTTTATTAATTTGTTAGTTTATATTTATTTGAAGCTGTTGTTATATGGGAACCCCTTTGCGGCAGATTGTTGTTAGATGTTATTTGTCGTAGCTCGGATTGATTAGTTTTCCGAAGGTTAATTTTGATTAATGTATTTTTCTTCGGTTATCAATGTTGTCGAGGAATTTTGGTGTTCTTTGATTCATAAATGTTATTTTCGATAGTCGAAATCTTGATTCAGTTCGATTTGTTTTTGGGATGTGAGTATTCATTTAATAGATGGAAGAGATAGAGCGCCAAGTATGATAATCTCTAGGAAATATTGAGCCTGAAGCTTTTACATTATCCTCGACATGCATTGGGGAATGTGAAGCACAGGAGGACGAAATTAAGCTCCTTGTAGAAACGTAAGAAATCTATATTCACCAACTGTTCTAAGCCAAAGAGTGAGAGCAACCTATAGTATATGTACTATTAGCATATTTTTAGCTATCCCATCTGGGACAGACCCAGTGAGAGCAACCTGTAGTAGAACTATTATAAAAATTAGGATTGGAAGTGATGAACACTGAGCTTAGAAATAACAATGAAGGCTGGGTTGCAGACAACGATGGATGTCTGGCATAGAGGCAGTGACGACTCCTCGTTTTTCCTAAGAGACCTTAGGGATTGCTCAAACTTCTTCCATGCTATACCAATTTTCAATTTTCTTATCAATTGTTCCTCAAGTTCCAAAAGGATATCTTGGGAGTAGTTGGAGTTGTACTTTTTGAACTATGATTGTGTTGTCATAATGTATAGCTTTTCTCCATTAATTGACGTTTGCCTTGAAGGCTTTTTCTTTCTTTGGAAAGTTGACTTCTTAGAAGGCTACACAAGTGAAACACTATATTTTCTTCTAGAATGGTTTTTTAATGAATTTTTGTTGACATATATGTTTCTGAAATTGTCAAGATGTTGCCTCATGGTCACATGCTTATAGTCCTTATAGGTGGAGCATGTTGGCACCAACCTGATGTTCGCTAATGTTTTCAAGGTGATCAATGTTGATTCTTTCAATTATAGTTGACCATTATATGGATCTAAATAAGGGCTAGCCAATACTTATATAAGGACGTGCTTTGATGGGCTTGCTCAGCCAGAAAAAGCTTCTAAGCTCTCACATGTGAGAATTTAAGCATTTCTTATGACAGATCGAGTTGATCACAACCATATTTCATTCAATATCAATCAATGTTTATTTAAATTTGGAGTTTAAGATTTCTTATGATTACAAGACCACATAGTTAGCCACCCCTCCAACTTGAGAGAGGATTCTCTATTAAATTGGCCATTCAACGTATTATAGCTATTTTATCTTGCAATGACACATATTTATGTCCTAATATTATACAGGAAATGGGTAAGGATGAATGGTGACCCTTATATTAATTCTTGTTTCCATTGTCTATGGTTTTAGTTGGTGGATCCAATCCGAAGGGTCAGAAAGCCTTAGTTATATCATTTTATTCAAGCTAGGAATAGCAAGAATACTTGCGGTTTAAAGCTCGCTTGAATTTTGAGTTAGATTGAAATTCACTCTAAATAATAGAGTCAAGTATAAGCCTATAAGTTTGTCTCAAGCTGAATTTGGTTTCTATTTTGAGTTGTTGATGGATTGCTCATAAATTGATTTTAGGTTTGCTCAAAAGACAAAAATATATATCACGTGTAAAAAATTGTAGTTGGATTGTTTGGCTTAGTGGCTTGTTCTTAAATTTATATCTTTCCCAAAGTGTTTGCTTTGCTAGTGATTGGATTTTATTTGTACCCATCTTCTTTTTTTAGTGTTAAGTAATGACTCCTGTCCATTGGGTTAATCCAATAGCTCAAATATCATTATTCTTTAATATGTACCCATCATGCACTAAATGCCTGATGGTCCTCACTCTAGAATCTTAACTAATTTTGAACATTAATTCCCTCTTGATGTTGATAGATCGGTCCAGCCGGTTCATACAGGACCGGCTCACATTAAATGGGGCAGAACTCTTCCGCCCCCTGCATGCTCCGAACATGACTGCAAGCCACAGGAGCCGCTTTTGGAAGGAATTTTAGGAGGGAAATTGAATGTAGGGACTGTTTAGGGATTTCCTTTTGATTTGTATGCATTAAATATTTTGTTTTCCTAGGATTAGGGCATCTTGAATTTGGCTGAAATTTGAGATATCTTAGATTTATGTTTTCTTTGGGCTCTAGCGGCGTCTAGAGATTTGGGAGAGATCGATCCTCCTCTCGAATAGAGGATCAATTGTATCTTGCTATTTTATGTTTTCCTTTCATCAAATAATACAAATTATCTACTGTTTTCGTGGTTTTGTGTGGACTTTTGTGAATATTTTTCGCTATCTTTCGAAGATTGATAGAAAATACTTGAGATCTACAAGTGTTTCCTATCAAATTGGTATCAGAGCAAGTCTTGGAATCGTTCGTGGGCTGTTTTAGGTGAATTTCAACGGTTGATTTTTGGTCAGGAACGGACAAACTAGTGTTGTTTTTGTAATCCAAATCCGGAATTTTTGGATTTACAAAAGTTCGGATCGAGATGGCGGCCAAGAAAGTTGATATGCTAGAAGAAAGGCTTGAAGGGGAGATGAACCAAATCAAGACAGCGGTGGAGGAAAGGATTTCCTCCATGGAAGGACAAGTAGCCGATCTCCGGGACATGATGAAGAAAATGTTGGAAATTCATAACCAAACGGCGGCTTCCGTGGCAAAAGAGGAGGAAAGAAAAACTACTAATTCTGAAATTCGTAGGGAGGAAGATGAGGTGGAAATCGTGGAGGGAGAAAAAAAAGAAATCCTATTTGGAGCCTTTCCAGAGGGAGGATAGAGGAGGTAGGTATGGGGAAAGGCATGTGTATGGAGGGATGGAGCAAAGGGGTTCTGATTGAGATCGTCAGGAGGGACATTATGGTTGTCAATGTGTTGAATTTGAAGGAAGAAGAGGGGAATTCGAAGGGGGTTCGGGCTATGGCAGGGCAAGGGAAAACCGGGAGACGTGGGGTGGGCCGAGCATTTGGGAGAGGGGAAGCTATGGAGGAATAAGGGGGTATGTTGGAGATCAGAAGGTGAGTAAGCTGAAGATGCCCATCTTCGAGGGGGAGGATGCGTATGGGTGGATTTATAAGGTGGAGAGGTACTTTGCCGTTAATGGGCTAACAGAGGAGGAGAAGTTGACAATAGCAGGCCTATGTTTGGAGGGAAAGACACCATCATGGTACCAGTGGAGAGACCAGAGGAGACCTATCAGGGACTGGAGGGAATTCAAGGACTGCATAATAGAACATTTCCAAACCGACCAAGGAGGAGATTTCTATGAGCAGTTCTTTGCTTTGGCACATGAGGGATCAGTAGTAGACTACCGGGAGCAATTTGAGCACCTAACCAGTAGGGTGGAGCGACTATCAGATACGGTATTGGAGGGGAACTTCATGAAGGGGTTGAAGGCAGAGATCCGAGCAACAGTGAAGGTTTTGATGCCTTGTGACTTGGGGGAGGCCATGAAGTTGACCCAACTGGTGGAAAATCAGAAAAATCTAGAGAAGGGAGTTAGGAGCAACAGCTTAGGAGGCTCTTACAGGACGATGACCACTCTTCTAACACCCAAGGGGCCTGCATTAGACAACATTAATGAGACGACTGGGAAGAAGCTAGTAGGAGGGAGTGGGGAAAATTTCAAGAGGTTGACAGAGAAGGAGATGCAGGAGAGGAGGGCAAAAGGGCTATGTTTCAAGTGCGAGGAGAAGTATAAGCCAGGAAATCGGTGCAAGGACCGAACTCTTCAGGTTCTCACCGTTTGTGATGACGAAGAAACTGATGAGGGAGGTGAGGGGGAATTGGAAGAAGAGATGGAGGAGAAGTTGCATTTGGATCTGGCCAAGGTTTCCATGAACTCAGTGATAGGATTCACTACGAATCATACCATGAAGGTGAATGGGGAGATAGACGGCAGGATGGTGGTGGTGCTAATTGATAGTGGGGCTACCCACAATTTCATTTCCACTTAGGTCGTCGACCAATTGGGAGTGAAATTAGTGGACACCTGTTGTTATGAGGTGATGATGGGTACATGGAAGGTGGAGAAAGGCCAGAGGATCTTTAGAGGAGTGGTGTTGACCATCCAGGGGATTCAAGTAAAGGAGGAATTTCTCCCACTAGAGTTAGGAAGTACTGATATCATCCTGGGGATGAAGTGGTTGCAAACCTTGGGGGAAACCAAGGATAATTGGGGAGTACTCATGATGGAATTAATAGTGGAGGGGAGAAAAGTGGTTATAAGGGGAGATGCAGGGCTATCCAAAGCCATGGTAACACTTAAGGTCATGGTTAGGAGCCTACAAGAGGTGAGGGAAGATTATCTCGTGGGACTACACAAGCTGGATGTGATCATGATGGAGGAGAGGGGATGTTTCTCTTTCCGTGCAGTTCTTGGTTCAGCAATACAATAAGGATTTTCAGTCACCTCAAGGATGGCCACCTCTACGAGAACACGAGCATATTTCCACCTTGAGGACAAGGTGGATTTTTGGGAGGGGAGTATTGATAGACCGGTCTAGCCAGTCCATACGGGACCAGCTCACGTTAAATGGGGCGGAACTCTTTTGCCCCCTGCATACGCTGAACACGACCACAAGCCACAGGAGCCGCTTTTGGAAGGATTTTGGAAGGAATTTTAGTAGGGAAATTGAATGTAGGGATTGTTTAGTGATTTCCTTTTGATTTGTATGCATTAAATACTTTGTTTTCCTTGGGTTATGACATCTTGAATTTGGCTGAAATTTAAGATCTCTTAGATTTAGATTTTCTTTGGGCTCTAGCGGCGTCTAGAGATTTGGGAGAGATCGATCCTCCTCTCGAATAGAGGATAAATTGTATCTTGCTATTTTCTGTTTTCTTTTCATCAAATAATACAAATTATCTACTGTTTTCGTGGTTTTATGCGGACTTTTGTGAAGATTTCTCGCTGTCTTCCGAAGATTGATAGGAAATTCTTGAGATCTACGAGTGTTTCCTATCAGATTTCTCCTCTATTGCTTTTTCTTGTTTGCTTCAGGATTCTATTTCATCGCCTTTTCCCTAGATCTTTCCCTTCATACTCGTAACTTTTCTATGCTCTTCAATGCCAACTTATTTCTATCACTCCTATCTTGCAAGTTAGGCTTAAGTTTTCTCATATGTTTTTGATTAGGGAAATGATTTATATTTTTTTCCTGTTTTCGTTTATCAATTTTATTTCCTTATACAATTCAAATGATTCATATCTCTAATACTCTATGCTCTTTGTAAATTTATCATACTAATCTCCATTTTCCTGTTGAATGCTAGTTCTATGCCTGATAACTTGGTTATGGGTTCTTACTTCTTACATGGTTGTCAATAAGTCAATCTAAAAAATTTCTCTTAGATTTTTATATTGCCTGTTAAGTGTTGCTAGATTAATGCATTTTTTTTTTCTTTGTTATATCTGTAATTTAATAATTCAATTTGTTGGTTGTAAATTTGTGGATTTAAAACTATATTTTATTGAAAATTCTATAATTTTTTTTTGTTACATTTGTAGTTTAGAAATGAATTTGAGTTGTCTCAAAAAATTATCGAGTTGATTCATAATCAAAGGGTTTTGAGTTATGTGAACTTTACTTAAAATTATTTTGATTATGATTGTAGTTTGAGACTACTAATAATAAAAAATTTTAAGTTTAGTACAGCTTGCTTGAACTCGAAGCCCTATGTAAATCCAAGTGATGCAGGGTCAAAGAGGATCTTTATTGTGAAAGTAGCAACTTGATTGATGATGTTTTGTGGTGGTGGTGAAGGGTTATGTAGGCAAGGGAAGAGTATAATTGTTTTGTGAAGATATGGAGTTGGTGTTTCTTGGCTAGGAAAGTGTAAGTTTTTTCTTTTTTTTTTTTGTAGGAGAAGGGTTAGGATCTCCATATAAAAAGTTTTGGATGTAAGGAAACTAATTGAGATATTTGTATTTGGTTTGTATCATTGGTTAGGGATTTAGCAAATTGTGAACTTTTTAAACTTGCTGCTCAAAGCAGGATTTTTATTTGGGTGTTGTGATTTTGGCTTGAATTTCTTGGAGTTATTGGGGAGTTATATAGGTTGTGGGGAATGTAGAGAAGATGTTTGAAGGTGTTGGATGGGATCTTTGGGATGTTTCATGCTTGCTTGTAATCAAAATTACTGAAAGGGAGAAGTAGGAAGACCTCCAATGGATCATTTGGAAGGACATGTGGTCGAGAATTAGTTGGTCTAAAATGTTAGGCAGGGGTTTATCATAATAATCTTGCTGTTGCATTGTTTGACTAGGTAGCTTGGATTATGATAATAATTTCAGTAGTGTGGGCAAGAGGACTAGTACGTAGAAAATCACTAATAGTTCAACTTGTCTCAAAATATATCCCACATATGACTTCTAACTATTGTTTTCAACTTTCTTTTGTTGGGAAGGACTTCACTATTTAAAATTTGAAGTTATAAAGGATTCTGATAGGAAACACTTGGATTTCCAAGTGTTTCACACCAAAACTCAAGTAGATCTAGGATGAACTGCTGTCCACAGCAGGAAAACAGCCAAAAACAGAGAAGAAAACGTTGGAAAATGTAGGAAAAACAATACAAACGCTTTTATTTCGATAACGGATGAAAAGCACTTGCAAGATACAACTTTCCTTCAATTCGAGAGGAAGGAAAAACTCTCCAAAAGATCTCCGGCGAAGCCAAGAGCCCAAGACACCAAAACCTAGATCTCAAAACAATTCAAATTCAAGATGCCTCCTTCTCCCTCCTAATCCTCCTAATTAACAATAAAGGATTCATACAAATTACCTAAACAGCCCTTTGCATTCAAAAATTTCCCTCCCACCTAATTAAATCAGCCCCAAATGGGGTCCACCATGTCCGCCCCCTCCTCTGGGAGCTTCCGCCTCTGCCTGGTGTAGACCCGGGCTGAACCGGGTCCAGCCGGCCCCTCCTAGGCCGGTTCACGCGTAACATTACTCCCCTCCCAAAAACTCACCTTGTCCTCAAGGTGAAAAGAAGGAAATTGCTCCTTCACTCTTTTAAAAGGCTCCCATGTAGCGTCGAAATCAGGGAGGCCTCTCCATTTGATCAGCTCTTCTTTGTTGCCCATTTTATCTGGTCGGACTCCTGCAAGCTCTAGTGGTTCTAAAACCACTTCTAAATCCTCCGTCATAGTAGCTGGTAGTTCTGCACTCACTGCATGCTCCCCAATGGCTCTCCTCAGCTGAGACACATGGAACACTGGATGTATAGTGGCTGAGGGGGGTAACTTCAATCTGTATGCCACTGCTCCAATCCTATCCAACACTTTATAAGGACCAAAATACCTCGGTGCCAATTTCTCGTTCTGCCTTCTAGCCACTGTCCTCTGCCTGTAGGGTCGTAGTTTTAGGAACACCTTCTCCCCCACTTCAAACTGCATGTCTCTCCTGTGTGAGTCCGCCTGTTTTTTCATGATTTGTTGTGCCCGCAGCAGATGTCTCTTTAGTTCTTCCAGTATCTTGTCTTGTTCCTCTAGGTACTGCTCCACAGACGATACTGGTGTGCTTTCTCTTCCATAGTGCACTAGGTGCGGAGGGTCCCTCCCATATAATACCTTGAATGGGGTCATCTGGGAAGCGGAATGGAATGAGGTATTGTACCAATACTCAGCCCATGGTAGCCACTTTGCCCACAATCGTGGGGTTTCGGAGACAAAGCACCTCAAATAGGTCTCCAAGCTTCGATTTACCACCTCCGTTTGTCCGTCTGTCTGTGGGTGATAGGCTGTACTTCTCTTTAGAACTGTGCCCTGCATCCTGAACAGCTCCCTCCAGAACTGGCTGAGGAACACTTTGTCTCGATCAGACACAATCGATTCAGGCACCCCATGTAGTCTCACCACCTCCTTGATAAAAGCTGCAGCAACTGACACTGCGGTGTATGGGTGTCTTAGAAGAACAAAATGTGCATACTTACTAAGCCTGTCAACCACCACCATAATGACTGTGAACCCCTCCGACCTTGGTAGGCCATCAATGAAATCCATGGATACTTCCTCCCAAACTCTGTTTGGAAGTGTCAATGGTTGTAGTAAGCCTCCCGGAGCCATGGCCATGTACTTGTTTCTCTGACATACTTCACACCTGGCCACCATCTCCTCCACATCTTTATGCATCCCCTTCCAGTAGAGCTCGGATGCTAGCCTCCTGTAAGTCTTCTGAACTCCTGAATGTCCCCCAACTGCACTGCCATGAAACTCTTGCAACAAGTGGGGAATGTGTATGGAAGTCCGTGGCATCACAAACCTCCCCTGATACAATAGTCTCTCCCCCTCAATACAGTAGCCCGGATGACTACTCTTGTCCTTCTCTAGATCCTCCCTGATCTTCCTCATCTCTTCATCCAACATACTTTCTTCCTTGATGGACCCCCAATCTACCATTAAAGGAACTGACAAAGCTAATTCCTGAAGCTCCCCCACACATCTGGATAAGGCGTCGGCTGCTTTATTTTCCAAACCAGGCTTGTATTGGATCTCAAAATCATAACCTAGTAGTTTAGATAACCACCTCTGATGTTCCTCAGTCACCATTCTTTGTTCTAGCAGGTATTTCAAACTTCTCTGATCAGTCCTTACAATGAAGTGTCTTCCCAAAAGGTACGGCCGCCATTTCTGTATAGCCAAAACGATGGCCATTAGCTCCCTCTCATATACTGACTTCAATCTAGCTCTGGCTGACAGTACTTAACTGAAGTAAGCTATTGGCCGGTGGTTCTGCATCAACATTGCCCCCAGTCCATACCCTGAAGCATCTGTCTCTACCACAAAGACTTGGCTGAAATCAAGAAGGGCTAGGACTGGGACTGTAGTCATGGCTACCTTCAGTTTCTCAAATGCCTGCGTTGCTGCTTCACCCCAAGCAAATCCATCCTTCTTCAGTTGCTCTGTCAATGGCCATGCGATAGCACTATATCCCTTCACAAATCTCCTGTAGTATCCAGTCAACCCTAAGAACCCCCTTAACTCCTTTAGGTTCCTAGGAATGGGCCACTTCTGCATTGCTTCTATTTTATTCTGATCCGCTGCTACTCCTTCTTGGGACACCACGTGCCCCAAGTACTCTACACTGGTCTGGGCAAAGCTGTATTTCTTCAGGTTGGCTTGTAACTGGTGTTCCTGCAATACTCCCAAAACCACCTTCAAGTGTTCTAAGTGTTCCCCCTCAGTTTTGCTGTACACCAATATATCATCAAAGAATACAAGTACGAACTTCCTGAGGTACTCCCTGAAGACCCTGTTCATCAGAGACTGAAATGTAGCAGGAGCGTTAGTCAAACCAAAGGGCATTACCAAAAATTCATAATGCCCTTCATGTGTCCTGAAGGCTGTCTTTGGAACATCTGCCTCTTTCATTCTGATCTGGTGGTATCCGGATTTTAAGTCGAGCTTGGAAAACACCACTGCCCCAAATAGTTCATCCAACAGTTCATCAATCACTGGAATTGGGAACTTGTCTGGTACAGTGCCTTTATTCAGAGCCCTGTAGTCCACACAGAATCTCCAACTCCCATCCTTCTTCTTGACCAGGAGGACTGGACTAGAAAAAGGGCTTACACTTGGCCTTATGATCCCTGCCTCCAACATCTCCCGGATCAGCCTCTCTATCTCATCCTTTTGGATTTGGGGGTAGCGGTAAGGGCGAACGCTGATCGGTGTCTCCCCTTCCTTCAAATTAATGGCGTGCTCCAGCTCCCTCTGAGGTGGCAAACCCTGTGGAGGTTGAAAAACCTCCCTGAACTGTTGTATGACCGGTTGCACTTCAAGAGGAATGTCTCCCTCTTCACCCACACTGACTTTCTCCAATCGTTGCAGCTCCACCAAGTATCCACCCCCAACCTCCTGGATGGTTCGGATCATGGACTTGAGAGACACCCCCGTCCTAAACAGGCCGACATCTCCCTGTATCACCATTCTCCTCCCCTCCACTACCATTTCCATCCTCAGTTCTCCCCAGTTCACCTTGGTCTCCCCCAAAGTCTGCAGCCACTTCATTCCCAAAATCACATCAGTACTTCCCAATTTTAAGGGAAGAAAATCCTCCCTCACCTGTATCTCCTGAATGGTCAGCACCACTCCTCTACAAACTCCTCTCCCCATTTCCACCTTCCCCGTGCCCATCATCACCCCATAGCCACCGGTATCCACTAGTGTCATACCAAGCAACTCAACAAGCCGGGTGGAAATGAAATTGTGGGTTGCCCCACTATCTATCAGAACCACCACCTCGTGGTTAGCTATCACCCATTTCACTTTCATAGTGTGACTCGAAGTGAATCCCACTACAGAGTTCAGGGAGACTTCTGCCACATCCAGGTGCAACTTCTCCTCCTCCTCCACTTCTGACATGCTCCCACCTTCCTCTTCGTCTTCCTCGTCTTCGCAAACAAGGAGAACCTGAAGAGTCCGGTCCTTGCACCTATGTCCCGGCATGTACTTCTCATCACATCTAAAGCACAATCCCTTGGCCCTCTTCTCCAGCATCTCCTTATCAGTAAGCTTTTTAAAATTTCCCCCAGGCCCTCCTCCCGACCTCTCCTTAGGTACTTCTCGTGTACCCCCCGGTGCAGCTCCCTTGGAAGCTAAAAACGTGGTCGTCATCCTGTGGGATCCCCCAGAGCTGCTGCCTCGAGTCCCCCTCTCCAGATGCTTCTGGTCCTCGACCAACTGTGCCAACTCCATGGCCTCCCCCAGGTCGTGTGGTCTCATCACTCTAACGGCGGCTCTGATTTCTGGTCTGAGCCCCTTCATGAAGTTCCCCTCAAGCACGGTATCAGAAAGACGGTCCCGGAACTCTGCTACTGTCCCTTCCTGTGTCAGCGCAAAGAACTGCTCGTAGAAATCCCCTCCGCTGCTGGTTCGGAAACGCTCTAGCAAGCAATCCTTGAACTCCCTCCAGCTTCGAATAGTTCGCCTCATGTCCCGCCACTGGTACCATGCCAGTGCCTTCCCTTCCAAACACAGTCCTGCCGCTGTCAGTTTCTCCTCCTCTGTCAATCCGTTGACTGCAAAATACCGTTCCACCTTGTAGATCCAGCCATGGCCATCTTCCCCCTCAAAGATGGGCATCTTCAACTTTCTCACCTTCGGATCCCTTCCGTTACCCCGATACTCTCCATAACCTCCCATTCCTCGAAGATGAGGTGCTCCCCAAGTGTCCCGGTCCTCCCTCCGACGTTGGTATCCGAATCCATCATCATATTCCCCTCTTCCCCTTTCAAAATCAGCACCTTGATGCTGATATTCAGCACCTCGACGCTGATATTCCTCTCCTCTATTGCCAAAATCTGCACTTCTCTCATATTCCTCCCTCCTGCCTTCAAAATCAACACCTTGACGCTGAAAATCAGCACCTCGACGTTGATTTCTCATGCTCATCTCCTCTCTAGAAAGTGGTTCTAGAGGTGGCATGTCGTCGTCTCCCTCCAAGATCTCTACATCCTGATTCCTCCTCCCCCCACGCGGGTTCGGATTTCCTCCTATGCCGTGGTCTCCGGTAGTCTCCCTTGCTTCCGACGTCGTCGGATTAGTCTTCATCTCCAATAATTTCTTCATCATTTCTTCCATGGCCGTGAATTTTCCCTCCAACCTTTCGTTGTTGGTGGTGATTTGATTTTGAAAATAAAAAAATCTTGCCTCCAAATCGGTTTTTAATTGACCGACTTCGCCTTCCAAGACATCCACCTTCTTTCCGGCCATTGTTCTTCTAACGGATCTACAAAAACCTTCTTCCGGAGACGAGGAACTTGCTGAAATTTCAGAATTTCAGCCGCCGGTGGCCTCGAATCGCGGCTCTGATACCAATTTGATAGGAAACACTTGGATTTCCAAGTGTTTCACACCAAAACTCAAGTAGATCTAGGATGAACTGCTGTCCACAGCAGGAAAACAGCCAAAAATAGAGAAGAAAACGTTGGAAAATGTAGGAAAAACAATACAAACGCTTTTATTTCGATAACGGATAAAAAACACTTGCAAGATACAACTTTCCTTCAATTCGAGAGGAAGGAAAAACTCTCCAAAAGATCTCCGGCGAAGCCAAGAGCCCAAGACACCAAAACCTAGATCTCAAAACAATTCAAATTCAAGATGCCTCCTTCTCCCTCCTAATTCTCCTAATTAACAATAAAGGATTCATACAAATTACCTAAACAGCCCTTTGCATTCAAAAATTTCCCTCCCACCTAATTAAATCAGCCCCAAATGGGGTCCACCATGTCCGCCCCCTCCTCTGGGAGCTTCCGCCTCCGCCTGGTGTAGACCCGGGCTGAACCGGGTCCAGCCGGCCCCTCCTGGGCCGGTTCACGCGTAACAGATTCCTGCACACAACCAGCTCAAAAGAAGGTTATCAACTACTCTTTAAGGGGTTCTTCCCTTGGGGAGACCCTACAATGCTCAAGTTGATGTCTAAGCAACGTAGTCCAACTTCGACTAGTTTGGTGGTATTTATCTTGAAATTTCTTATGAATCACATGAATATAATATGCTTTAGTGTAGAATCTCATAATATGAGTAGAAATTATTCAAACTATCATGGTTGTGTTATAGCGGCTTGGCATGCACTCTTAGGTAAGATAAACACTAGATGGGTTTGGGCAGAGTGAGGATAACTAGTGAGGATAGAACCTTATTTCTAATAGATGAGGTAGATAGAAACCATCAAGAGCTCTAGGAGATGGCTTATTGAAGCAGGATAGCTTGAGTTAGAAGTTGCTTTGAAGTTTGAGCTTGGAGATGTGGTGGAGAATGTATTTGAAGATGATGATTGGAGGATGTGGGGCTTGAAATTATTGTTGGAGACTAGGCTTGAAGATGAGGACAAAATTTGAGCTCAAAGACAGTGTTTGATAATAGGCCTAGAGCTGGCTGTGATTCCTTGATCCGAGTGGGAGATCACAGATTGAATTAAGCTCCCAAACCTTTTGGTTATCTCAGCCAAAAAGCTCTGGTGGGAAACAAGGAGGATTCTACAGTACACTCGGCGATGAATTTTGGTCTACTTTGGAGATCTTTGGTCAAATTTAGATCCCTACCCCTTCCTTTGCCTTTTGGCTCGATACGAGTCTATGAGAGAAGGATTAAATAGTTTACATGAGAATGGGGATTTCTTGATATGCCTTGGAGAGCTTAGGTTGAATTTAGTCTTCTAACTTAGTGTTTCATAAGAGGAGGATTCAATTGTCCACCTTGAATTTAAAATTCCCATCTTGAATTTAATGAAGATAATTATATTAATGAATTATTTATAGATGCAATCAAGGAAATTTTATGAATAGCCTAAAAGTTGTTGATGTTTATCCAAAAAATGTGGCTACTATCATGTCTACTTCACATTGAAATGTGAATGAAATGCTAAAGGTCCAATTCACCTCTTATTCTATGCCACATCAACTCGAAATTTTTTCTTAAGAGAACTCTTGAGTGCTGTTGTTGTTAGGACCTCCCAGACACAACACAACTCGGTAATCGAACAAATAGAGTACAACAACAACAACAACAACATCAAGCCTTTATCCCACTACGTGGGGTCGGCTACATGAATCCTTTTTCTCCATTGTGTCCTATTAAAAGTCAAATTCTCGTTTAAATCTAACAAAGAAAGGTCATTCTTAATATTTTCTAACCCTAAACCCTAAATCGAACAAATAGAGTGAGAAAGGAAAATTCGAACAATGTTGATGAGGAAATGTAGCTTTCTTTGAATTTTCATGTAAACTTTTGAGGTCTTCTTTTTTGAATAGTTTGATCCATCACTTCGAAAGAAAAATATGATGTTCTTTCTCATCCTATGAAGATTGTTTCAAAACCAACACTAAGTGACGAGGAATAGAAAGGCCACAATTATACAACGGGCTTGCCACCACTGATTAGTCCTCCTTAGGTTGGTGCATTCCAAAGGGATGCCGCGTTTCTTGTTCTTGGGGGAACCTTCCTGTGGTTCGGCTAAGGCTTAACTTGGCCTATGTGTTAACCAATTCGATTACAATGCTAACTTTGGCTAGAAAAGATTTGTCTGGCTGGTCTGGGCCTATTTGATATCTATTTCGAGTGATCTGAGCATGTAGCTAGTTTAGTTTGGCCTGTGTATTGCAGGTTATGTTAGGAG
Source organism: Dendrobium nobile (assembly GCA_022539455.1). Lineage (NCBI taxonomy): Eukaryota > Viridiplantae > Streptophyta > Magnoliopsida > Asparagales > Orchidaceae > Dendrobium > Dendrobium nobile. The sequence goes on along the minus strand of CM039724.1, from coordinate 4,394,372 downwards.
GTTAGCTTTGCTCTATTCAACACTGATCTGGTTGGTCCGAGCTCATTTGTGCTGGAGTTTGAGTGATCCACCAACTCTGTTCAACTTTTCTTTGCTAGTGTAGTAATAACTATCCAACTTAGTTTGTTTAGGTGTTGATTTAGCAAACATGAACTAAGTAGATTTCCTTTTAATCTCTGGTAGATGTTTGGAGATTCGTGCCGTCCTTTCAAAACAGTGCTAGACTTAATGGCGTTATTATGTCCTTTCAAAACAGTGCTAGACTTAATGGGGTTATTATGGACGGCCAAGGATGATATTATCTGTTGTGCCTCAAGATTTTTATTGTTCCAGGGTTTTCTACACCGTAATCTCTTAGTTCCTCTTCTCTTTTATTTATCTTATTTGATTCTTGTTTGTTTCCTTTTTTATTTATCTGTTCTATTTTTTTTGCATTCATCATAAAGAACACTTAAAAGAAATCTCATGCATATTTAACATTTTGCCTCATAATTTTGCATGTTATACAATTTTTAGAGATTGTTCATCTAACATTAGATCTTGATAACATAATTCATCATCTGAATTGCAGTTAATTAAGGTAACTGTTTTGTTTGTTGATTATATATCTTGTCTTAGTGTCAAGGTCTTGTTGAACTTGGGGCCTCTATGGGAGAAACTCCAGCTGCTGTTGTCAGCAAGTCGAAGTACACCATTGCTATGCTGGCTGATCCAATTGCTGCTCTCTCGGTGTGCATAATGCTAAGTTACATGTCTTTTAAACCGTTATATTTCAGCTCTGATACTTTCGAAACCAGTTCAGGTTGTATTTGAAAAAGGTGGAGTCCTTGAACAAATTTGTGAAGGAAAAGGTTACATAGACATGTCTACTGTTGATGCTGATACTTCATTAAAGATTAATGAGGTTAGAACTTCTTGATGAGCATGCTATTATGGTTTACTTTTCATATTTCCTTTATGCATGGTAAGATCTTTCTCTCTCCACTTATTAGACCACTAAATTGTAACAGTTTTTAGCTTTTCCTTACCATGATGGATCAGGTTGTGCAACCATATTTTACATTAAAAGGTAGCAACATATGTCACATGCTTTTCATGTTACAATTTAAGCAATATCACACAATTTTTCTTTTTTCTTTTCCACGTTAGGTTGGTAGTTTTACCTTTTATTTAGATCCTATGGTACCTATAATTTCATCTCATTATTTTGATTAGTATAAAGAACATTCTCGCCATTCAACACTTGTTCCATTTATTGTCTGGTGTCTTCTCTCTTCTATGTTGAACACATTGATTCATCTCTCTTATGTTTCTTTCAAGTTGGCTTTAGTTGATCAGAATATCGATAAAAATAATATTTATATCTAAGCAGCTGCATTTCAAGAAACATGAAGTTCTTATGGGTTGCAAAGTATTGACATCAGCTGTTTATAAAACTAGAGTTATGAATTTCTTGAATGCTAACCTAATTGATGAATGTTTTGGGAATTCTTTCAATTTACCCTAGCAACAACTACTACAACAACAACGAGCCTTTATCCCACTATGTGGGGTCGGCTACATGAATCGTTTCTCAAATGTGTCATGTTAGGAGTCAAATTCTCATCCAACTTTAATTCTACTAATAATATCCCTATCTATTTCATCATCACTCTGAACAATAGACATAAGATATCTAAACATGTACTCTTATTGACTTGATCGCCCAAAGTCACAATCCCACAACTAGATCTATTATTGCTAAAATTATACTCTATATATTCAGTTTTAGATCTGAAAGCCTTTAGACTCTAAGATTGACCTCCATAATTCAAGTTTACTTCAACTCGCTCTCTCTAGTCTTATCAACAAGAAGAATATCATCAACAAAAAGCATACACTAGGGTACAACCTATTGGAAAAAAATTAAACTATCATGACTTTTCAAGAACCCATACTTCTTTGACTTTGCTATAGAGTAAAAATTAGATTCTCCTTTTATGCAAAGTCAGTTCATGCTTTTCCATCATTCATGCTGGTGACAGTCTTGAGGAATATCATTTTAAGTAATAATAGGACATTATCTTGCATTGTTGGAAGGAGAACCCAAATTTTGAAAATTGTATGTAGTATGTACCCTTTTTACATAAACTTTTATGATTCATTTCGTTCATTCAGATGGCATATTGACTGAAACTTTATTTAAGCTTTTCTGCATTTATTCTTGCAGGCTATTACTAATAAGGGTGGAAAGTTTCTTGAAGCGCCAGTTTCTGGCAGCAAAAAGCCGGCTGAAGATGGTCAGTTAATTATACTTGCTGCTGGTGAGAAGGTGAGAATATGCTTTTCTCTATTCGCATTACAAGAATGATTTCCAACACTTTGAGCCCTTACTGATACAAAATGATTTGAAGATATTGATCGTCCCCTAGAAAATTAGATTCAATTAAGGGTATTATTGTAAAATCGAACCAAATCAATTTTATTTGGTTGGCTTAATTCATTTTTTAAATTGTTGGTTTAGTTATTAGTTGTAATTTTAATTTTTTTTAGTTATTGGTTTGATTTTTTCTTTTGTAAAGCTGATCAATTCAACAATCTAATTATATTAATTTTTTAAATATTAAATCAATAAAATCATGTAAATAAACAATTGATTCATAAACCAACTTTGATATTATTTATTTCACATGCCAAAATTATAAATTTTAATAAATATTACTTTGTACTCTTCTTTCATTTAATTTAAAAATAATTTTGTTCATTGTTAAAATTAATTATAGATTCATCCAAGACTGAACTGAACTAAAGTTCAGTTTGTTTAAGATTGGTTTGAAAAATAATTTGTTTGTCTTTTGCTGGATCTCTTATTTGCCATACAAGGTGTTCGTCATATTTTTAATGGACAGCGTTGGAAAAATCTACAGCATTAATACATTTTTTTTATTTCTTTTTTTCTTCAATTTAATATTTGTACGCAGCTGCTTTTTTCTTGCTGTGTTAGAGAAAAAAAACTATTTGATTGGCACTAATATGCATGTATAAAGATGTAACTAAAATAGGAAAAAGGAACGTTGTTGTTCACAAAACATTGATTTGCAATTCACTATATAGTAATTTTAATTGCCTTAGAACGATAATGAGATGATGCTAATGATCATGATGAACAAAAAACTGGACCAAAAAATGTGTCAGGTTTAAATTTGGGTTTGGGCTAATTTAGTTTAGAATTTGGATTTAGATAAAGTTTGTTAGGATAGTATTCCCATTAAGCTTAAGTTTAATGGATTGTTGCTAGTTTGTTGGATGAAATCAATGTGATTTAGCAGGTAAGGTGGAGCTATGTTTGCAATTTAAATTTGAGTTGAACTAATTTTGTGAAGATTATGCAAGTTTTTAAGGTTATTGGAGGAAAGAGAGGAGGACTATGAAGCAAAACAAGCGCTCACAGTGGGCTTGAATTTTGTTTGTGTGAACAATAACTATACTGTTTCTTGACAAATAATGTTTTTTTTGGAATAGTTTTATTATTTTACCAGAAGTAATTAATTATTTGAGAAAAGGAACAGAACGGCCCCTTGACTTTTTATGAAGGATTAATGATTTCCAATTATATTGAATTATCATTTTGGTCCATTAAGTCTTTAAGAAGGAATCAAAATAATTCTCATGGTGGACTATTTTGGTTCCTTTTTAAGGAGTTGATGGACCAAAATGGTCCTTTAATATCGTTAGAGATTGCTTTGATTTTTTATAGAGTCAAGGTATAATTTTGATCATTTTCTCTTTATTATTTAGAACTAACTCAAGGAATTGTGGGAAGGGGTAGAAATGTTGTAGTTTTGGGGGAAAATATTGAAAAAAAAAGCTTCATGAAATTTGATCTCGATATGATTTTGAATATACATTGATCCGAAATCATATCCTTGATACCAATTTGATACTCAATGACCATGAAATGACTATAATATCTAATAAAGAAGAGGGAAATGGTTATAATATTAAGAAATAATAGCCTTAGGGCTTAGGTATTGTTTCTCCTAGACGAGTTTTAGATCTTGTAATAGATTAAGGATCAAAATCTTGAACGAGAGAGAAGAACGTCCATATCAAGAATTTAATTTATACGTTCGAAACATACTTCAAACAACATCTATATATATATAAATAGTAAAAGAATAAAAAACTGCTAGTAAATTGCCAATAAATTAATGTTTGACTATAATATCCTTAATAAAAAAATGAAATGACATGAGATCTTAAAGTTATAAAATGGTCTAAATGCCATAACAAAATGAAACTACACAATTTATGTTCTCATCATCATCCCTCTCAAACTTATATGGAGGATGATGAGGTCATCGATAGGAGATTTCGACGCGTCTATCAGAGACGACCACGGAGATCGACGGCCATGATTGCGAGTCTTTATTATTGATTTTACTTGTACCAGCAGTTTTTATATTATGCTTTTATTTTCGTAGTTTCCCATTTTACCCCTGAGGGTAGTAGTTGCTCTTGTAGCCCCAAGGGGCATTTTTGACTTTTGCACTTTCTTTTATTTGGAGCCTATTTATATGGCCTTTGTATCTTGTATGAGGATTATTGAATTATTGAATGAAAATTATGTTTGTGTTCTCTTTGTGAGTGCCACATTTTGGATCTCTTTGTGAGTTCCATTAGAGATCTCTTAGTGAGTTCTCGAATTCGTTCGTGTTTCCCTCATCTCCGCCACCTACAACTTCTACACACACCATGCAACCGTGGGAAGGAGCCCAATCTTCTTGAAGTAAGCTTTCTCCTTGGAGCCCAACCACCCGCCGACCACCCAAGGCCCGCCGGCCGGTCCTCATGCCGCCGGCCATCCCTCCCCCTCTCCACCACTTCTTCCCTCCTCTTTGCCCCCCATTCCACATTGAAATTGGATTTTCAAATTTCAATACTTTCCATATCGGGAGGGTCTATTTTTGGAAAGTTTTTGAAATCAATCCAAACAAAACTTTGTATGAGAGTGGATTTATTCTCAGATTTTCCTAGTCAACAAATCTTATTTGGGAACCCCATCCCCTCTCCCCCAATTTCCTCTCTCTAGCCCATGCCGCCGGCCCCCCTATGGGAAAACCCATTAATGCCCAATTACTCCTCCTAAATCCTATTTGAAATTCAAATTAGGATTAAAACTTTCCCTCCAATCCTTTTAAAACTGAAATTAATTTCAGTTTTCTCCCCTTAATCCCTCCTTAATTGAAATTTTCAATTAATGCATTAATTGGAATTTCAAATCCCTAAATCCCTCCCTCCTAATTTCACAAAAACTGAAAGCAAACTTCAGCTTTTCTCATCCAGCCGCCCCCCCTCCTTGTTCTCCCGCCGGCTCCCCTCTCCCTTAGCCAAGCCACCGCCCCACTTGCCCTCCTTGGGGAGATCTTGCTTGCGGCGACCATCCGGATCCACTCCAAGGATGCATGGACGAACCCGAGTGGAACTACGGGTTTGAATACGACCGCAACGGAAGAGTCAACATCCTGCGATCGCAATTCTTTGACGTCGGATTTGACTTCGACGATACCGTCGAAGAATACTTGGACTGGATCTTGCCGACGCTCGTGGATTCCATTGACGAACACTTCTCCGTCTACACTTGGATTATCAAAGGTCGATCTACCGTGCCTCCTCCGCCTCCGAGATCCTTTTCCACGGCAACGTTCCTTGGTACCTCCATCTTAGTGGCAACCTCCATGCTAGTCTGGACAATCTTCCGTCGCTCAACTTAGTCTCCGTAGGAAGAGAGAGTTAAAGGTCTCAAGGTGTGAACAACTTTGTATTAATTGTGGGATTTTTATTTACTAGCCTTCGCTTTATGTTTTCCGTTGTGTTTGCTTAAACGGTTTAGTTCTCTTGTTGTTGTTTCGTTGCCTAGCAAGTTGCACATCATGAATTATTTATAATCGACTTAACTTTGATGCATGATTAGATAATTTGTGAAGCTAAATTTAATTCTTTTTTTAAATCTTGTGTAACTCCTTCCATGCATCACATCATTTTGATATCAGAGGATGGTTACCATGCTTGACATGTTTAGAAAGCATCCTAGGGTCTAGCCTCTTGTGGTAGTTTAAAATTTGCATGCATATCATTTGGTACTTAGGAAATTTTCACTGTTTTCCCACTGTTTTGAAAATTCCTGCAAGCATTTAGTTAAGTTAGAACCTATTAACTATTGTCCTAGGTGCTAACCTCTCATCTGTCCGGTTTCTAAGTGTTTAGAGCCCATATTCCTTGCATTTACATTGCTGTCATTGCTGTTCCAACCACTGTTAGAGTGCGTTTAGTGGACTTTTAGTCACTGATTAAGTGCTGTCCACTCATTCGACACTTCCCAAACACTTTGACAACTTTAGGTTGCTGTCCATTTCATTCCAGCATCATATATAGGCCTTAGGAGCATCTTAACTTAGCGTCTAGGTGCTGCCCTTCACCCCAACACCGTCCTTAGCAACCCCTAGCCGTCCTCAATGGATCCGGAACACTTGCAAGCGACTTTAGACCTCACGATCATGAACAACCTCGCGATCCCGGACAATTCCAAGACCATTATCGTCATAACCCACGGCCCCATCAAGAGCCCCTCGGAAATGACAACCCTTGGAGAGACAACGACGCTCAATTACTGAAAAATATTAGAATTGACGCCCCAACGTACGACGGGACCCTTGACCCTCAAGTTTTCCTAGATTGGCTCAAGTCGATGGATAGCTACTTTAAATGGTACAACATCTCGGAAGCAAAGAAAGTCAGGTTCGCTGAAATGAAGCTCACGGGATGAGCCAACCTTTACTGGACCAACCTGGAGAACATGCGTGAATCTCGAGGAGAACACCCGATAAGCGACTGGAGAACCATGAAGCAAGAACTTAGGAGGAAATACTTACCACCGTCCTACTACCCTAAGCTTCTGGATAAGTGGAATCGACTGACCCAGGGGAGCAAGTCAGTTAAAGATTACATCTCCGCCTTCGACGATTTCCTGATTCGTTGCAACGGCGAGGAATCTGCTACCCCAACACAGATCCTGTCTATGTTTAGAGCTGGCCTTCGGGAAGATCTTCGAATTGAACTGTTTGCTAGAGGTATAGACACACTAGAGGCCGTCTGCAGCTTGGTACTTGACCTAGAGGAGTCCAAAACCCATTCCCACACTAGGCAGTTTGACTCCCGACCCAACCCGTATCGCTCTTCCACCAGCCAGCCTCAAAACTGACCCCCAAACTCGACCGGTAGCCGACCCACTGCTAGTTCAGCCCCTCATCGTTCCGACCTTAAGGGTAAAGCCCCTGAACGAGACACCCCGAAACCCAATTCTGGAACCAAATGTTATAGGTGTCATGGGTATGGGCACATTGCCTCACAATGTTCCAGTCCCTATAAGATCACCATAATAGAAGAGGTTGATGACGACAAGGACGAGCCCGATACTGACCTAGTTCACCATGTGGATGAAGAGGAAGATTCTTTTACGGAAGATGAACCTGTCACCTTGCAAGTCGTTAGATGTGCACTGTCCCAACCCAAGCCGAGTGATGATTGGAGAAGAACAGCCATTTTCCACACCTTTACTAAGATCGGGGATAAGAACTGTAAGGTCATTGTCGATAGTGGAAGCTGCATCAACGCTGTCTCGTCAGCGGTGATTTCTAAGCTCAACCTTAAGGCCACACCTCATCCAAATCCGTATAAGGTCGCCTGGATTAACTCGACTTCTATGGAAATCAAAGATAGGAGCCTTATCCCGCTCGAGTTTAATGGATATCAGGAGAAGATTTGGTGTGATGTATTGACTATGGATGTGGGTCAAATTATACTTGGCCGCCCTTGGCTGTTTGACAACGATGTCCACATTTATGGGAGGACGAACACCTGCGTGTTCGAACACAACGGAAAGAAGATTAAGTTGATTCCCTCACAGCCCCGACCCGATAAGAGTGAAACTAAGGTTATTCCCCCTAAGCCTAATAAGGGCTTACACTTCTTAACTGCGAAAGAAGTGGACATTGAGCTTCATCACGGGTCACCCATGTACGCCCTGGTAGCTAGGGAAGTGGATGATGATCACGAAGGACAAGTCCCTGACGAGGTAAAACCCATGCTAGAGCAATTCGCTGATGTCTTCCCCAAGGAGTTACCGGACCAACTCCCTCCCCTCAGAGACATCCAACATGTCATAGACTTGGTTCCTGGAGCATCCCTGCCTAACCTCCCTCACTACCGGATGAAGCCAACGGAGCACGCTGAGCTAAAAAGGCAAGTAGATGAGCTTCTACAACGAGGATTTATTAAAGAAAGCCTTAGCCCCTGTGCAGTCCCTGCCCTCCTAACTCCAAAGAAAGACGGCTCTTGGAGGATGTGCGTTGATAGCCGTGCTATCAACAAAATCACCGTTAAATATCGCTTGCCGATTCCCCGACTAGACGACATGCTTGACATGATGACGGGGGCAACACTGTTCTCTAAAGTGGACCTTAAGAGCGGATATCATCAGATTAGGATCCGCCCGGGGGATGAATGGAAAACGGCCTTCAAGACAAAAGACGGATTGTATGAATGGATGGTCATGCCTTTTGGTCTTAGTAACGCTCCTAGCACTTTCATGCGGATTATGACCCAAGTCCTACGACCCTTCCTCGGAAAATTCGTAGTAGTCTACTTTGATGATATCCTAATCTATAATAAATCTGTAGACCAACATTTGGGACATTTAAAACAAGTATGTGAGATTTTGAGGAAAGAACAGTTATATGCGAACCCTCAGAAGTGTGTGTTCCTTACTGATAGCGTCACCTTTCTCGGATTTATAATCTCATCTCGAGGAATCTCAGCCGACCCCGAGAAAGTTAAAGCGATCAACGAGTGGCCTGAGCCTAAAACCATAAGAGATGTTCGGAGTTTTCATGGATTGGCCACATTCTATCAGAGGTTCATCAGAAATTTTAGTACTATCGTGGCACCCATAACTGACTGCCTAAAGAAAGGCGAATTTCACTGGACATCAGCTGCCACTAAGGCCTTCGAGGACATTAAGAGGAAAATGGTGGAAGCCCCTGTTATGCGTCTCCCGGATTTTTCCAAAGTATTTGAAGTAACCTGCAACGCGTCAGGAATCGGTATTTGAGGAGTTTTATCTCAAGAAGGTCACCCAGTGGCGTATTTTAGCGAGAAATTAAATGACATCCGTCAGAGATATTCAACCTATGACAAAGAATTTTATGCGGTCATCCAGTCCCTTAGATACTGGAGACATTACTTGCTGCCACAAGAATTTGTGATATTCTCTGATCATGAAGCCTTGAGATACATAAACTTGCAGAAGAAGCTCAACGCCCGCCATGGTCGTTGGGTCGAGTTCTTGCAGGAGTACACATACACAATTAGACACAAAGCGGGAAGTGAGAATAAAGCTGCGGATGCCCTTAGTAGGAGGCTGATGATAACCCAGGAGATGAAGGCCGAAGTCATCGGTTTCGAACGCCTCAGAGACGAGTATAAGGACTGCCCGGATTTTCAGGACACCTACTCCCTCTTGACCAATGGAGGAGAACGCACGATAGATGATTTCCTGATAGACAACGGGTACCTATTCAAAGCCCAGAAGCTCTGTGTTCCCCAAACCTCACTTCGCGAATACCTTGTATGGGAATTACATGGTGGAGGTTTAGCTGGCCACTTTGGACAGGCTAAAACTATCGCTGCTCTAGAAAATCGTTTCTATTGGCCCAGCCTCAAACGCGATGTCGGTAGGCTCTTGAAGCGATGTCATATCTGCCAACTGGCCAAGCAGCGAAAGCAGAACACGGGCCTCTACTCTCCACTCCCCGTACCTAGTCGCCCGTGGCAAGATGTAAGTATGGACTTCGTTCTGGGTTTACCCAAAACCACTAGGAAACATGATTCTATCTTTGTGGTTGTGGATCGATTCTCTAAAATGGCGCACTTCCTCCCATGCTCCAAAACATTTGATGCCTCCCGGATCGCTAAGCTTTACTTTGACGAAATAGTTAGGCTCCATGGCCTTCCTAAGACAATCGTATCCGATAGATATGTTAAGTTCACAAGCTATTTCTGGAAAACCCTTTGGCACAAAATGGGGACGAAGCTCCAATTTTCTACTGCATTTCACCCCCAAACCGATGGCCAAACTGAGGTTGTCAATAGAAGTCTAGGGAATCTTTTAAGGACTTTGGTAGGAGAGAACCTTAGGGATTGGGACTCAAAGCTTCCTATAGCAGAATTTGCTTACAACAACTCTATCAACCGAACCACTGGCCTCAGCCCTGCAGAGATTGTGTATGGATATCAGCCAAATCAGCCCATTGACCTAGTTCCCATGAGTCCTAGGACTAGAACATTTGAGTCTGCATTTGCATTTGCATCTCATCTGCATGAGTTACGCAATGAAATTAAAAAAAAAAAAATTGAACAAAGCAATACTGATTATAAAACCCATGCTGATAAGAAAAGGAGATTTAAAGAATTCAAGGTGGGAGATTTTGTGATGGTACGGATCCGCCCGGAGCGTTTTCCTCCTGGGTCCGTAAAGAAATTACATGCAAGAAGCGCCGGACCCTTTAAAATACTCGCAAAGGTTAACAATAATGCTTATGTGCTGGAACTCCCGGAAGGGTTTAATATGAATCCCACTTTTAATATAGAGGATATAGTAGCCTTTGAGGGTCCTGATTTTAACCCCAACAATCCACTTCATAATGAGCCTTGTGTGACCCCACCTGGTGAGATCCCTAGCCTTCCCCCACTCCCCAATTTACCCCATTTACCTAGAGCGGAAAAGATTGAAATCATTCTGGATGATGAGATTATTTCCACAAAGGATGGAGGTCGCCAACGGTACTTGGTCCATTGGGAAGGAACTCCGGAGACAGAGGACACTTGGATTGATCGAGAGGAGCTACAGAGACTGGACCCAGACCTGCTGGAGTTATATGAGAGCTTCCGTAGTACGCACTCGACGGGGTCGAGTTCTCTCCCACCCGGGGAGAATGATGAGGTCATCGATAGGAGATTTCGGCGCGTCTATCAGAGACGACCACGGAGATCGACGGCCATGTTGCGAGTCTTTATTATTGATTTTACTTGTACCAGCAGTTTTTATATTATGCTTTTATTTTCGTAGTTTCCCATTTTACCCCTGAGGGTAGTAGTTGCTCTTGTAGCCCCAAGGGGCATTTTTGACTTTTGCACTTTCTTTTATTTGGAGCCTATTTATATGGCCTTTGTATCTTGTATGAGGATTATTGAATTATTGAATGAAAATTATGTTTGTGTTCTCTTTGTGAGTGCCACATTTTGGATCTCTTTGTGAGTTCCATTAGAGATCTCTTAGTGAGTTCTCGAATTCGTTCGTGTTTCCCTCATCTCCGCCACCTACAACTTCTACACACACCATGCAACCGTGGGAAGGAGCCCAATCTTCTTGAAGTAAGCTTTCTCCTTGGAGCCCAACCACCCGCCGACCACCCAAGGCCCGCCGGCCGGTCCTCATGCCGCCGGCCATCCCTCCCCCTCTCCACCACTTCTTCCCTCCTCTTTTCCCCCCATTCCACATTTAAATTGGATTTTCAAATTTCAATACTTTCCATATCGGGAGGGTCTATTTTTGGAAAGTTTTTGAAATCAATCCAAACAAAACTTTGTATGAGAGTGGATTTATTCTCAGATTTTCCTAGTCAACAAATCTTATTTGGGAACCCCATCCCCTCTCCCCCAATTTCCTCTCTCTCTAGCCCATGCCGCCGGCCCCCCTATGGGAAAACCCATTAATGCCCAATTACTCCTCCTGAATCCTATTTGAAATTCAAATTAGGATTAAAACTTTCCCTCCAATCCTTTTAAAACTGAAATTAATTTCTGTTTTCTCCCCTTAATCCCTCCTTAATTGAAATTTTCAATTAATGCATTAATTGGAATTTCAAATCCCTAAATCCCTCCCTCCTAATTTCACAAAAACTGAAAGCAAACTTCAGTTTTTCTCATCGAGCCGCCCCCCCTCCTTGCCTCTCCCTTAGCCAAGCCGCCGCCCCACTTGCCCTCCTTGGGGAGATCTTGCTTGCGGCGACCATCCGGATCCACTCCAAGGATGCATGGACGAACCCGAGTGGAACTACGAGTTTGAATACGACCTCAACGGAAGAGTCAACATCCTGCGATCGCAATTCTTTGACGTCGGATTTGACTTCGACGATACCTTCGAAGAATACTTGGACCGGATCTTGCCGACGCTCGTGGATTCCATTGACGAACACTTCTCCGTCTACACTTGGATTATCAAAGGTTGATCTACCGTGCCCCTCCGCCTCCGAGATCCTTTTCCATGGCAACGTTCCTTGGTACCTCCATCTTAGTGGCAACCTCCATGCTAGTCTGGACAATCTTCCGTCGCTCAACTTAGTCTCCGTAGGAAGAGAGAGTTAAAGGTCTCAAGGTGTGAACAACTTTGTATTAATTGTGGGATTTTTATTTACTAGCCTTCGCTTTATGTTTTCCGTTGCGTTTGCTTAAACGGTTTAGTTCTCTTGTTGTTGTTTCGTTGCCTAGTAAGTTGCACATCGTGAATTATTTATAATCGACTTAACTTTGATGCATGATTAGATAAATTGTGAAGCTAAATTTAATTCTTTTTTTAAATCTTGTGTAACTCCTTCCATGCATCACATCAGAGGACATCTCTATAAAAGTTTTATTTTTCAGTTTTATATGTTAATAGACTAGTTTTCCATTGCAGGAATTATATGATGCTGCAATTCCTGCGTTTGATGTCTTAGGAAAGAAATCATTCTTTCTTGGATCAGTTGGAAATGGAGCAAACATGAAACTTGTGGTCAATATGGTCATGGGAAGGTATGTTTTATTCTTTTTGATGGATGTCTAAGAACTGGTTAAATCTTAAAAAATGTTTGTTAATTAAACAATTACACTATAAAAAATGTTTGCTTGATATAAATGTTGACCTCAATAGCAGCTGTGGGATCGAGTCAACCGCACATGACCAAAACGACAGCTGAATAATGTGACGTCGCTCAAAAGCTGTCCAAAATGCATTGACTAAAAGTCAAAATTCTGAAATGGTGCTTGTTCGTAAAACGGGCAATGTCGATAGTTCAGGACAATTGAAACAACTAATATAGACATCCACATTGGCCTGGGTTTTGGATCAGTTAAAATTGAAAATGTGTGTGCCAACTGAAGATGAAATCGATGCGTGTGAATGAAGAAAATTTAACGATCTAATCGATGCATGATTAATGTATATAAATAATTATTGTTAATTTAAAAAATTAATACTAATTTTATATTTAAAATTAATTAAATAAAAAAATTAAATCAATGAATCAAATTAAAAAATAATAACAATAAGAAGGACTTCAGGTCTTTATGACTTTATTTTGACTGCTTTCTTTTTAGAAACATTGAAAGACATAAAAACAAAAGAGAGAAAAAAAAAACATAGAATTAACTAAAGAAAAAAACTGAAACCTAAATCTACCTAACCATTCTCTACCCCGTCATTCAACTCAAGTTACTCAACACAGCCCAGTGGCCTCATTCTTCTTCTTTTTCTTGTTCTCTTCTTTTCTTTTCTTCTTTTCCTCTTTTCTTTCTTCTTCATTCTTCCTCATCTCATCTTCTTCCAGCTCTTTTCTTCTCTCTTCCTCTACATCATTTTCTCTCCTCTTTCTCTCTCTAATAATAGAGAGAGAAATCTCCCTCCCCATCTCACTTTCTCCCTCTCTAGCTCACTCTCTCCCTCTCTAGCTCACTCCCACCCTTTCAAGCCCTCACTCTCTCCCCCATTATCTCTCTATAAATAGAGAGAGAAAGTACTTTTCTCTCACTAAGCCCCCTTTCCTTTCTCTACACATCTCCCTACATCCCTATCCTCCCCTATCTCTCTCTCTCTCTAAAATTAGAGAGAGAAAATCATTTTCTATCTCTAAACAGAGACAGGAAGCCCTATCTCTCCCCATTCCTCTCCCTCACTCTCTACATATAGAGAAATAATTTCTCACTCTCTTTCTCTTTCTAGCTTGACTAGATCTAAAATGGAATATATGGAGTGTAATTTTAGTAGTAATAGACCTAGTGAGGGGATTGTGACTTTGGGCGATCAAGTCATTAATAAGAATACATATTTTAGATATCTTGGATCTATTGTTCAGAGTGACGGTGAAATAGATGGGGATATTATCAACAAAATTCAAGTTGGATGGTTGAAGTGGAGGAATGCATCGGGTTTTTTGTGTGATAGAAAAGTACCCCTCAAACTTAAGGGAAAAATCTACAAGATGGTGGTGAGGCTGTTGACCCGTTTCTAAAACAAAAAAAGAGGAACAAAAAATCAGATCCCATACCTGCTCCCTGCCGAGGCCACGACGCACGTCGCACGTTTGCACGTCGCGCACAACTTCCTCCCACGTCGCACGAATCGATCACGTCGTTAAATGGTTGAAGAGACGAGGCCGCCCGAGTTTTTTTTTTACTCTCGCTCTCGCTCTGCTCTCTCTCACTACTGCTCTCTCCATCTCCTTGGTTGCTCGACCTCGCTTCTGCAACGACTTTCCCTCCCTGGAGGATCGGAAGTCACAACACCTTGATTGGAAGCAATGATCAGGGCTCGCTTGCTGAGGCCCAGAAATCACGACAGTTTGATCGGAAGCAATCGCGGGAGCCCCTCACTGCGAAGGAAGCTTTCCCCCGATCACCCCTTCTTCGACTTCTCTATGGCTGGTCGACTTCGTCCACGATCCCTTGTTGTCTGACTAGAAGCTGTGACACTTTGATCAGAATAAGGACAAAAGCACGCTCGTTGTGAAGTAACTTCCTCCCGATCGCGCTCTCATTCTTGGCCGTGTGACTTTGCTCCTCCGACGCCGTCCCCTTCTCGTCGAATCAGAAGTTACAACATTTTGTTAGGAAGGAAGAATGGGAGCTTGCTGGCAGTGAAGGTAAATTTCTCTCTTCCGCGAGCTTCTTCGGCCAAATCTAGTAAATCCGCAGAACATGTTTTAATTTATTATAATAATTATTGATTGAATTTAATAATTATTTAATTATAATTATGATTAATTAGTTAATTAAAATTAATTAATAATTAGTAATTAGTTATTAATTATAATTAGTTATTAATTAATTATAATTATAAGTAATTTACTAATTAAAATTGGTTAATAATTAGTAATTAATTATAATTATAATTGTTTAATTATTATTATAATTGATATTAATTATAATTAATAAAAAAGAGAAAAATGATCGTGCCTTCTCTTGCCTCGATTTCTGTGCCCTGCACCGCTAGTCCGTCGGTCCCCAAGGTATAATCTCTAAACTTTGATTTCCGCTCTTGATGTTAGCGACGAACTGGCAAACCCCCTACGCGCTCACGTAGCATAGTAGGGAGGGAAACCAGTACGAACCCTACGACAAGGCGGACAATCGCCTAAAATCCTATCCTCGATGCTTGTGACAAGCCGACAAACCCCCTACGCGCTCACGTAGCGTGGTAGGGAGGGAAACCGGCATGGCGCTAGTGGCGAGGTGGGTAATCCCCGGACCGCTCATGTAGCGTGAGGGGGACGAAATTAGGTACCCATACATGGGGAAATACTTGTGCTCTCTTTTCAATAGGTACCCAAGACCCTTAAACGCTCACGTAGCGGGCGAGGATTAAAGAAAATGAGGCCACAGTGTTGTTGGACACCTACCCGAAGCGCTCAAATAGCGACTAGGGGAAGGCCAGTCTCTCGGATTTTTCCCCTAAATGAGGGAAACGTCGGGAAGCTGCCGAAATTCAGACTGACGACATCGTGGACTTGAACAAAATTTGGGCTTACATGGGATCTAATTTGGACAACAAAGACTTGAACAAATTTTGAACAAATGAGAACATGCCTTAGACTTAAATGAACAAAAATGGCTTAATTTCAAATTTGAATAATCAAGTTAAAAAACAAAACTTGACCAAGAAAAATTTAACTTGGTTGAATACATAAGAACTTGATTTGAATACAGTCACAAGGATTTAAATGAACAAGAAGGGCTTGAACTCAAATAAGCTCGATGCAAGAAGTCCTAATTTGGACTTGAACTTACGCGCTGGATTGAACTTGAATTGGAGAAAATCACAATGAGCTACATAGAAAACTTGCAAACTAGAACCTGAACCAAATGAGGCTCAAAGGAATTTGAGCTTGAACCACTTGAACAAGAGCTCATAATGTGAATAAAATGGAAGACTTGTCGACTCAAGTCCAAATGAGTACAAAGAACATTATCTTGCATATTAAGCTCAAGCTGAATTCAAACTTCAAGTGAGCTTAAAGAACTGAACCCAATTTAAACTCAATCGAATTGCAAGAAGCTTGAATTTCCAACGACATCATAAGACTTGCCTACGAACATGTATAGCAGACTTGTAATGAACATATGATGAAAACTACGGTACACCTACAACTTGCCTTTGATTAAAAGAGCAACATTAATGAGCATGTCAATAACAATGCAATCAATGAAGTATGCGTGAGTTGTAGTGAGAATCACGTGGTGATATGTTCACAAGCAAAACAAGGGAGGTGTGGGAGAAGCATATCCTTTGTTATCAATGTGGGCTAATGTGTAAATGAACACACAAGAGTCTACTTTCAAATGAGAAGAAGAGGAGGGATATTGCGACATCCTCGTAAACAACATCAAGGTAGTATCAGGCACACTACAAGACCTCAATGTGTATAAACAAAGAATGTAATGGACTCTTACAACAGTCCCTACGAGTAGGGGTGTTAATTTTTGACACGACACGAAACCCGACCCGAAAAAATCCGGGTTCGGGTCAACCCAAACCCGAAACGGGTCGGGTTCGGGTTGAAGAAATCAACCCGTTTTAAAAATCGAGTCGGGTTCGGGTTGACACGGAAACACAAAATTCACCCGAAAGTGACACAAAAACTCATATTTGACCCGAAAATCCGAGTTTGACCCGAAAAACGAAGATTGACCCGATTTTTGACCCGAAACTAGCAATTTTGGGTCAATTCCGTGTCATTCGTGTCGGGTCGGGTTGACCCGGACCCGAATCGGGTCGGGTTCGGGTCCAGAAACCTGACCCGTTTTTAAAAACGGGTCGGGTTCGGGTTGACCCGAACAGTGCCGGGTCAGTTCCGGGTTCGACCCGAACCCGACCCGTTGACCCGAATTGACACCCCTACCTACGAGATCAAGAGCATCTTACCTACAAGAACAACAAATAGTTGCAGAATGCATATGCGTGCGCTAAATGCATTATTGAAACCTCCAACACTAACAACTTTGCCTGTAGATTGAGATGGCAATACTACCCCTTTCGATAGTGGAAGATCTATCCCTATAAACAAGTACAATCACCCAAGCCACCTGAGATTGGTGAAAGGTGGATATGATGTAGGTGACAATGGCTCTCCTATGAACACTTCTAGGAAGTCATGGTTGATACAACGGGTCCCTGCAAATGAACATGAGCCACTTGTGGATAATAAGTGCGAATCTAATCCTCCTATACGGATCAATAGGAGTCGACAGAGTTTGAACCTTCGAATAAATGCACGATTGTGGCGACCGATGTATTTGTTTTAATACATTCATATTAGGCCTTCAAGGCCTATAATCAAGAGGATTTACTAACAAAGATACAAAATCTATGAAACCCGATACTCCTAAGCAAGTAAATAGGAGTAGACAGGGTTCGAACCGTATGATAAATATGCGGTCACGAAGTTGACCGAAATATTTATTCTATACATTCATATTAGGCCTTCAATGCCCTTTAACAAAGAAAATTAACAAACAAAGGCATAAAGCTCGAGAAACCCGATCCTCTGTTGACAGCTCAACAGAGTTGACAATGTTCATTCACAAAATGGAAATGTTTTCGAATAGAAGTAACTTCAAAGTCACCCTGATGATGGCTGTGTTGAATGTGAATCTTTACCGGAGGGGTTCACAAACACCTTCAAATGCATTCCAAGCTACACCCAAATATCCACAAAATTCAAACTCCACAAATCCCAAAATTCAGATATTTAAAACTGAAATTCAACCATTCAACACTTAAAGTAAAATTTATCCACCCTCCACAATAGTTTGCCGGGGTGGACAAATCAAAATCTTCTTCAGCTCACAAAAAGCTAAATACCTATTCGAAAATATCACTAGGATTCATTCTCAAATAATCTTCTGCCAGTGAGGACGTGGTATGTGTTCTCTGACCGGCGGTTTTGCTGTCAAATGACACCGCAGGATAAACGGTTATGACCCGAGCCCTCTGAACCGAGTGGTTTTGCTGTCAAATGACACCACGAAATACCGGTTATGGCCAGAGCCAATATGCTCCTTAATGGCATCAAATCCTTGAGATATGAATCAATAGGATATGATCGATAGGGTGCAAAGCCCTCTGTTAGCTAAGGTGGATTCAAATTTGTCCCCTTAGGCAAATATCCAACCCAGGTCTACAAGGTCCCCTTGGACGAAGCAATCCATGGCTGCCGATAAGGATCCTTCTGTCAGGTTGGGTCAACTACCTCATTTGACTAAGTAGACCAGGGACAACGATGGCCCGGGACGACGAAACCATGAAATCTTGATTGGGTCCATCATCCATTCCCCCACCATCCGCTTTAAATGCAAGGTGGTGAAATTTCTATTTTAAATATCAAATCTTTCAACTTTCCAATTTCCACACCCATGCTACTACTATATGCTTGATATTGTGTATCTACAAATATAATGTATCTGATTTACGACTAGCCTTAATCGAAAGTTCTCTCTCATGATCGAGAGGGGTAATTAACTATAAGGGTTTGCGCCTATAGGAAACCAGAACTCAGATCATAAAGTCCTTGCAAAATGAGGGCGAAATCTCTGGGTAGTGTCTTATCTACAAACCCATATGCCTTCCAAAATTTACCCGGAACTTAATTCGTTAAAACTCCCTCGCGGAAGAAAAAGCAATCAGTGCGGGCGGAGGCCGGGGCCGAATTTTCGGAGCCCACAGAGGCTTGCAATGCTTTATGGTGCCGAATGTTGGCCATTAAAAGAGAAGCAAAATACTAAGTTAAGTGTCGCAGAGATGAGGATGCTCAGGTGGATGAGTGGCTTTACCCTTAGAGATAGGATACGAAATGAGCATATACATGATAAGGTTGGAGTAGCTCCAGTAGAAGATAACATTAGAGAGAGTCAACTTTGATGGTTTGGTCACATAAAACAGCGGCCTTCCGATGACCCAGTTAGGAGAGTAGAGGTATTAGATTTGATTTATGTTAAGAAAAATAGAGGCAAAACTAAAAAGACTTGGTTATAAAATATTAGGAATGATCTTTCTTTATTAGATTTTAACGAGAATTTGGCTTTTAATAGGACACAATGGAGGAAAAGGATTCATGTAGCCGACCCATGTAGTGGGATAAAGGCTTGATGTTGTTGTTGTTATCTCTCTCTTTTTAAAAAGATAGGAAAATCATTTACCCATCTCTTTTCATTCTATAGAAAGAGAGAAGCCGCTCATGCCATCCTCTCTCTAAAAAAGAAGGAAAAAGGTTAAAAAAGAGAATAAAAAGAAAAAAAATCATGTATTGCCCTGTCGTTTTGCCTACGCCATCATTGTTGTCGTGCACCTGAAGGTATAATGTTCGCAACCCCTTAAAACTCCAAAATTCCAGATGCGATGTGTTTGGCGTGATGAGCATAACCCAAACAATCTTTTGTTAGCCAACAATTGAAACTTATAAGTGATGCTCAAGATGTGAAGGGCGAGTCTTGTGCGAGCTTTTCTCAGTATCGTGTGGTAAACTTAAATAATAGTGCACGTTTTTCTTGATATGGTGTGAAAATACAGTGAGTTGCAAATTGGTATTTAAAGACTCATGCACGTCTTTCTTTGTTGGCACGATTGAAGGCTCCAGTCATAGTGTCTCATGGCATTGATCATGCACGCTTTCTTGTTATTGTGTGAAGGTCCAACATACCCGATGACACCCTATATGTGAGAAAAATGTCGAGATGTTGTCGAAATTTACACTAACAAAAGATTCGAACACAACTTGAAAAGGAACAAAAATAAATTAAAATTAAACTAACAAATAAATAAATTAATTTAAAAAATTATGAGACAAAGTTGTAAAAATGAGAAGAATACTAAACTGAAACAAGACTTACTGGAATTTGTTGTGAATTTAATAAGTCACCAACAAGCACAAACCAAAAGCCCCCCTTTGCTCCTAGGACACTTGCGAAAGCTCAAGATTTAGGAGAATGCATACCCTTCGATCTGCACTCTGGATTAAAATGAACCAAATGGGACTCTCTATTTAGGTTCCATGGGGCCCACTGAGCTAGAATCCAATCATATAAAGATGAGGAAGGTACACATATAAAAAACATGTTGAGATGCCATTTTATGGTGCTCGTGTCTAGAATCTCGATACAAGTTCAAGCAGACAAAAATGCAAGTGATACTGAGCCCAAATACGAGCAATAATGAACCTAAGATGTAAAATAATGGGTGTGATACCACGACAACACATTCATGTGAACAACTATTATATCAAACCCTTACAAATCTCTGAAAATTATTTTATATGAATGCCTCTGAATAAAATAAAATGAACAAATCGTACTGTTTTATTGCCTAAGGACTCTACTGATGCATTACTATTACCACATGTGAGTTTTATTATTTATGTATTGATTCATGATCATGTGAATACTACTGCTATGATTTGACTACTTGCATGTATATTACTCATTTGTCATACTTTGAGTTCAGTTGTAGAATTTGGTTACTTGCTAGACTCTTGAGTTTATTATATGTGGTTAAATAATTTCAGATCAGAGTAAGGGAGCAGGGGTGTGAGATTAACCAAAACTTGTAAGTTCAGGTTCTTATTATTTTAGTTATTCTTTTGAACTCATGACAGAGTAATAGTGACATAATTGTATAGATCCTGAATAGTATATATGATGTTGAGATAATTACTACTTAGTTTTGGATGTTTGATATTCTTGCAACTTGTATGTTTTTGATGATTCCAAATATTATTGATTTAATTATTATTTCTCCTAACATATTTTGGAAGAATTATTTTGCTCTTGTGTGTACTAACATTTCAGAGAAATTATACTCCGGATTGTTGAAGACTTCAAATCAAAGATAAGTTTAGAGTTTATTGTGATTGAAGCTTGTATTTTTTCATTTTATTGAGTCTAAGAGAGTGTGATTGTAATTTAGTAACTGAGCACACACACACCGGGGGAGAATTTTTAAATTCATAATTTTAAGCTGATCGTGCTGTACGATATGACTTCGTATGGGACGATTTGATCAGTTATCTCCCCAACGAGCAGTGGAACGAACAGAAATGAAAATATTTTTCTAAGTATGGTTCGTACGGGACGAAATTTATTTTCATACCGAGACGAACGTCTTTGTTTTTTCCTTGAATGAAGATCGTACGAGATGAAATTTATTTTCGTTCCAGGACGAACGTCTCTGTTTTGTCCTCGAACGAAGATCGTACGGGACGAAATTTATTTTCGTACCGGGATAAATGTCTCTGTTTTGTCCTCGAATGAAGATCGTACGGGACGAATGTCGCGGGTCTGTTTTCATTCATTTTGTTCTGACGTTTCGTACAAACGAACTTTAAAATTTTTCTGTTCATACCGGACGATAATCATGTATGAAATGAGTTCGTACCGATTCACAACATGTTTGTACGCAATAGTATTTGAACTGTTCGTACGTACGAAATACGATCGTACTATACGATCGTGTACGCTCAAAATTGAATAATTCAATTTTCTGGATAAATTTTCATGTCTTTTATATAAAAAGGTCCATTTTAAATTGACGTAAATAATCTTCTAAGTCTTGTCTTAGTGAGTTTTCAAGGGAAGTTGAAAGAGAGAGTGTTTGATAGAGATTTTTTGCAAGTGGAGTCTGAAGGGTTCACAGGGTTACTCAAAGGTAAGGATCTCTTTATAATTGTTTGTTATCACTCTTACTCTTATCTTTCTAGATTGCTCGTGATAAGATCTTGGAGAAGATCAGGTTCTCTGCCGACATTTAGAAAGTGTGAAAGCCGAATGTTCTCTGCCTACACTTGGAGAGTATGAACAACCGAAGGTACTTTGCCTACACTTGGAGGGTGTAAAAAGACGAAGGTTCTCTGCCTACACTTGGAGAGTATGAACAGCCGAAGGTACTCTGCCTACACTTGGAGGGTGTAAAAAGACGAAGGTACTCTGCCTACACTTGGAGGGTGTAAAAGGATGAATGTACTCTGCCTATACTTGGAGGGTGTAAAAAGACGAATGTTCTCTGCCTACACTTGGAGGGTGTAAAACGACGACGGTTCTCTGCCGCATATGGGATTGGTGGAAGAGAGTTTTGTGAAGGTTTCTTTGCCTTGCTGTGGGGGCAAAAGGAGAGATACTTGTGGTAATAGTGCAATACCTGAAGAGGGAGTCTTCAGGGAGTGAATGTAGGTCGTGTTTGACCGAACCACTATAAATTTTTGTGTCATTTTTATTTCCGCTGCTTAATTACTGCAATTTTAATTCTGTGGTTGAAAATTTTATTTTTAAATAACATCAATTAAATTACTACATATAACTAACTGGTTTCAAATTTTTAAATCCAAGAGAAGTAATTTTTAAATTACCAATTAACCCTCCCCCTGGTTAGCCTTGGGATATTAGCTTAAGTTTTATCAACCTAATCATGATTTAACAAGTATAACATATGATTTTTAGGAAAATGAATACATACGTATATATTGATGTTTTAATGGATAATTTTATTTTTGCTTGTAGTTATATCAATACAAGAAATTAGGTAGCTCTTGTTATTATATATTAAAAGATAAAAAAATAATTCTTCTAAATTAAATCATGGGGCGTCACACATCTCATTTAAGATTCAATTGCACAGCTCATGAATGAATACTAAATTGGGAACCAGTACTAGCAAGCAGGTGTTATGAAAGACCAGGTCACATTCTAACTCTTTACAACCTTCCTGTGGGCCTTGGAGCATAATGCATGGGAAGAAGGTAGAAGGGAAGAGTGAAAGGGTGCGGTGTTAGTAGGTTTGTACCTCCAGAAAGCTATTTTAATCAATAAAGTTCAACAAACGTTTGAATGTATCATATATCTTACCTACCGTGAGTTTTTATGCTGTTGACATAAAAAATTGTTGAGTTCTAAATGTTAGGGATGTTATGTCATCGTTTTGAGTCAAAAAATAACCCAAAGTGCTGGCGCAGTTGAATTATTCTGGAATGATCCTCAAACAGTTCAAATAGAAGAGTTTTACTTTATAACATGAACTTTTGACATTTGTAAGGGATATCATTCTCTGTTTTGATTTGACTACACTTGCACTAAAATACAAATTAAAATTATGATAATATTGAAAATCAACATCCAATGTATAATTATATAACAATTCTACTTCTACATTTATTCGAACCATATTAATGTGTTTCTGTAGTATGATGAACGCATTATCCGAAGGACTTTCCTTGGCGGGCTCGAGTGGATTGAGTCAGCAGACATTTCTTGATATATTGGTAGAGAAACCAACCCAATCTGATGCAAGTTTCAATATGACTGCGGCTTCGCTTGGGACAGCTTTTTTGCTATTTTCTAGAGCAGCTTTTTAGTACTAAAAAGCTGTTTTAGAAAGCAGTGAAAAAGTTGTCCCCAAACGAAACCTGATTTGAAAATGATAACGTTATAATGTTTAGATTGTTCTCTGTCCAGGACCTTGGTGCCATTGCTAATCCAATGTTTAAGCTGAAGGGTCCTGCCATGATCCAAAGCAGTTATCCACCTGCCTTTCCTCTCAAGCACCAACAGAAGGACATGCGGCTAGCTCTTGCTTTGGGTGATGAAAATGCAGTCTCTATGCCAGTTGCTGCTGCTGCTAATGAGGTAATGCTTTTTCCCATTACTAAAGCTTCCTTTGGGACAACTTTCTTACTGTTTCTTAAAGTAGCTTTTTAGTACAGAAATTTAAAATTTTGTACTTAAAAATTGCTTTAAGAAGTAATTAGAAAGCCGTCCCAAACGAAGCCTAAATTTATGTACATATCCGAATTTTTATATATTTACATATATAACGTTTAAATCTTATATTTATATATATCATATCATAGTATTTAAATCATATCAAAATCTGGACATGAAAAGTATATTTCATGATAGATAAGTTAATATTAATGAGAAGATTGATGTGCTATATAAATATATATAAAAATTTTATATATTAAATATTTAAATACATAAAAATTTTATGATATATATATGTATATATCTTCTAAAGATTCTTTATATCATTTTGCTCTCTTTATATTGAGCTATTATTCTGTGCGGATGCTGGACGGTTCTCCCGTCCGATTCCGCGCTCGGTACCGAGCGCGGTATATTTTTGGGGCGACGTGGCGCATTTTTATTGGTTTCCGGACGGATCCCAACCCGCACGGAATAATTTTTCCTTATATATTTGCTTCTCTCCTTGATTGCTCATATTTCCTTTGGTTATTTTGTTTCTAGGCTTTTAAGAAGGCCAGGAGCCTTGGCCTGGGGGACCTTGATTTCTCGGCAGTGCATGAGATTGTGAAAGTGATAGGGAGTTCAGGTGAGGCCAAGTGATTTCTTAGTAAATTATATGAATTGAATGGCATCATTTTTTTGTGCTTCCCTTTTTTCCTATGCTGCACTTGAAATACATTTTGTCATCAAACCCTTTTTTTTGTTATCCAAATGTTTTGGAATACAAATGATTGAGCTTTTGATTGCTCAATGTTCATGTACATTTAAGATACGGTTTTATCCATCGATGTCGGGTTGTTTGGGATAGCTTTCTTATTGTTTTCTAAAGCAATTTTTTTTACAAAAATTTCTAGTTTAAAAAGTTTTTTTTATTAAAAATCACTTTAGAAAGCAATAAGAAAAATTATTCCGAACAAAACTCGAAGGGTCTAGTGGGATAGCTTATTAACAATTTGGCTTTTCAGAACGCCACCGAACATAAATTTTTATATTTATTTATATAACATTTAAAAATAATTTTGCTTTTACGATTACAACACAATTTACAAAAAAAAAAGTGAAAAAACTATCATTTGAATGGTGATTATTTTTCCAAACGGAAAAATATTTAATATTTTTTCTCAAATTAATCCGACAGCTTCCTAAAATATGACTATTTTTTGTTTGTTTTATGATGTTTAAGAGTTAATTTATTATAAAAAAGGAAAAAAATTTATATAATTTGATCAACTAATTATTCAATAGAACTTTTAAAAATAAGGTAACAGTGAATGACTCAAAATTATATATATAAAATTCATTCTCATCCAAATCATTAAAATTTGGTTTCTTTTGGGGCAATTTTTGTTTTTTTTTAAAAGGAACTTTCTAATAAAAATTCTTATATTAGAAAGTTGTTTTATAAAACGGTAAAAAAGTTGTCTCAAACGAAGTCTTAGGTTTCATTTGGGACGGCTTTCTTACTATTTCTTAAGACAGTTTTTTAGTTAAAAAATATAAATTTTTATATTAAAAAGCTACTTTAAGAAACAGTACAAAAATTCTCTCAAACAAAATCTTAGTGTGTGCATAATTTAAAGAATGCAGATAAACTTTTCATTAATCAAAGAAATAATTTTTTTTTAAATAAATTATTTTGATTACATGAGAAGATAATTGTGATTTAAAAATATAGAGATATTCAAATTTATAAAAAATTATAGTAGTTGATAACTCGCATTTATTCAATGATTTATGTTAACCAATCAAATGGATAAAACTATTATTTTAAGACCTATATGTTATCTAATCATCATTAAAATTTTAAGAAAAATAATATATATTCCCCTTAATATCCAACGTCATATAGAAGTAAAAAATGATCTATTAGCTCATGGATCTATAGAAAATGCCAAAAGATAAAAAATACTCTACTCCATCCTTTATTTATAGGGATTCAATGGTTTAAAAAATGAGATTAAAAGCACAATAATTAATGACCGCTAGTGCAAATTATTCTAGACACATGTCACACTTGAACTAGCTTGATGGACATCTGCATCTCTTATTCTTGCTCCTCTGTCTTCGGGAGTGTTCCCTTATGTCGAGTGTGTACAGGAGAGGCTATTAGTGAGAGCCAAACTAAGAGGGTCATGGCTGACAAGGGCTCTTAAGTCGTTGACAAACTTTTGTTGCAATCCTGAATTGCTCCGAATTGGAAGGCGAGTATATTCAAATTGCGGGGTTGTAGGCTCCATTGTCGGATGACTATAATGGGGCTAGCTAGAATCCTCTTGAAAAGATTCTTTCATGTAACTAAGATGATGATCATAGTTGATGATATTCCATCCTAGGTAGTAGCGAGCGGCCTTGATAGATGCTTCTTGCCATAGAACAAGTCCTAAGTTGATTAGTGATTTTTCTTATGGGACATAACTCTCTTCTGACTATTCTACCGAGTTAGGATTTGATGACCCTTGGATGAGTTATCATTGCGAAGTCTAAGAGATACGAGTTCACTTACTATAACTCATCGACTATCTATTCAATACCTAAAAAGACATATCCGAGCGTATAATTGTATAAGAAATAATATTAGTTTACAATAAATTATCATTCAAAGGGTTAGGGGAAGAGGGGGTATGTATATTGGCTTAACTAGAGTGGGACTAATTACAATTAGAAGGTGAAACTTTTCTTGATATTTCTGATATAAGCACATTGTCCACAACAGTTCAAAATGAATCATAGACCTTCATATATGAATAATAAAATGAAATAGAAGATAACAACAAACAAATTTAATAGAGGAAATGATATAATACAAAAGAATGCAAGCTATAGATATTTCTGACTTGAAGCATACTATTTACAACTAACTGTTCAGGATAAAATCATAGACCATCATATATGAATAGATAAATGAAATAGAAGGTAACAATACATATTAAAATGAATACTAAAACCTGTAGACTACAACTCAAATAATAGAATAAAATAGAAAAAAGCTTCATTCCCTCCAATTCCCCCCAAAGAAAGCTACACAAAAGAATAAAAGCCAGGAAGAAAATGAGAAGTTAAGGTGAGAATCTAACACTTTATGTTGAAGTTAGCCAGTAGTGCTAAACAGTATGCAGTATTGAGCTTCTTGAAGTCGTAGAATTAGTAGGCGTAACAGTCATTCTTGTAATGGTGGTGGTGGTGGTAGCTGATAACGATGAAGAAGTAGATGCCATATTGTTAGGATTGGCAGCGAAGGCACTATTAGTAGCATAAGAGGATGCACCAGAGCTCATCGCAGAAGATTCACCAGTTGTGTAGCTGGAACGCCCGAGGCCGTGGGATCTTCTTTTGTGTTTGGAATAAGGGATCCCTGGTTTGATAGGCTCCTCGAGCGGGCCTGGCTTCTTTGAAAGGACCACTACTACACGGCGCATATCTGGCCTCAACTTGGGGTTAGCTTGGGTGCAGAGGAGGCCTATTTGCACGCACATAGCCACTTGCTCAGCATCGGCCGTGGATCTCAATGCAGGATCAAGCATATCCATGGTATTTTTTTGGGTATAAAACGTCCAAGCCTAGAAAAGAATAAAATCCAAGCTTAATCCAAATCAGCTAAGAGAATGCAAATTGAAAGAAAAGTATAATAAAAGCACAAGGCTCCTATCAAAACTCTTAAAAAGAGTTTATGTATGCAGCTTTATATCTGCACTAATAGATTAATTCTGTGATTTGAACATGTTATTCTGAGGTTACAGTAGACGCAAGTTAAGAACTTCAGCATCACCCTATATAATGCAAATTGAATGTATATTATACAATGCTTTCAATATAGAGGCTGTTTGGTTGGAAATAAATTAGGTGTAAAGCATTCTTTTTGCAGGGATTTTAAAAATATTGGTATTTGATCGGATGAAAAATGAATGCAACGTAAGGTATTATAATTCATTTCGTTGCATTCATTTTTGAGGTAAAGTAAAATCGCCCAATTTAGAATATATAGTGGTTAATAATGCTTTTATACTCAAATCATAAAAGGATATGTATGCATGAGCTGTTATTTTTGTTCAAACACAAGGAGGCTGGATCAAGTATTTCCTATTTCAGTTGAATTAAATCAAGGATTAGTTTTAAGCCTATATGTTTTTTCTTTAGTCATGGATGTTCTTACTAAACATTTGCAGGAGGATTAACCCTGATATATGCTTTTTGTTCGTGATAATCTTCTTGCTGATAAGACTAGAGGAGTGGAAGGTAAACTGGAATTTCAGAGAACATACACTAGGGACTTGATTTACCCTCCTTTTTAAACCAATCTGATTTCCAGAGAACATACAATGGAATTCCAGTTGAAGGTAATCTACTTGATTGACCCTCCTTTTTCAGCCACTCAGCTTTCCAGAGAGCACCTAACTTTCTAAGGATTGAGATCCTTGGAATGAATATAGTTGGACAACTTGTTTTAAGGTGTATGAGGATGTCATTAAACAAGTGAAACCTTACAATGATTTGCTTATAGAAATAAATCATCCTGAACATATAGCCCTGTCCCAACTATTGGGGTTTGCCGGTTTGGCAATCTTCTAGCCGCCAACGAAGAAAATGTTTGTCACAAGGATAAGTCTCCACAGAGAAATTATCAACTAAAATAACCTTTTCTTGCAGAAAAACAACTGGCATTTTCATAGGAGGAACTTCAACTACAAATTTTATGGTTGATAAATTATTTTTTAGTCCATTGACAGCTATTATTTTAGTAACAACATTCAAAATAATGATACTTATATTCATTATTTTGGTGACAAATCAAAAACATCAGTAACCATGTTCATAATTAGGACAAAAAAATTTTTTAGTCAATATGCCAAAAAAATAAGTTGTGATCAATGATAAGACCTTTCACCACATTCCCCCTCTCATAAATTCATAATATTCTATAAATTTTGGGATTTAATAAATTCTAGATTTACAAAGGCTAGACAAGATTTATATTTTTTATAGGATTTAAACTCTCAATTTTATTGTTTCAAAATATTTAAGTCAAATCTCACTTAAATCTTGCCTTAAGGGGCTGTTTGGTAGCAGGATTTAGGCCGGATTTGAGGCGGATTTGAGCGAAATCCAGCCAACGGCCTAAAATGCAAAACCAAATCTCACGGCAAGTGAAATCTGGGATAGACGGAAAATTCCGCCGATTCGAGCGAAATCCGGGATTTCGGAAATCCTGTATTTTGCCGGATTTACGAAATCCAGGCGCTAGAGTAAGAGTCCCTTGGGTAAATCCTGCTCTATAGCCAAACAGTCACACAAGATTTAACTGGATTTATCATGAATGTTACCAAACAGTTTTCAGGATTTAACCCCTCAGGATTTCGTAAATCCGGAATTTGGAGGATTTATGAAATCCTACTTAAATGAAATCCTACATTCTACCAAACAGCTCCTAAAGCTCTACCAAACAGTCTCTAAATCAAAATAAATGAGTTAAGGGCCATGTTCAAATCAAGATTGGCTGGGCCAAGCTAGATTGGGATGAATTGAGAATAACAGATCAAAAAGCTTTGAGGTAATACTGCAACAGAGATTGGATTGGCTTAAGCTCAGATCGTCGACAAAGTTCATGGTAGGCTAAAAAGATTAGCAGAATCCTATGCATTTATCATCAACTCAGCAAGAAATCATTCATTCAGCTCTCTAGCAAAGCATTCTAACTAACAGTCGAAAATTAGGGTTTAAAAACACGAAATGCATAATTAAAAAAGAGAGTTTGAAAAAAAACACATACCCATTCAAGGAGTGTAGAAGCATCATGGCGCGGAGAAAACCTAGAGTTCTTCTGACCAGAGACGAGCTCAATAACGAGTACGCCAAAGCTAAAGACGTCGACTTTTGGCGATAGAGCGCCACTCATGAAATACTCCGGCGCCATGTAGCCATTGGTGCCGGCAATGCGGGTTTGGACCTGGGTGAGCTCCTCCGGGAAGAGCCGGGCCATGCCGAAGTCTGCGATTTTCGGGCTCCAACGCTCGTCGAGAAGGATGTTGCTGGCCTTTATATCCCTATGAATGATGGGAGTGCGCGCGTCTTCATGGAGGTACAGAAGACCTCTGGCTACCCCTACGATCACCTCGAACCGCCGCCTCCAATGGAAAACCTCCGCCGCCGCCGCCGCCGCCACCTGCCCACCTTGCCCTGTTTCATCTCATCATTTTTGCATGAAAGCCCTATGTAAATCATTTGTAGATTACCTCTGGGCTTTTAATTCAAGCTAATAAATAAAATTAAATTAATGGGAGATTTACATAGGTGAAATTTACAATTATTAAGTAATATAATTATATAAATTTAATGAATTGAATGCGCCAAAATCGTTTGGTGCATTTAAAATGCACCAAACATTTTGACGCATTCTATTGAATACATCATTCGTTCTGATAAATTTAGTCCTATTTAAATTTTAATTATTTCATATTCCTTCTTCTGATTTATGTTGATGATATGTTAATGATATGCTCCTTAAAATTTCACCAATTACATATATACCATAAATTTATTATTTATTTAGATATGTTATATCAAAATTTTTATATTTATTTATATAGTTTTTTCTTTAAATTTTATTAAAATATCATTAATATTATAATATTAAATCTTAAATATTATATATATATATAAATATATAAAAATAGATGACATATATATTAATTCTCCTAAATTAATTTATTGCATGTAATTTTTATATTCCCTTTTTTTATTAACTTATTGTAAAAACATCATGTTTTACATTTATTTTTTTAAAAGAGTTAAAAATTTTCAAGTAAGAAAATAAGAAGTTATTTGTTTAAATTAAATTTTTTTTTTATATTTTAGGTTATTTTTACACAATGAGAAAATCATTTAATATGTGGTCAACATAAGATAGTACTATCAATTGATTATATTCAAGCTTTGATAAAATAAATAATATTTTTTGAAATTTTAAAGATCATAAAGTAAAATAATATTTTATATAATATCAAATAAATATATGATGTGATTTTTTTTAACAAAAATTACTATTTTTTGTTTCATAATATTTTCTTATGCATATATTTTTAAAAAGTATGTACATATAAATTTTTTAAAAATAATTAATATTAATACAAACATCATATAACAGTATTTTTTAGTATTCTAAATAATTGGATGGGACTTAGTGGTCATTTAAATGGCTAAAAAAATTAACTCTCATATATAAAAGATGATTATAATAGAAAAGAGTTTTTAAGTAGAAAACATACATAAAGAAAAAAATCAAGGGCTTTTGAAAATAGAAAAGATTTCATTTTTTTATAATTTTTCATATGAATATTAGCTAGATTTTGTTGCTCACTAACTCAATTTTTTATTTATATTACAATGTTTGATGTTTATATATTGACACGTCGTTAAAAATCATCTTGATTGAGTATGAATCTTGAAACATATTTGAATTAAATTTTCTAAAATTAAATTCAGGACCATCTGAACTTTGATTTCATCAAATTTATATTTGAACTGAACATTTTGTTAAGACGAATCCAACGATACCAAAAAAGATTTTATTTGAGTCTAAATAAGCTCAGATGAAGCACTTGAAACATAATTGAAAACTTTAGGACACTAATTTGATGAGCTAATGATCTTCATATCTCTCATGCTTATAGTCAGATCGAGCATCTCAACGAGACGAATCCAACAAACCCAATATAGTTTTATTCTAACATCATTAAAGCACTTAAATGTCGAAGAAATTGTCTATGATTAAAGGAATCCATATGAGTCATTTAATGTAGTGTTTCGGATTTTCTCTATATTTATGAGGCATGCCACACTAAAAAAAAATCTATAAATATGTCTCCAATCTCTACATGAAGTGAGAGAATTAGAGCTAGGACATTGGCTTGAGATTTAAGAGAGCTCAAATGCTTAAAGAATCTCAAAGCTCTACATAAGCACCAACGCTAGACCACCATCTGATCGTTGTTGGACCACTGTCATTAGAATACCACCCGACTAACACTATTGGACCACCACTCGACCACCGCCTTCATAACACCTCTAAGCTTCTGTCATCGAAATAATGTTCGACCATTGCTATCAGTACATCAGCCAAGAAACATCTTTAGGCCCCACTTAATCAACATTGTTAAACTATCATTGCCCGACTATGGTTCTTCGATAACAATTGCATGACTATGGTTCTCTAACCACCATCGCTTGATTATGTTCATCTGTCAATAGTCACCCAACTACGGTCCTCTGACCACCATTGCTTGATTACGATCCTTCAACCCCCATCACTAGACTACGACTCTCTGACCTTCATCTCTCGATTACATTTCTCCAACCATCGTCACCCGACTACGATCCTCTAAGCACAACCGCCCAAGTATGGTCCTCTGACCTTCATTGCCTAACTACTGTCTTCCAACCACTATCATCTGACAATGATCCTTCAACTAGATCGCCCAATTATAATCCTCTAAGCTCCACCCGACTAAGGCCCTGGTACTACCGCACAATTAGGGTCCTACGAACTTAGAAGCCCAATTACGGTCCAACCACTATCACCAAACTACGATCCTCTTAATACCCCACTATAGTCTCCTAACCATTTTCGCTCAACTACAATCATTAAACCACTTATACCACCACCGTCTGATTACAGCCCTCCAAACTGCATCACCCAACTACAGTCATCCGACCCACATCAGCCTTTTACAATTCTCAGACCAACATCTCTGACTACAATCCTCCAATCTTCATTGTCTGATTACAGTCTTTCGACCACCATCGCTCTATTATGATCCTTCGACTACCATCGTCTTACTATGACCCTTTGTCCTATAGTCTTATGACCATTGTAGCTGGATATATTGACAACCATCAACTTGATCACATACCATCACTAATAATGTCCACGCATGCCATCTTTTATAAGATCGATGCATGCTATCAACACCAACTCTGACTCCAGACATTTGTACTAAGACTTAGACTAAATTTTTCAGTTATGGTTCTTCTCTTCTCAAAGAGTACAACCAACCAAACAAACAAGCAAACAACCTCTTAAAGACAAATTCCATGCT
Source organism: Dendrobium nobile (assembly GCA_022539455.1). Classification (NCBI taxonomy): domain Eukaryota; kingdom Viridiplantae; phylum Streptophyta; class Magnoliopsida; order Asparagales; family Orchidaceae; genus Dendrobium; species Dendrobium nobile. Next base: position 4,361,148 of record CM039724.1, on the reverse strand, counting down.
ACAGGGCCCTTCTAACTTCAACCACATAATATGTTTTATAAATTATATATTTATTATATTGAATCAATCCTTCTTTCAAGGAAGGGCATCATTTGTAACCAGTGATAAACACTAATTAAATCATTTTAACTAAATCAGACCCGTGAGTTTTTTCCTTTACCGGGTTTTCCACGTGAAAACACTAATATCTCTTACAATTTTTATACTCCTCTCTTATATGTATGTGTGATGGATTTTCGTACAAATGCTAATATAAAAAGCTTTTATCTCTGTACCACAACAAATATTTTGGCATGCAACATATGTTATGTGTTGTGATGTTTATATGCCTTTCAATATTATGTTGGATGTTATTGTTTGTGAATATTGATTATTATATTGGTTATGAAGGTTGGTAGAATGGTATTTAAAAGTTTATATGCTTCATTACATTGTATGTGTGTTTCCATTAGCATGTTCGAAGTAGCAAAACAGTAGTTAGCACTTGCATGAAAAATATCTTCTTTTCTTTTCTTTTTTTTGAAATTTTTTATTCAAATAATAAGATTTCTTATTAAATCTATATGTTTGCTTCATTTTTATTATATTTTTCAATAAATTTTAAAATTCTAGATTTGTGTAATTAGATAAATTATGTGATAGATTTATTAATTTATTCATGAAAGATGTTCCATTGGAAATTTACATGTTAGATTTATGCATCTAGAGATATTATTAATGACCTTATTATTGAAATTTTAGGTATTTCTAATGATTTTTCTCATTTCAATGTCATAAAATAGTTTAGAATTTTATCATCAAATTAATTAGTGATAATATTAATTATTTTTAAGGATGTGATATAGAACAAGTATGCAAATCTGTCTGAAAAGCAAGGCTTAAATTAAAAATTAGTTACATAGACAAAGCATTAATGGAAGAATTTTCAAATTAAAGAAGATTCAAATTTGACTGTTCTTCTTTCTCTGGGATGAAGTCATAAATTAGGGAGGAGACATCACTCTTTTATCCTGTAAGCAATGTTTAAAATTGCGTTTTCGGGTACTGAGGCGTTTTTCATTCGTGAGGCGAGGCGTAAGCCTCAAGGCGTTTTGAGGCGTAAGCCTCAAAATCAAAAGATTGCGAAAACATAAAATGATAAATTTTTTATATACTAATGAGTGAATAATATAAAACATAAAAATGTATAAGATATGAAGTGAAATAAAAAATCCCAATAATAAGACAACATGAAATATAGTTCAACTCAAAATTCCATCTTTCCCAAATCCCAGTATTCTTTTCATTAACATATAATTCCAATTTCCAAAAACAAATAGCAATGACATATCACATAAGAACTCATAAGTCATCAACACTGTCATCACTAAGGGGTTCTTCATTTAAATCATCATTATGATGAACTGCTCTCTCCCCTTGCTCCTCTCTTATAGAGTCTAATGTCGGGCATTTACTTCAAGATTTATGTAAGTTTTAACATATATAGCGTGAGGCGTAAGCCTCATGCCAGTGAGGCGAGGCGGGCCTCAACCAAGTTGAGGCGCAAGCCTCATAAAAAAAACTTGAGGCGTAGCATCGAGGCGTTTTTTACTGGAATTGCGCAAAGGCGGGCCTCAAGGCGAGCCTCATATTGCGCAATTTTAAACCATGCCTGTAAGTTTTGTAAAAAAGAGAGCTCATACGAGCGAGAGATTATTCTATGTAGACACCGAACACAGCTTATTGTCCAGAGACGAATTAGGTGCATCCACGTCATCAAGTATCGAGTAATACCGAGCTCGGTGCCGAGCAGTACTGAGCCGCGGTACCAAGCATGGGATGATGTGGCACATTTTCATTGGGATCTGGATGGCGGTGTCCGCACAAAATAATTTGCCCATATGAAGGGGTAAGCTCATGTGGGTAAGTTTTGTTGGTGGTTTGTTTTAAAATACTTATTATGTAAATTTAATGCACATTATAAAATTTAAATATGTGAAATCTAAATTAATTTATTATATTTAATAATATTTTATACTAAATATATTAAATTAATATTTTTAATTATTTAAATCTAATACCATTGAACCTACCAGTTCTAAGGAACCGAGACAAGTTCAACGGTTTGTTGGTCGAAACAACATTTCTGACCAGTTTAGGATGGTTTTTAATATGAACGAAACCGGCCATATGATCGGTTAATGGTTGAACCAAATGAATCAGCCAGTCCAGTCCAATCCAATTTTCAAAACCATGACTTTCATTTCTAATTTCAAATTTTATCTAAATTGAAAATTGGATCATAGTTTTAATTTAAGTTCATTTGTATTTAACTTAACTATATTATATAAATATTAAAACTCAGTAGTGTTGAATGTATAATACACTATTTTTTTTGGACAAAAATGATTAACAAATAAATTTATTGATAGAGTTTGAGTTTTTGAAATGCAAGCAACAAGTTCTTATTTTGAAGGAAAAAGTTATATGTCATTATTTTAAATATAATTGCGTATAGCCGATCCTGTAACTCAAACGACACAATTAATGGATCCTCTCTTCCTAATAAAAATAAAGTAGAGGCAAATGTGGCAATAACGGCTATACAGATGGCCACATTGTACACTATCCTTTTTTTGGGGAAAAAAAAAAAAAAAGGATAGTGTGCAATCACCCTTTAGAATTTCCGTACAGAGAAACAGACAAACAGCCCGTATTAAATAAACTCTATCAGTGCAGCCAAGAACTCCCGTTTTCTCCGTACTAGAATGAAGGGTAAAATTGTAAAAATAAAAAAATAAAAAAAAAATCATATGATAATATCCTAATATAATTTATATTAAAATAAGAATATGATAATTCCTAATATAATTTATATTAAAATAAGAATTTTTTTTATCTGGGCTTTCTTAAATTCGGATCAAAGCACTTTTTGTGCGGGTGTAAATTCAGATCAACAGGTTGAGTTCGGGTAGAATCCGATTTGATCCGAGCATAAGCGGGTTGACTCGAATCCTACCCAATTAGCTAAAAGGGCTAGGATTCCTAACTTGGACCCGACCCACACAGGTTGTCGGGTTGACCCGATGGGTGTAGTTGAGAGTCGCGAAATAAGGATGAAGTGCAACTAGGCTGGGTGTCGAGCCGTCGATGCGTCGTGGCCACATGGGCGAATGGCGACTGGGCTAACCGATTGAGTGCATAGGGCTTGGGCGTCGACGCGTCATGGGCGCCTAGCGAGTCTAATAGCAGAGGTAGAGAGCTCGAGTCAAGTCTGGGCCTTGCAGCCGGTGTCCGGTGCAGCCGTAGGTGCGGACATGAGGTCCGTGGCGATTGGGCTAAGCGGAGAGCCGGAGACGAGGGTCATGACGCTAGGTCATGCCGTCAAGGTCACGACTTAGCCGGGTTGACCCGCAAGTTTTCAGGTCAACCAGAACCCGATATGTTTTTCGAACAGATCAAAAATCCGAACCCAAACCCGAATTTTTTCAGGTCGGGTCAACTTTTGACACCCCTAACTTTTTGTGTCATTGAGTTCATCTCATTGAGCTAATCAATCTAACTATAATCTTATTGAAATCAGAATTTCGATGGTCATTGATTTAATTGAAGAAACTTCAAATTTATATATGCTGATGCATCTAAATCAAGTTGATTTTTGATAATGTATTAAATTTTATCATAATATTTAACTTTATATGAAAAAAATGTAAATTTATCTTATTTAGCAATTTAAATTTTATAAAATTGAACATTAAATTTCATATATTAGATAGGTAAATAAATGAGAATGCAATGGCAAGTACGTAAATACACCCTTAATCTTATCATTAACAGCATTATTAGGGGGAGAGAGGCGGCGGCTCACCGGAGAAGAGGAGCTTGTCAAGGCTCTCGTTGGCTACGTACTCGTACACAAGCAACTTGTCTTCCCCGTGGGCGCAGTAGCCGTAGAGATTAACGACGTTCTTATGCTGCAACCGAGAGAGCAGCATCGCCTCGTTGGTGAACTCCTTCCCACCCTGCCGCGACCCTCGCCCGAGCCTCTTCACGGCGACCAGCCGCCCATCCTCCAGTTGCCCCTGCTCCCCAATCAGACATTTCATCAAACACTTGGTGTGCAATAGAGCAACAGATCTATAGACCATAGAAAGATCGGGATATTTGGCTATCATGCAATAAACTAAATCACCTTGTACACAGGGCCGAAACCCCCTTCGCCGAGCTTGTGCTTGGGGCTGAAATTGCGGGTTGCGGCAGCTAGGGTTTCGTACCGAAATGATTTCTGCTCTCTGGCAGCGATCGCCTCCAGGTCCTTTTTATCCGATTCTGCAACAACGCAATCGATTCAGACCGTAATCAAATGAAGATTCGTGGCTTCAAAAGAGGGAAGGAGAAGTAGACCTCTACGTTGACGGCGAGTGAAGGGCTTCAGGAGATTTTCAAGAATTTTCTTTAGCTTCTTCATGAGAGAAGCGGGGGTTAAGAGAGACGAAAGGGAGAGGAGGAGGAGGAGGAGGGAGGCGGCGCGGTTGAGGAAGGGAGCTATCCCATCCTCTGTAGGTGTGAAAAGCTTTTTTTCCTCCGTCTCTTCTTTTCATCCTCGCTTGTGGAAAGAAGAGGCTTCCGCCTATACGATACTGTCGTTGGAGACCTTCAAGAAGGGCCCCGATGACGACCGGCGGATCCCAGTTGATGAGCTGGCCTTGCGCAAGCATATTGCGACCCACATGCGTGCTAAGGGAAAAATTATTCCATAGTGCTACATCAGGTAGCCTATAATATATCGTCATGTGCACTTACTCTTTATCGGGCGGCCCGACGACCCGACCCGGAACAGAACCGGGAGTTTGCGTAGCTCGGTATTGCTAGGTATTTGCCGATTTTGCTCGACAAAAAACGAAAAATACTATTATGTGAAGACCAATACCTAGCAATACCGAGTTCTTTTAGGTATTGCTCGGTATTGGTCTTCGCATAGCGGTATTTCTCGTTATTGCCAAGCAATACCGAGTAATACCTAGCAATACCGAGCAAATACCGAGCAATACTAGTAATCCCGGATTCTGTCCGAGTCGGGTCGTCGGGCCGCGCCGTAAAGAGTAAGTGCACGTGACGACATATTATAAGCTACCTGATGTAGCTCTACGTCAAATAACCTGACGGAATAATTTTTCGTGCTAAGGAAACGTATTCTGATTGGTCTTCAGACACCCAATATAGTTTATCGTCTGGAGATCAATTAAAATGCGTTACATTAGCAATATCGAGTCGGGTAACAAGCAGTACCGAGCTGCGGTATTGAGCAGTATCGAGCAGGGTACCGAGCAGGAGTGACGTGTCGCATTTTGGATGAGCTGGCCTTGCACAAGCATATTGCAACTGACATGTGCACTATAGAATTCTTATATATTTATGGCCAATTTATAAAAAAGTGCTTAAGAATAGATTAATGAATAAATTTAAAAATGAGTAAATACGGAACTTAATTATCGAAACCGGTACTAAAATTTGAGAAGAAACGGTAATTTTGGTTTCCTCCGGTTTCCTAAGTAATTTATTTATATTATATTATTTTGCTTTATTCCGTTATTTAATTAGATAATCTAAATGGATAAATAGTAATTAGGAACCAATCAATATTTACAATTGTTAAGAAATAACAGATTTAAATTTAGTTTAATTTTGATTTTTTTTTATTTTTTATTCAAATTTCTTTAGTTTTGAATTTAAATTTCTTTGTTGGAATATTTGATTTGATTTATGTTTAATTAAGGGATTTTTTAATTTAATATTTTAAATTTTTTTTAATGTATCTATTTTTTATTAGACTTTTAAATTTATTTTTAATTAAAATGTTATTATTTTAAATTGTTAATATTTATATTATTTTATAAATTTTATAAAATGTAAATATAAAATATAAATAAAGGAAAAAACAGATTTACATTTTATATTTTTTATTAATTAATTTTTCTTTTTTTTTATTTACATTGTTTCAAATTAAAAACTATTGGTTTATTTAAAAATAAAAAAAAAATATTCATGTATTTATTTATTTCACTTAATTATGTTAATAAAATATATACATGTAAACTTTTTATGTAAAATTATGATGTTTTTACAAATTTAAAATTTAAAATTTGTTAATATTTAAACTTATTAGTATATTTTGAAATTTAATTTAATTTTAATTTTTTATTAAATATTTAAAATTTTTTCCTAAGTTGAAAGTCAATTATTAATATAATTTATTAAAAAGTTTATATTTGATATATCATCAAAAAATTAAATCGAAGACCATATGAACTCTGATTTTAGCAAATTTATATTCGAATTGAACGTATCGAAAATATGAACTCAACGACACCAAATTCGACTCAATCTGAGTCCAAATAAAAAATCCCAAGCACATTTGGAAAGTTCAAACCATAATTTGGACTACCAAACGGTTACCAAACTTGACATGCTTATAGTCGAATCGAGCGGCTCGACGAGACAAATCCAATGAGCCCAAGATCGTCGAATTCTGATATAATTAAGACATTCAAATGAATTTATTAAATTTTCATGTTTATTAGAATTAAAATGTTTATATATATATATTTATATTAAAATGTTTATTCTAATATTATAATATAAATTTTTTTAAATAATTTTTTATTAACCAGAATTTAATATTATAATTTTAAATTATTGAATATTTAAGAAAAAAAAAATATAAAGTTTAAAAAGATTATTAACATTTTAAAAATAATTTTAAAAGACTATAATCTAAAATGTTTTTTAATATAATTTTTTATAAAAAATTTTAAACATATTAATTATATTAAAATTTATTAAATATTAACATTTTTATCTTAAATAATTGATAATATAAAAAAAATATTTAATATAAATATAAAAATTAAAAAAGTATTTTATGTAAATCCAGTTTCGGATTACAAATTTCCGATTTTTAGAAATCGGATTTTAATGCTCCGATTCATCTGCATATTTATGTATTAAACATGCTCCTTTTTATATACTATCTAAATTTTTAAAGGCGTCTTTATATATCTAACACTTAAAATATCTCTATTTACTTATATAACATCTAAACTTTCGTATTTACCCTTCTACCACCTAAAAGCCCTATCCCTCATCAAATATACCACTCTGTTTCTCTCCCGTCAAAACCAAACCTCGAAAGCCTTATTTGGAGCGGAATCGTCTTCTCCAACTTTTGTGAAATACATTCGAACAGAGCAACTCCCTTTCTTGCGTTTGAATCCCCTCGTCATTTCCATTTTGTGCGAAGCTCCAGCTCAGTCGACATTTCGTTGATTCCAGCCATGAAATTGAAATAGAGACAAAAGCCGCCAAAAGCCATCTTAGAAGAACATTAAACATATGAGGCAACCACAGGCAGGCAAAAGGGTAATCGACTGAGTGATCAAACAAATTGCAAAAGAATCTGCTTGTGCCAGATTTGTTTTCCTTCATACCTTTTTCATTTCAAAACTTGAAGATAAAATGTTTGGAGAAAGAAAAGGAGACTTGTTTCAGATGAAGCGTAATTAGATTCAGAATCTAATACACTAATTTCAGGAAGAAGCAACTTTCGAGAGGCATGGAGAAGACGGCCGAAGATGGGAGTTGCTCGATCGGTCGTCAGATGGAGAAATGATCGTCGTGGGTGACGTGGAGAAGACAGCCGGCGTGGGCAACGTGGTACACATGGAGAAGAACATCAAAGAGCAAAGAAGAGTCGACCGATCCAGGATGAGGCGATAGTGAAGCAAACATGTGAGAAATACAGCTTTCGGGGTTTGGTTTTGATGGAAGAGAAACAGAGTGATATATTTAATAAGGGATAGAGCTTTTAGGTGGTAGAAGGGTAAATATTAAAGTTTAGGTGTTATTTAAGTAAATATAGAAGTTTTAAGTGTTAGGTATGTAAAAATCCCATTTTTAAATTATATATTGGTAATGATGGTTATATTGAATCCAAATTTATATTAGAACATATTTACTTTACTATTAAGACTTATTAGAATGATTGGTGAAGAAAGAGAGATGATGAATATTTTTTTATTTTTGAAAGTAAGTACAATATTGTGAGTTCTGGTTGCTAAGAAAATATCACCAAAATGCATCTTAATTTGTTTTTTATAGGATTGAAAAGACTGCATAGTAGTTTACATATAAAAATGTAATAAAATAGTATAATATTTTTGCCGTTATAAATATGTGAATTAACTAGGATGATGAGACAGCTCATCTTAGTCTGTTGGTTGAGAGCTTAGGCTTCCAACTAAGAGGTCTTGAGTTCGAGTTTTTGTGTATGCATTATGTGTGCTTTGTGTGTGTGAGTTTACCTTAAATGACCTAAATGTCCAAAAAAAAAAAAAACTAGGATGATGAGTACACTTGTCCTTGCCATATATGACCTAGCTCGTGTCCTAATTAATGCTCGCAATGATTGCAAATTGGTGAGTGCTTTTGGTGAGTACCTTTAGCATGTGGCTTTAGTGAGTACCTTTGATGAGCTCTTCCTAGACCAAGGCACCAACAAAGTGATTGAGTGGAATATACATTAAAATATTTTATATTCATCCTTCAAAATTTATATATAATAACCAAGAACCCAATTTACAGCATCACCCTATCACTCATCATTCTCGATTACAAAAAAATAAAACTAAAATACAATCCCTAATAATTTGGTTAAATTCTTAAATAGTATACTTATTGCTCTTAATGATAAAGTATATGTTTATTTACTTCCCTATAATAAATTTCAAATTTTTTTATTGCATGTACAATTATGTTTAGTGCATTTACTATCATAAAATACTTTTATAATCCAGCTACCTATTTTAATAAATAAATTAATTAAAAATACATATCAGTTAGAATATGGTCTACTGAGATGTGTTTGCTCACAGATGTTTCGCTTTCTATTTTTAGGGTCTGAAAAAGAGAATGAGCAAGTTGAGTAGTAGTTTCATGATATGAATTGAGTTTGTATAAGTATTTTGTCTTTTGATTTCTGTACAGTCACAACTTGTCTGTTATATTTTGTTTAGTACTTTGGTAGTATTCATGTACTGCAATGCAATTATTGTATATACATTTTGATGAAAAAATAAAAAATTTATGCATGATATTATTTATAGTGCTGGTGCTCCAAGCTAACATGATAGAATTTGTTCAGTCTGTGTATTTTATCGGATTGAGTTGTGACATTAATGATCTCACCTAACAAGTGACTTTTGATGAGTACATTTGATGAGTTCCTTCGCCTTTGATGAGCGCTGCACCAACGTATGGGTAAGTGAGTGCCTCATAATGATGGGGCATGTGGTCCTTTGAGATTGTTTAAGGTGTTTGTTTCCTTAGTTGAACTTCTCCCTAGAGAGTTTTTCTAGGACAAGTGGTTGCCCTTGATGAATCTTGCTAAGGCATGTTCTCCTACGAGAAGGGTGTTCCTTAGTCGCGCGTGCCTTTGGGATAGGGGTGTAAACGAGTCAAGTCGAGCTCGATTCACGGCAAGTTCAAGCTCGACCCGTCACTGAAATTAAGCTCGAGCTCGGGTGGAGTCTAGAAGACAAGCTTGAGCTCGGCTCGATTATATGTACTCCGGCTCAAGAGCTCGACTTGATACACAGCGGCCGAATTTATGCTCGTTGAATGGTTGAGCCAAACAACAGGAGTGTTCTCTGCAGAACCGTCGAATATCAAGTTTCTAGAAGAAGAAGGAAGCTGATAGTCTGGTACAATTTTTTCTTTTTCTTTTCCTTAAAAAAGCTAACAATAATTTTATTTTGGGTAAATAAGTACAATAAAATTAATGTGATAGGACATTTTCTTTTAAAAAGTTGTTGGTTTGTACATTACTATTAAATATTATTATGAAATATTTATAATTTAGATAATAGTTTTTAATATTTATTGCACCAAAAAAATATTTTTCAAATATTTAATTTATTTAAACCGTCTACGAGCTGACGAGTTTTGTTTAATCAAACTCGAACTCGAGCTCGATTAATATGCAATCTCATGGCTCAATAAGCTCAACTCCGGAACTCATTAGCTAATCAAGATTGAGCGGGCTCACGAGTCGGCTCTCATTTACCCTCTAAGTTGGGATGATCCTTGCAAGTTGCCTGCATATGTCTATTGGAGGAGAAATTATTTTGTACGCAGTCCGAACGCAGAATAAGGTTCGGATTGCTGCGTATTTACTGCATATATTTTACTGTGTATTTTTTTATACATATTTTTTTTGAGCCAAATAAGCATCAAATAAATAATACGAACTAAATACACAATAAATACGCAAAAAATACGTATAAAAATTATGTATAAAAAAATATACAATAAAATACGTAGTAAAATACGCAGCATCCGAACCTTATTCTGCGTTCGGACTGCATACAGAATAATTTCTCCTATTGGAGAGTACAACTAAATAACTAATATCATCTTTTGTAAAGTGAAATGCCCTTTGATTCATAAGTGTTGATGTGATAGAAGCACTGAATTATTATATGAGTAAATATTAAAGTCATGATGTAATAGTTGATAAGAATTATGTGGTCACTTAAAGATACAATATTATATAAGTAAATTATAAATATAAAAATTTAGTTGTTAGACATATAAATACATAATACTTATGCAATGTATAGTAAATCTCTAAATTTTTACTTGTGAATGCTAAAATACCAAATTAATTTGTCCTTTGATTTATGGGCCCTATGTGAATGATATAAAATGAATATTTTATTAAAATATCTTGATATAAATTATATCAAGATCAATTTTAAAAACATTAAATTAGCTTCGAGTTAGTGTAAAATAAACACTTCATATAATTTGTAAAAGGATATCCCAACACAATTTATTTTCATGATAAAAAAGACTTTTTGGGCATTTTAATTGGGATTTAATAACAAAATGAAAGAAATAGGATTAAAAAAGAAATATTTTTTTAAATATTAGATATTTTTTGTCTTTATGTCATTGTTTATTTAAATTCTTAAAAATTAGTTTATTGCAAATAAATTTATTATTCAGAAATTAAAGCTTTGAATATTTATTGTGAAAATTTTCTTTTCATTGCTAAATCACATAACTATTATGTACTTCTTATTAGAAAAATAGAAGTGCATTAACTAATGAAGCAATTTAACAACTTGTGCTTCTAGAAGCAATTTAGGCTTCATTTGAGAGGGTTTTATTCCTGCTTCTTAAAGTAGCTTTTTTTACTTTAAGAAGCAGTGAAATAGTCATCGCAAATGAAACCTTAGTTATATCATAATATTCTCATAAAAAAATTAGAATAGGCTTTAAAATTATTACATATGCTTCGAGATAAGCACTATAAATAAATAATTGATATTGCACTCATCTCAAAGTAGACCCAACATCTTCAAAGCCCGTCATTATTAAAAATTTAATCAAAACATCATCGTTATTTTTCCCCCCTTTAAGAGTAGTGGAGCCTAGCGTAATTTGACCTACTATGCAAAATCACAACTAACAAATCCATAAATTCATAAATGTTTGAGGGTTGAATTGATTAATTATTTTATAGTCATGCTTATGTAGGCAAGAGTGTCACAATTATCTTCCTTAAATCAACCTCCACTAATCATTTTTATAAATGACTAAGCAATATTTTACCATTTCTTTAGACTTATAAAAATGCACGTACAATAAGTGCGCATAGTTTAAGTCTATAATATTATTTTAAAAATATATAGAAGATTTTCAACATATAGAATAATATCATTCATATTGATTGAATTAATGCATTTATTTTAAGAGCTATTGTTAGTTAACATAATTTTTTCTTATGATGTTAATTGGCAAATGAAAAATATTTGAATTATAAATGAATAATTTGAAGTATAATAAGAAAATCATAAACTTGGCAATATTATATGATATTTTACGAGTTTTTAAATTATATATATATATATATATATATATATATATATATATATATATATATATATATATATATATATTATTATTATTATTATTATTATTATTATTGTTGCATCCTGGAGTATTCGCGACGGTAGAGAAATATAAAGTTTAGTGTCTTAGCGTTGTACGAAATTCCGGCACGCAATCAGATAAGAGAGGGTATATCATTCACTAGAGACACCAAGACTTTTACGTGGCAAAACCCTTGAAAAGGGAAAAAAACTACGGGGCCTAGCCCAGTTTGAATGAATCCACTATTATTTGCATTTGATTGCAAATGAGGCCCTTTCTTGGGAGAAGGCCTTGGCTTGATGTACATCATATAGAGTAAATTACATGGTATGAATACAAAGAATCACTATTGACATGTTCGTTTGGTCAGAAGGACCATAATATGTTGACGAAAGTCATAAAGACCGTTGTCTGGCGATGGAGGTCGGAATGACTATAGTCGATGGACGACGTAAGTCAAGAGGACCGTAGTCGGCTAGCGACGGAGGTCGAAAAGATTGTAGTCGGTGGGCGACGTAAGTTAGAAGGACCGTAGTCGGCGGGCGGCGGAGGCTGGAAGGACTGTAGTCGGCAGGCGACGTAAGTCAAAAGGACCGTAGTCAACAGGCGACAAAGGTCGGAAGGACTGTAGTCGGCGGGTGACGTAAGTCAGAAGGACTATAGTCGGTGGGTGACTTAAGTTAAAAGAACTGTTGTCTGGCGTCGGGTAGAAGTTCGACGTCAGTTGGCAGCCGAGGAGGACTCTAGCGTCACTTGGTGTTCGGGCGGAATTCTGGCATCACTTGGCAGTTGGGCAGAACTCCGGCATCCCGTGGAAGTCGGGTGGAATTCTGGCGTCACTTGGAGGTCGGGCGAAATTTTGGCGTCATTTGGAGGTTGGGCGAAATTCCGGCGTCACTTGGAGATCGGACTGAATTTCGGCGTCACTTGGAGGTCGAGCAGAATTCCGGCATCACTTGGAGGTCGGGCAAAATTCCGGCAGTGGTCGAGGAGGAGTTTCTTCCCTCCTATCCTTCTCTTCTTCTCTTGTTTCTTGCTTGGGCCCCTTGCTTGGGCCTTTCTCTCAAGAGAAATGAGGAGTCTATTTATAGATTTCTGTAGTGGCATGGCCTATAAATAGGTGAGAGATCAGAGGCGAATCGGGAGTGGTTTGAATGGACCGATATTGAATCCCTTGATCGTGGACTGTTCATCAGACATTTGAAGGTCTTAATGATATCAGAATTTGGTGATCTTGGGCTCGTTGGATTCGTCTCATTGAGCCGCTCGATTCGAATATAAGCACATCATGTTTGGAAACCGTTTGGTAACTCAAATTGTGGTTTGAACCTTCCAACAACATTTCAAGTGCTTGATTTGGACTCATTTGGGCTCGGATTAAGCCGAATTTGGTGTCGTTGGGTTCGTATTTCCGAGACAATCAGTTTGATTGTAAGTTTGCTGAAATCGGAGTTCAGATGATCCCAGATTTAATTTTTGAAGTTTCCAACTTGATTCTTGCCTCGAGATTCGTGCTCGATCAAGATAATTTTATCATAACGTATCAATTATTATTATTATTAAGTATGAATCTCGAGATAAGATTTAAATGGAAGTTCTTTAGATTAATTTAGAATTATTCAAGTTTAGATTTTAACAAAGTTACAGTCGAACTGAACAACTCAACAAGATGAACGTAATGAGAACGAAGGTGTTTCAATATGAATCTAAATGAGTTCAAATCAAACAATGAAATATGATTGAAAACTTTATGGCGTTGATTGAAATATTTAATGGTCTCCAAATCTTATATGTCTATAGTCAATTTGAGCATATGGGATGAATATTACGATCATTTAATTTCAAGGTCTTAAAGCCGTTCAAATATTGAATAAATGATATAGAGCTAAATGATTCAATATATCTCCTATAAAAGAGTGTTATGAAAATTTGCTTGAATTTATTAAAATGTCATACTCAAAATATTATAAATCAGCCGTACTCTACATATGAAGAAAGCTTACTGAGAGTTTGCATATCTGAAGAACTCTACAACTCTAGTTAACTACAAACAATAAACATTGACGATCACAGTTAGACACCGCTGTCATTCTATGATCGTCTCCGAACCACTGTCACATGCGTCTTTATTTGAACATCACCGCATGACTATTATAATCCATTCACCAACATCTAATTGTTTTTTTTTTTTACTGTTGTCGTTCAACCACTATTGTTTGACTAATTGCTTGAATTGCATCATCCAACTATTATCGTTATCTCTCTAATATGCCTCCCACACTCTCCTAGAATGATAGGAAACTAAGCAAGTACTCCTAATTTTGTAATTTCATCTTCTCAAGTTGTTGGAAAGAGCAAACTTCTGTAACTTCAAGTATATTGTGAATTATTTCAACTTGACCAGATCTTGTCGATTTTTTTTTTCGGAATTTTTTATATAAAAACTATAGTACATTATACATTCCTTCTTCTTTTTTACTCTGAAAGGTTTTAAGCATATAAATAAGGAATATGATTCTCTTAGGGATGAAATTTTGCGTGATTAATCATCAAACCTTTTTAATAATAGTATAAATAAAAGATCCTATGAACAATTTTATGCTATTCTATTCATTTAACAATAAGGCCTTAGTAGCCTTAAAATACAAACTAGAGCTTAATCCGGTTTACCAAACCTTAATTAAATATTTATTTGCATTACTTGTGTGCAAAACTCACTTGATCAGGCATGATCTAAGTGATGTGTCACCAAAATCACTTGATCAGGGACGAATCTTGAGGCGAATTCTAGTTGACAACATTCAAAATTTAAAGTGGGACCATCTGAACTCCAAATTTGGCAAACTTATAGTCAAAATGAACGTCTCAGTGAGAAAAACCCAACGGCACAAAAATCAATCCAATCTGCGATTAGATGGGCTAAAATCAAGGGATCGAAGTATATTTAGAAGCTTTGGTGCATAATTGGATGACCAAATGATATCCAAATTAGCATGCTTATAGCCGAATTGAGCGGCTCAACAAGACGAATCCAACAAACCTAAGATCACTTTATTCTGACATCATTAAGAAACTTAAATGCCACACAAATGCTCCATAATTAAGGAAATTAGCATAGGTCGTTTAATGGAATACTCTGAATCAACCCTCGTTCTTCTCCATATTTATAATATATACCACTATTAAAATTTATAAGTAAACCCTCTCTTCCACAAGATAGGGGGCAAGGTCTTTTGGGAATAGTCTTCGACCCTGAGATAAAGACTCAAGAGTGTCATGAGGCATAAAGAATCCTAGAGCTCTACCCCGACACCACCACCGATAAATCTGTGCCACTAGGCTGCCACTATTGGACCTATGTCCGACCTTCACCGTTGAACCTCCATCAAGTAGCCACAATCATACCTTTATCTGATCATCGTAGCTCGTCGACTATGGTCCCTCCGACCTCCGTCGCCCACCGACTATGATCCCTCAAACCTTGATCACCTGACAATAGTTACCTCTACCTCAATAATCCGACTATGACCCCTCAACCCTCCATCGCCTGACTATGGTTCTACCGACCAAACGAACAAACCAATATTCTTTGAGAATAACTCTTATATCATTGGATTCTTCCAACTCCTATCATATAATGTGCTCTATATAATATGTATTTGCTACATGGAACCAAGGCCTTCCTTGATCATTTGCAATCCACTACAAAAACTAGTATAATCATTTTAATTGGGTCAGGCCTCGTGGTTTTTTCTCTTTTCAAAAATTCTCACATAAAAAATATTAATGTCTCTTATGACTCTTGTACCCCTCTCTGATATTTGTGTGTGTGTGTTGGATCTTCGTACAAAGCTAAAACATTAAAATATATATATCTCTACCACCACGAATATTCCAGTACGCACGAAGAATATTGTGATACCTTTTTCTTAATTTATGTAAATTAAATTGAATTTAAAGTATTCAAATTATTTCTAACAAATTAAAATTGATTTTTTTTCTCTAGCTTAAAAATATTGAACAGAGAATCAAATCATGATTCACTATTAATAAATTATTATGTGTGACAGGCAAAAAGTTTTATTTATGATCATTTCATGATTATTTGATAAATTTTATGTTGATTATCGATTACCTAAAGCAACTCTTCATTTCTTCTCATCGAGGGTTAAGACTCTGCAACGATAATGTTCTAAACTAAAAGATAAAAGTTACGTTTCATGCACAATATTTTTTCATGGGAAAAAATTTGGATCACGATATCATGACTAAGGCTTTGTTTGGGGCGGCTTTCTTACTGCTTCTTACAGCATCTTTTTAGTATAAAAATTTTATTTGTTATACTAAAAAGCTGCTTTAAGAAGCAGTAAAAAAACAGTCCCAAACGGATCCTAAATTATCATCAGAACATGCTTAAAAATTTTTATGTATTAATTTTATTATATATTTCATGCAATATTCATTCTAATGATTATATATAAATATATTAATATTTTTTTATATTATATTGTATATGTCATAGCTTTTATTTTTATTATATTTAAATTTATTAAAAAATTTAATGTTACAAATATTTTTTTTTTCATATATATCGAATAAGTGTTACATATTAAATTTTTATTTCATCAAAATTTGATTAGAATGTTAGGGCATAAATTTTTTTATTCTTTTTTTATTGTACGGTGGAGCTAATAACTTCTCCTATCGAACGAAATGCGTAAAAAACAAATCCCAGATTAGCCCTTTTCAACGGTCACCAGATCTGGCCCGTCCATTTTGAATTTGACGGACTACAGTGATTCCTGTAAGTCACCCCACAATAATAATACGCTTGCCGTTTTCGAAATCCACGGACCAGAACGACAGGAATTTTGATGATACAAAGTCTTTATTTCAAGATTTCAAACTCTGCTTGCTCATTCCAGCTCTCTCTCTCTCTCTCACTCCCTGACGAAAGATCTCGGAGGTGATCTCTGGACTGCTCCTCTTGGGCTAATAAGGTGAGAATACCAATCTCTCTGATCTCTCGCTATCTGCGCATCGTTCTTTTTCATTTGGTGAATTAGCAGTTCGCTAGGGTTTCCTTTCGTCTGAGAGCAATGAACTCATCTTATGTTTCCTTTTATTAATCGAGATGGTCCATTGTTCTGATTAAGCTGTAATAAATATTTCCAACTAGATTTTCTGCATTTTAAGGGAACCCTCAATTGGATAAATGGAAATCAGCCATCTTTCGATCCTGGAGCCAATAGATTCTAGAACTTGTTGAGCCGCTGATCTTCAATTTGATGTATTAATGTTAATGAACCTTATAGATTTCTATTGTGAACACTTGGATCATCCTCCTGGAAAGCGATTGCGTGATTCAAGCGGTGGCAAAAGCCTGTCCGCAAACTATCATTGTGGTTTTGAGGCGTTTACTCCCGTTTCCGTTTGCTGTGCGTTAGCGCTGTGGTTTGAACATGCTTTGCTAATTGCGAAAGCCCTAATAAACCTCAAGAAATTTTTATGTTAATAGTGTACCCCTTCTTACGTTTATTCTATTTTAAAAGTTATGCTTTATGTAAGCCATGTTTATAGTTTACGGGTATGTTTGGAATGGCTAAAACTTTTTGTAAAAGTGGTTGTAGAGCTATTGTAAAAAAAATAACCATTTTTAAATCTACTTTGGGTATTATAAATGATACAAAAAAAATTTTGATCGGACACAAATATCGATGTATATTTGAATTGGACATTCCAAAATTAAATTCATGACCATCCAAATTCTGATTCCAGCAAGCTTATAGTAAAATTGAATGTTTCTACAAGTCAAACCCATTGACATCAAAAGTGATCTAATCTGACTCCAAGTGAGCCCAGATTAAGCACTTGAAGTACAATAAGAAACTTCAGCATTCTTATTAGGAAACCAAATGATCTCTAAATTATGCATGCTTATTGTTAAATCGAGTGTTTCGATGAGATGAATCCAACAATCCAAGTGGTCTAATTTAGACATCATTGAGGCACTTAAAAGATGAAAGAATGATCTATAATCGAGAGAGTTAACACAGGCTGTCCGATGGAGTGATATGGATTTTGACTATATTTATAAGACATTATACTAAAAAAAACCTATAAATAGGCCTCCAATTTCTACATGAAGAGAATTTGGACTTTTTGCTTGAAATTCAAGAAAGCTAAGAGGCTTGAAAAATCTTAAAGCTCCATTGGAACACCATCATTGGGAAATTGTCTAACCAAAGCCATTGGACCATCATTGCCTAAATATACTCTTCTGAATATCATCATCTAACTACGATCCTCCAACAACTATCACTCGATTATGGTTTTATGAACATCATCGCCTTACTACATTTTCCTAGCCTCTGATCACTGTAGCTCGACTACAAATCTCTGGAAATTGTCACCCTTCTAATCAAAATCATTGGGCCACCATTGCCTAATTATAATCCTCTGACCACAGTCACCTAATTATAATCCTCCGACCATTGTCGCCTGATTCCATTAACTTGTCAAGTTTGGATCTCCGTGGTTGTGAAAATACACTTCCACCAACTCTCCATACTTGATTCTCTATGGTTTTGATGCCACCTCCAACAACCATCCAAGCTCCTTTTGTTGGTCGAGAGCGCATCAAGAGAGGCAGAGTGGGGAGTAGTGAATTGGCTAAGCAATTGGGGGGCTTCTTTCAAATTCCAGTAGTGCAAACCTTCACAATTAGAACACTTTATGAAGGTTGTGTAAGTTAACAATTAAACCAATTTGAAAAACACCACATAAGTTTTTTTAAGATCTTCACTAAATGCATTAATCTTATTATTATCTATTCTATAAATCAATAGATCGTGTCGGAGATTAAAAATTCTTTTTATTCTTTTTTATTTCTAAAAACTAAATGTTAAAAAAAGTTCACTATCTGGGTGTGTAATTGGGTAATATAGAAATTAAAACACTTCATAGAAATTATATAATTTAACAATTAAAACAATTCTAAAAACACCACACTTGTTTAACTAATATATACTTATATTATTAAACTAGATGAGTACGTTATGATTGTTAAGAGAAATTTAATTATGTCACTCAATTGCACAATCTTCAACATCTACTCCACAATCACCAAAGCTATGTTAGTGTGAAAACAATATAATCGAGATTACAAGATAAATGTTGAGAGCAAAAACAAATTAGGAACTAGTAAACGAGTTTTACTTCACAAACTAGTACAAGAACTATTATAGCAATAATCTCCAACTATTTCTCATAAGCAATTAATTAAATAAATAAATAAATAATAAATGTAATAATGAAATATAGCTAAAAAAATGAGCAACTAATATTTTTATGTTGCTCAACTACCCAACCAGCCTACATTCATTTCTAAGCCCTTTATTGACATAAAATTCCCATTATACCAAACTTGTCAGTACAAATCCACTCTACTCCTTGAGTAATCAAAGAAACCTTTTCAACCTGTACACTCTCTTTCTTGGTAAGTGGGACGCAAGCACCTAATATTTATGGGCTAGGCTACCCACTCTAAATACAAGAGATATCAAGCAAAAGTTCTCACGAAATTTGGAGATGACCTAATGGATATCACCATACAATTACAAATTACAAGATCTCTATAAGAATTGAAATATAGACAACACAAAACACAAGATAAAAAATCTTAAAGATTGAGAGAGGTGGGATATTACCAATAGTGTGGAACTCAAGATTGCTTTGTATGATGAAAACTTGAGATTTCTTGATTTTTCTTTCTAAAATGATTAAGATTTTTACCTCTTAAAAATGAATTTTTCTTTTGCTCAAAACCTTTCCAAACGTTCCCTATATTTTAATTAAAAATTTCTCTTATTTTACTAGTTAAAAAGCTATAGAAATAATCAATAAAAATCCCCTCTCCAATGGCTACAAGACACTAGAGCTAAAAACTAACTATTATATATGATATACCCATTATTGGGTAGATCTGCGACATGTTGGGATGTGTTTATAGGGTAGTTTTGTTAATGCCTTAATGGACTTTTTGTTAACCTAATCTAATAAATATAAACAAAACGTATATGATATTAAATATCAAAATGAATGCAGAAAACTCAATGAATCAAATGAAATCAATATCAAGACCAAATTAATTAAGTATAATATAATTATGTAATTAATGCTTAATTAACATAATCACTCATGCAGTCATGCTTTAGGCAAATTTGATGAAATTAATGGAAGATGTAGAGAAAATTTACAACATATAGAATATTAAATTAAAACATATTAATGTGATCATAATTAAATTAATGATATAATTAATATAATTAAATGAAAAAAGAAAAATATATGTAATGTGTTCAAACTTTGGATTAATTGAATTTGCAAATTTACTTATGTGATCAACAGTATAATGATGTGCCAAATAACTATATGATTAACTTTATATATTATTTATACTCCCATTGCTTCAATAAAAATAACTTCTAATCTATTGCAAAACTTGTGTGCTATAAGGGGTTGTTTGTTAAATTGATTTACATATTGACCATATTTAAGGAATCCCAACATATCTCTCTCCTTTTCTAAACCTGTTTTCTTACATCTTGACCAACTTCACAAAGCCTTAAACTACTTCAACCCTCACAAAAACTGAGTCCTATCACTTCCACAAAACCCTATTGTTGTTCAACTGCTGCGACTATCTACATATAAAATTCATAACTTCTTGTCAATATATCCAATTGACCTATAATCCTCTTCGTTAGTTACCTAACAGCTCAAAGAGTTCTTCACCCCTTTCTATCAAAAAAAAAAAAAAAATCTAGCCATCCACTATAAAGAACATTTAGCTATAAATCTTTCCAAAAACCTTAAATGAGTCAACATTTTTCCTTAGCCTTTCAACAACCTTAACCCTTCCACCACTTCTTCACCAACCTTGAAACCTATTAACCACCTCTCCATCACTTATAGCTTATGTAATGACCAGAAAATATGGTTTACTTTTATGCAAAAATGATTGAGAGACATGTGAGTCGTAGAATGGTTCTACTTAATTCTTTTCTTCACAATTTCTTGGTGCTGATACATAGTTTTGCTTGCAGTTTGGTTAGAGAAGATTAAATGTATTGTATGCGAAAAATGATTGAGAAATATATAAGTTGTAGGATGATTGTACTTAATTCTATGCTTCACAATTTACCGGTACTGATTCATAGTTTTCCTTGCTGTTTGGTTAAGCAGATTAAGGCTTCGTTTGGGACGGCTTTCTTACTGCTTCTTAAAACAGCTTTTTAGTACAAAAATTTTAATTTTTGTATCTAAAAAGCTGTTTTAAGAAGCAGTAAGAAAGCCGTCCCAAACGAAGCCTAAATGTCTTGCACCGCATAATACAAATAAATTGATGCCCACTGCATAAAACTGTGATTGTTGATGATGTTCTGTTTATATATCATGCCTTAAAGTTTTGCTTTGACTAATCTATGGAGTCTACATTCACTCGTCGTTGTGTAGCCAAATCAATCTTAGCAGCTGCATCCTCAACCATGCAACTTATTTTTGCAGAAATGTTAAATTTTGTATGCTAGTTCTCTTGACATCAATAAATTTTGCAGGGAAACCCTGTGCAGTGTGACTGTTGTCGCTCCAGATGGCCATATCTCATAATGACCAACTTTCTCAGATTGAAACAACCTGTGGATCTCTTCTATATGAGCTTCAAGTAAATTTAAACCTTTGATCTTTATAAACATATTTCTTACTTCTAATTCATCTTGTTCTTTATAAACATAATGACCAACTTTCTCAGATGATATGGGATGAAGTTGGAGAATCAAATGATGAGAGAGACAAAATGATTCTTGAAATAGAACAAGAGTGCTTAGAGGTATATAGAAGAAAGGTTGATCAAGCAAACCATTCTAGGGCCTATCTGCGTCAAGCAATAGCAGATGCGGAAGCAGAGCTGGCTGCAATCTGTTCTGCATTGGGTGAGAGACCGGTTCATCTCGGCAAGGTTTGTCTCTGCTCTCAGCATTTCATAAGAGGGTCATATTACAACTTAATACTTGATTTGCATGTAACTTGTCTGTTTTAACATCCAACAAGTTTGAAGAAGTACTTAAAATTTTCTGAAATACTCCAAAGCCCTGCAGCTTAGTTTCTTCCTAAATGTTTAGTTAAGGTTGTACAGAAAGTTGGATTAGAAATCCATATTTGAAGGTCCACTACTTGCATTTTGATCAGAATAATTTTTTTGCTTTTCCTGTGTTGAATCACTCTGTGCAGTCCAATCAAAATGCTTTAAGTTTGAAGGAGGAGTTAAAGGCTACAACTCCACAACTAGAAGAGATGCGAAAGAGAAAAAATGATAGATTAAGTCAGTTTCTTCAAGTCATGGAGCAAATAAGGAAGATTTCAAGTGAGGTGTTGCCTGATGTGCAAACTAAATACAAAATGAATGTAGATGAATCTGATCTATCCACTCGGAAGCTTGAAGAACTTCAGAGGGAGTTAGAGGCACTACAAAAGGAGAAGGTCTGCTCTTACTTCCTGTTTAAATGGCTTCGAGTTGCCTTGGGCCATCATAAATTCATCCTTTTTCAGTTTAACGAGCTTCTCTAAATGTTTAATTCTGCAGGCTGATCGCCTGAAGCAGGTGTTGGAGCATTTAAGAACTTTAAATACTTTATGCTCGGTTCTTGGTATAGATTTCAAACAAACCGTTATGGAAGTGCATCCTAGTTTGGAAGACACTGAAGAGTCAAAGATTGTTAGCAATGAAGTGATTGATAGGTTGGCTTCTGTCATACAAAGCTTGAGGGAGGTTAAATTACAAAGAATGCAAAAGGCAAGTAACATGAGAACTGAAGGATTCTACTTTGAGATCGTTATTGACATTCTTTGAGCTGTAACAGCTTCAAGATCTTGCAACGGCTATGTTGGAACTTTGGAATCTAATGGACACGCCAATGGAAGAGCAGCAATTATTTCAGAACGTAACATGCAATGTTGCTGCTTCAGAACATGAAATTACAGAGCCAAACACTCTATCAGTTGACTTCCTCAACTATGTAAGTTAAAACTTAGGGAGAAGAACTGCCATTGTTCATGTAAGACAGTTTTAAAGTTGTTCGTATGATACAGGTAAAGGCAGAAGTGGTGAGACTAGAAGAGCTGAAAGCTAGCAAGATGAAAGAGCTGGTTCTGAGGAAGAAGGCTGAATTAGAGGAGTTGCGTCGTAGGACTCATTTGGTTGAAAGGGGGGGTGACAATGAGGTCGAAATCTCAATTGAAGTCATTGAATCTGGTAATTCTTTTAACTAAGGTTTCGTTTGGGACGACCTTTTTTACTGACTCTTAAAGTATTTTTTTAGTATAAAAATAAAAAAAATTTATATAAAAAGCTTTATTTTTATAATAAGAAGCTGCTTTAAAAGCACTAAAAAAATCTTACCAAACGAAGCCTAAATATTCTGATAATAGTATTATTTCACCTTTTATGTATGTCCATCCAATACAACCTAACGGTGTGATTTTCTGTTATAGGTGCAATTGACCCCTCTTTAATCATGGAGAGGATTGAAGCCCAGATTTCCTGCGTCAAAGAAGAAGCTTTTAGCAGGAAAGAAATACTTGAAAGGGTTGAGAAATGGATGGCTGCTTGTGAAGAAGAGGCCTGGCTTGAAGAGTACAATAGGGTTAGAGACTTGATTTGTTGATCCACCTATCTATTTTGCAATTGATTTTTCATATTGCTGCTGAACTTACCAATTCTGATTGATTTAGGATGAAAACCGCTACAGTGCTGGTAGAGGAGCCCATCTGGCATTGAAACATGCTGAAAAAGCTCGAGCAACAACTCAAAGGATTCCAGGTCATTATTCTGATTGGAAATACTTTGAGTTTTCAAGTAACCCTAATGGGAAATACTTGAGTTCGCAAGAAAACCTAACAATAATCGGTAAAACAACGAGAAGGATAGAAGAACTTTAGTGGAAACAATAAAAAACAGTAGATAATCTTATAGAAATCAAAGCGAAGCAAGAACGAAATAAATAATACAATTGATCCTCAATTTGAGAGGAGGATAGTTCTCTCCCAATCTCTACTAGAAGTCTAGAGCCCAAAACACCAAAGAGAACCCAAAGAGAATAATAATCATGCATGAAAATCTAATCCTAATTCCTTCATTCTACTTAAAGCATACAATTAATTAATTAAGCCAAATTACTCCCTTGTCTTCGCTGCCCCCTCCTATGCCTTCAAATAATTTGAATTTGAATTCCTAGTGGGGCCCACTTCTCTCTCTCCTTGGTCTTGTCGCCGCCCCTCCTCCAGTAGCAAAGAACTGGCCCCTTTGCCCCTTCAAGGGGGCCGGTTGGGTTTGGACCGGTCTAACATATTCCGATTGGTCTAGTTTTACTTCAACTATCTGAAAGACAAAAGGATTACTTAGAAACATTTAGTCAGGCCATCTGCTTCAGTTGATCCTATTTTTTATCACTCTCAGGAATTGTGGAGGCTTTATGCAACAAAGTCATAGCATGGGAAGAAGAAAGAGGCATTGAATTTACTTATGATGGGGTAAGAATTCTACTTTTTCTACCAATTTTATGTTTTTTAAGAAATGATTCTGATAATTGGGACAAGACTAATTAATGATAATGATCTCCTCTAACTCCTCATTGCAGGTTAGCCTTTTGTCCATGCTAGAAGAGTATTCTTTTGTCCGACAGGAGAAAGAGCAAGAACGAAAAAGACAGAGGGTAATAATACTTTCTTTCCTTGAGAGTAATTCTAAGACGCAAAGCTTTTTGCTTCATTATCAACCTCCATTACTCATTTTCAGGATCAGAAAAAGCTGCAGAGTCAGTTTCAAGCTGAGCAGGAAGCACTTTTTGGATCCAAACCAAGTCCTTCGAAGCCACAGTGCCTGAAAAAAGTTCCTAGAACTTCTTCAGGGTTTGCAAACCGAAGATTATCCTTAGGAGCAGCAGCATTGCAGCCATTGAAACCGGATTTTTCTTGCGTTAAGACAACATCCTCAACAAAGAGAGGAAATGAGTTCACTTTTGCTTCCCCTGGTTTGTTCCTTTTAACCTCATCCAAAAAAAAAATCAATTTTGACATCAAAAGTTTGATAATGCTTTGCAGCTGCACTGTTTTAAAAATATGACATCCAAATTATAATTTTTGTGAATTTTGCGACCAAAATGCTGTATTGTACACATTTGCAGATTCACGATAAAGCCCTCTGAAAAAAAAAAAATTATATGATTCTTTAGGTAATTTGTCCCCCTCAATGTATTTTTTAGTCTTTATTACAAGGGTTTTCAGGCAATTGCCCCCCTCCCCTCCTAAAAGTTTTAAAATACTACGATCTTTAGGCAATTGCCCCAACATAATTAAACACATTGTGTAGAGATGTTATTATTACAGAACAATGAACCAAATACAAAGAGAAATAGTAAAGAGAATCCATAAATATCCTTATAGCCGAAACGATGTATAGGTCGAATCCCCCCAGGGTTCGCTACCCCCTTCAACCCTCGACATATCTATGAAGCGTACAATGATGAATAAATAGGGTTCGAGAGGCAGTGCCATCGGAACAAATTTTAGTTGTAAGGATATTTATGAAAAAAAAAACTCTACATTTTACATATAAGTTTGCCCCCCGTGAAAATTAAGGCTGGATCCGCCCCTGATTATTTGTACATGCATCTCTCACATATTTCACAAGCAAAAGCAAGATTTTTTCATTGGAATATGATGTAGCTTGTGCAAATAACAAATAAATGCCTTACTATTTTCATCCAGCTCTTCTCCTCTTTGTGATCAGTGATCAAAACTGTTCAAGATTTATATTTCAAAATTGAATGTTCAGAAAACAAGATTATCTGTGGTGACTCTTACAGAGCCTCCAATCCATTTATGTGATAGTATCCGCTCTTTTGCTGATTACTCAAACTTTCACTCTTCAGCCAAGAAAGGAGTAATGGAAGCTAGAAATCCAGTAAAGTTGCCATCTTTCAATGCAGATAACATGAATTATCTTCAATCTGAACCACCTCGAAAGTCCTTCGGTGCGACGAATACAATCAATCAACAATCAGAAACACCAAGAAAGCCATTTTCCCTTCTTGATCCAGCCAATATTCTGCCATTAACGCCTTCCCTGTCCATCCACAGCATGGTTAGAGAAGAAGAAAACCAGCTGATGCCCATATCAACGCCCAGAACTCCAGGAACAGTGTTGAAGCCAATGCAGATGGCCATTACTCCAGCAACCATTCGAAGGGTGCCAGATGAGAAGGAATACTCCTTTGAAGAAAGAAGACTTGCAGTTTACTATAGAAGATAGGAAGGAAATAGTAGAAAGTTGTGTTGTTATTCATTATTGATAAGGAGCTACCACTAGCTCCTATCAATACAATCTCTTCAGATTTGTTGAACTGAGGCAGTGCCATTTGAAGATGCAAAAACAGTTTTTATGTCATTTTGATGAGCTATCACTCATTGTGCTATTTGAAAAATAATTGGGTTAGGATATCCTCTCCAAAATTTGAATATTATGGCTTAAGAAAGTGACAATAATATATATATACTAATACTCCTATTCATAAATAAATAAATTCCCAGTTGTGAGATTTTAAAAAAATTATGATTTGCTAACAATCTCTTAAGGTATCAATTAAAACTTTATTTATTTATTTTCTTTTGAAAAGATTTTTAATTATAATTTAAAATAAGTTTTTTAAAAAATAGTTTTAAAAAATCATCCAAATTAGAAGGGCAAATGAATCAAGTCAAGCTCAAATCACCCCTAACTTGAGCTTGAACTTGAGTTTGATTAATTAAATAAATTTGAGCTTCAGTCTACGAGTTCAAGCCCGCTCGCGAGTGAGGACATTTTAAAGAAAGAGAGAAAATAATCATTATTCAAGAAATTATTATAATAAAATAATAAATTAGAAGGAAAATAATAAAGAATCACTTAATATAAACTAATAAGATATAATTTTAAACAATTTTAACAACTCAATCTTTAATATCATAAATATTAATATACTTTACATGTATTTTATATTAAGAAATTTTAAATTATTCAGCTCTCATGCTAATGAGTCGAGTTAGGATTGGCTTAAATTTGACTCATTAGTCATGGAGTTCGGCTCATGAACTATTTACTGAGTCGGGTCCGAACTGACTTGACTCACTCCTCAAATCCAAATACATATAATTATCTGCTTTTATGACCGCAATAACAAACAGCGGCAGTCCCGCAACTGAGCTCAGCAGCATCTTCCCAAATCTAGAGACCAGTCCCGCAACTGAACCCGCGTCGCCGTCGCAACTGAGCTCTCAGATGTTCTTATCGTCTTCCAACCCTCCTTAAATCCCACTTCTCCTGGTTCTTTGAAGGTAATCTAAGTAAAAGGCCCGTAGTCGAAGTTGTTGAAGAAGAGATGGCGATCGATGCTCCAGGGACTGAGAAGCGGGTGTGCGTCACCGGCGGCAACGGCTTCATCGGATCCTGGCTTGTGCGAGCCCTCCTTGAGAAGGATTACGCGGTCACCGTCACCTTCCAGCCAGGCACGGACCCCTCTCACCTGCTCGCATTCCCCGGCGCCGACGAAGGTCGCCTTCTTCTCAAGGAGGCCGATCTCCTCGATGCGGCTGCCATCGCCCACGCGGTGGATGGGTGCCGTGCGGGAGTGTTCCATGTGGCGTCGCCCTGCTCCCTGGAGGAGCCGCGAGACCCTGAACGGGAGCTGCTGATGCCGGCTGTGGCTGGGACGCTTAACGTGCTGGAGGCAGCGCGGGCCGCCGGATCTCGTCGGGTGGTGCTTACGTCTTCCATTTCGGCCATGGTGCCAAACCCTAGATGGGCCACTGACCGACCTGGACGTCCCGTAGACGAGGAGTGCTGGACCGATCTGGATTACTGCAAAACTCGCCAGGTGATGAGATGATCCTCCTCTCGTTCTCCACAATCAGGGTTTTAGGGTTATTCTTTTTTTTTTTTTTTGGTTGAATTGGAATGGATGCCGAATTTGTTTGCTTTTTTGTCTGTAATGGCTGTTATTTTTGTGCAAGTTTCTGGAAATTGGGAAGAAAAGCCATCGTTTATATAGCTATGCGATTGTAGAAACTTGAACTATGTTTTTGCTTGGTGATTTTGTTTTTATGTAGAAGTTGACAGGAAATTCATTAATTGACAGAGCTTTGCAACTGAAGAAACGTAGGGGCTGTTCGGCTACTTGTAGAATTTAGAAAATCCTGTAAATCTGAATTTAATTAATTGAATGTGAATTCAATTTTGAAAATTATTTGATATGATTGTGGATAGCTGTTAAATCTAATTAAATCTTAAGAAATTGTTTGATTATTTATTTTAGAATCTTAGGGCATCTCCAACCGAACACCAAACATGCATATGGCGTCATTCGGTCACTCCAACCGAACGTCAAATGTTCCCCTATTTGCTTGTGGGTGAACAGTGCAACGCCAATATTGACATCGCACTGTTCACTCACGTGATTTTTTTGTCTCAACCGAATTTGTCAAAAAAACGCGCGAAAGATGAGAAAGACGGTTACCTTCGCAGAAGCGCGCAAAATAGTTTGATTGGAGATGAATCACGGCATTTTTGAGTTTCACTGCATTTTGGAGTGAAAAGGGGGATTTTTGGTCGAAGATGGCCTTAGATTTTATAAGACTTCGACATTTTACTATATTTAAAGTTTTTATTGGATAATAACATCCCTGCTAATGTAGTTATAAGATCACAGATCATTTGCATCAACCCCTCATTACAGTTTCACCAATAATTTATTTTGTTACTGCTTGTTAACCCAGAAATGGTATCCAGTGTCAAAGACAATGGCAGAGAAGAGAGCTTGGGAATATGCCGAAAAGCATGGACTAGACATTGTAGCAATCAATCCCTCCACATGCCTTGGCCCCCTGTTGCAGCCTGGTTTGAATGCTAGCTCTGCAGTTCTTCAACAACTCTTACAAGGTTTGTGTAACCATAGTTTACAAGATTGTGAGCATTACAGCAAAGCCCTACATGGGGTCCTGATTGGGTAACCCATTAGGTACCCATGTTTTACTCGGATGGGCTTCACCCACCCACACCCACCCCCACCTATGATGACTTTCGGGATGTCGTACCCACCTATACCCTCCCGCTTTCCATGCTTTTTGAACGCAGTCTGCCATTGACTGATGGACTTGAGGCTATTTGCCCTTTGCTTTGATTGCAAACTTTCAAGCCGCATATCGGAATTTATCGTAATCGCAGCGTGGTTAAGTGTTGCACACTATGTAGTGAGGATTGCAGCAATATAAGATATGCGGTGATTAGTCATGTAAATCGATTTATCCCCCGATGTTGAGTACCCACCCACAAGGCCATGGGCGTACCCATACCCACCCATACCCCCCATTGGGTATGGGTGCGTACATGGGTGGGTGTGGGTATGGGTACCCAATGTAGGGCTCTGCATTACACATTCAAGCTATCTAATAATCCTTGGCCTGCTTATGAAGGTTCAAAGGATACTCAAGAGTATCACTGGCTGGGCTGTGTGCATGTGGGCGATGTCGCTGCCGCTCAAGTTTTGCTACTGGAGACACCAAATGCCTATGGGAGGTACCTATGCACCAATGGGATATATCAATTTAAGGATTTCGCTGAAGCTGTTGCTCGGCTCTGCCCCGAATATGGCGTCCATAGGTAAATACTAAATAGTACCAGTCAACCAACTTCCAACTTTTTAACATTATTAAGCTTATCTTTGCATTGTTTTCTTGAGTGGAATAACTTAGTAATCATTTGGTACTTTGTTGTACTCAAAAGAAAGTTTATTTTACAAAATAGTTTTTACTTGGCGGAAACTTTATTAAAGTGAAGATGCTTATAATATATGATGCACCGACACTTCTCCTCAAAGAGACGTGCAGTGTCCGACACCGTATCTGACACGACACACATCCGACACATCGGACACGTCGAAAATGTGTTCGATTAAAAAATATTAAATACAAATTGGACACGCGTGTCCGACACGTGTATCTTAAATATTTTATGAATTTTTTTAAATAAAATTTCTTGTATTTTGCGGGATTTAAACTAAATTTCTTATTTCCTATCCACAACACCAAATCAACATCTGCACTTAATACCCAATAATCGAATATTCTCATTTTCATTTCTTTTTAGCTGTGAAGGTTTTTTCATCTCCTCTCTCGGTGATTGATAAACGGCATTGACGCCTGACTCTCGACATCCTAATACTAATCATTTTAAGCACAAATTCTAGTTCAATGACTTATTATTTTTAAATTATTTTTAAAATTATACTTATTTAATTTTTATACACTATTTTTTAAATATAAAAATTATAATACCGTGTCCAACTCGTGTCCGTGTCCTATATTTTTATTAACTGACGTGTCCCGTGTCTGTGTCGTTTCGTATCTGTGTCGCCGTGTCCGTGTCTATGCATCATAGATGCTTATGTAAGTACTCTGAGGTTTCGTTTAGGACAACTTTCTTGCTGCTTCTTAGAACAGCTTTTTAGTATAAAAATTTTAATTTTTAGACTAGAAAACTGTTTTAAGAAGCAAACAAAAAGTCGATCCAAACTATAAGCCTAAATGTGTTTAATGTAGTAACATATTCCTTTTAGCTTAGATTTTAATTTATTTGGACCTGGCAAGCAATTTTCTTTGTCGGTACTGTAGACCTAGTATTATTAAGTTTTTTGAACAATGAGCTCATGATTTGGAGAGGAATGTAAGACCAAGGTTTGTGTTAGTAGGCTAATATATAAACAAAATTTGGTCGTCAGAACTAAGATGGGTTTTTAGAATGGGACTGGTTTTGAAACAGCAACGTAGTGAAAGATTATGAGGAAGAAAATGGTGGTTTAACAAGAGGAAGCAAACTCTGACATGAAAAGGCAGAGCATTTGGAGGAGCTTCCATATTATTCTTTGAAAGTTCTGATAGGAGACCTATATAGGTTAAGCTTTCTTCAATGTTCATGAATTTTTGGTGGTTTCCAGAATGCTTCCATGTTTGCAGTTAATTGCTGTGGCTTGAGGGAGTAGATTATTGCTCTTCAGTGATTTCTTGGATTTGAAAGGAAAGCAGCAAAGGCCATGGTTGTTTTTTGTTGTTGCCCTTATCGTGAAAAGTCTACATATATTTTTCACGGTTCATAAGTATTAATGTATGCTGTCCGCCATTCGCTACATTCGAACTCCAAATCTCATCCCAAAATTTGGCAGGTGAGCAGTGCGACGCCAACCTACACCAAAAATTGGGTTGCAGAATTTGCCGAAGAAGAGGGCGAAAGAGGATAAAAGCGCGCGAAAGAGGAGAGAGACGGTTACCTTAGCAGGAAGCGTGTGAAAGAAGAAAGAAACGGAGTTCAATTGGAGATGAATTAGAGCATTTGAAGTTTTATTGTATTTTAGAGCGGAAAATAGGATTTTCGGTTGAAGATGCCCTAAACTAAATTTGAACTATAATCGGAGTGAACTGGCTTTTTTCATGAAACATAATTCAAAAAGTAGTGGGAACATTGATTTATCAAGTTTGAAGAAGTTTTTTTCTTTCTCAACTGCTATGCATTCAAGTTATTTGTACTGTTATTGAAGATGTACTCTCTTAGCTTATTCTGCATCACCATATCTTAGCTAAGTGCATTGATCATCTTCATCAAAAAAAGATGCCCAACCTCATCACATCACTATATTTTCATACATATTGTATTTTATCCAATGGAAAAAAAAAAAAACTCTCACAATTTCTTTTAACAGGTTTGAGCAAGAAACTCAACCTGGTCTTGTTGCATGTGAGGCTGCAGCTAAGAGATTGATTGAACTTGGGATGGTCTTCACTCCAATTGAAGAGGCAATCAAAGAATCAGTGGCAAGCATGAAAGCAAAGGGATTTCTAGGTCAGTCTAATCTACAATCTTAGGCTTCGTTTGGGACGGTTTTTTTACTGCTTTCTAAAACTATTTTTTTAGTAAAAATTTTGTACTAAAAAGTTGCTTTAGAAAGTAATAAAAAAGTGATCCCAAACAAAATCTTGATTGAACTTGATTCTCTTTCATGAACAAAATCTTTACTACCATGTAATTAGGAGGAATGTCTTCCAACTACAATAGAATTTTGCTTATTTTGAATATAAATTTAAAATCATGATTTGTATATAAATTTTTTAATTGAAATGCAGCGTTTATTAGGTCATTTTATGATCAATTCATATTAAATTATTGCAAAGCAGCGAAAATTCACCCTCCTCTCTCCCTTCTAATCTTTCCATGGAGCGTTCTGCTCTGAATTTGGAGTTTCGTTTGGGACAGCTTTCTTATTACTTTATAAAATAATTTTTTAGTACAAATTTTTTTTATAAAAAACTGTTTTAAAAAGCAATAAGAATGTTTTCAAAAAACGAAGGCCTAAATCCTACCGTTTTAATTTGCCTTTTATGAAATATAATGTCAACACAATCTAGTGGGAGAAAATGAATTGTGAGTGTCAATGGAAAGATGCCTAATTTAGGAGAGTAGGATTGATTCCTGGAAATGTCCAAGTGCAGCTATGTCAGCGACGTAAATCTCTCTTTGCAATGGAGAGATTATTCTGTGCAGTGTTCGAATGCGTTCAGAAGTCAATTTAGGTGCGCCACATCACCCAATGCACGCATCATCCAATGTATTGTGCATTGAGTGATGTGGCGTGTCTAGATTGGCCTCTGGACGCATCTGAACACTGCACATAATAATTTTTCCAATGAAAGAGAGGAGATTGTTTTAATTCAAATAATTATTATGATACCATTGATAAAAATAAATATATAAAAAATTGCTTCAAATAAGGGAGGTTATTTTAAACAATTTCTCAATTTTATATTAAATTATTGAATTGTCATATATTTTAAACGTATTTTATATTAATATTTTTTGAATGAGTCGTGTCGAAACATGATGAGTCAAGGCAAGGCTGGCCCAAGCATGACCGGTTAATTAGCTAATTGAGCTCGATTCAAAAATCACTTATCAAATTGAGCTCAAGACGCTTTCGAGTTAGCCAGCTGATAAAAAAAAAGGGAAATTTACATACATACTACTTTATAACATCCTATTTACATATCTAACACCTAAAATTTTAATATTACATGAATACCTCCCTATATTATTTTAATATCAAATATACCACTTACATTTCTATCTTAGCACTCATATATTTCATTTCTACCACTCATATTTGATATGAAAATGAACTATGGGTGGTATGTATGTAATATTAAAGTTTTAGGTGTTAAATATGTAAATAGCATAGTATTAAGTGGTATGTATGTAAATCTCCCAAAAAAAAATAAAAAAATAAAAATAAAAATAAAAAACTTTGAGGTTAGTAAATGAATTATTATAAAAAAATCTATATGAATATTTAAAAATAATTAAAACTGAGAAATAACATTTTGCTATATTTTTAATTTTTTTTAATTTTTTGTACCAAATTAAAATAGATTTTGTGTTTTCAAGATATTTTCTACTGTTAAAAAACAAAAATTCAGCCCATAAGTCTACAGCTTCGTTTGGGACGGCTTTTTTACTGCTTTTTAAAATGAAATTTTAATAAAAAAATAAAAAAATTTGTGTATATCTCAAAGCAATAAAAAAGTCGTCCTAAACAAAGCCTACATCTCATCAAAATCTTCTTTTTATATATATCATAGAAAAGATATAAATAAAATGTAATTTCTCGTGTATTGTATTATTCTATTAATATATTTATATATGATATGAGGGATTTACATATATACCACTTTATTTTATGATATTTACATATCTTATACTCAAAAGTTTAAGATTACATTTCTGTCACTTATTTAAAATTTTAATATCAAATATATCATTCATATATTTCATTCTTTCCACTCATGTCACCTTATAAACTTTAATATTTTATTTCATGCATCCAAATTTATTCTAGGTGATAAACTTGTTATATTAAAATTTTAGATGTTAAATATCTAAATAACGTAAAATAAAGTGTTATGTATGTAAATAAAATTCAAAAAAATAAAAAAAAAATAGATATTTACTCACAATCCTATAAACACGATAAGACAATCGAGGAAGTGGGCTCAATCATCTATAATATTTCATTTTGGAATGAAATAAATATTATTGAGCCTATTATTATTATTATTTTTATTTTTATTGAGCCTATTAATTTTCCTTCTTCTAAAAGTCATAAATTATATTGGCAGCTATTAATTATTTCTCTAAATAAGAAAAAAATATATATCCATTAAGAGAAGTCATATTTAAAAGCTCTAAAATTAGAATATTTATTCATCTCCATAAGTTCATACATTGACTGATGATACTCTATATTTACCATCCAAGAGAAAATAATTTAAATATAAAGATTTTAATAAAATTTTAGTTTAATTGCTTAAGAAGTTTTAGAGTAAACATAAAAAAAAAAAAGAACGACATAATTAGTTAAGGGAAGCTTTGTAAGATTTGTCGTATTACATATAGAACTCCAACCCAATCTACTTATTACACATTGGTTTTTCATTTTGAAGCAATTATATCATTAAAATTTGAGCTTCCATTATTACGTGTTGTTCTTCTTAATAAAATTATTAAGACTTCATTTGAGACAGTTTTTTATTACTTTCTTAAAAAAAAATTTAGTACAAATTTTTTTAGAAATTTGTATGAAAATTGTCCCAAACTGAGTGAAAATCTAACTTTAATTGAAACAAATTGATTATTTGGGTTAAGAATTTTGTAAATATATTAAAATTTTATGATATATATGTTTTATTTTTTTTTTTTTTTTTTTTTGAACGGAGTATCCACTCGCTACCACCTCTGAAAGGATGCTTGGCGGCATGACTAATCCTCGGCTAACCTAGAAGAAGCACCCACCCCAGAAACCTCCTGGCCCACACTTGATTGGGCTCCACTTGAGAGATGGTGCCGCTCGTGGGAATTCGATCACGGGTAGGATGTTTCCAACTGTACTCGCCCACCAACCAAGCTAAACAATGGTGGATATGATATATATGTAAATCCACCAATTTATTATATCATATGAACTTTTAATATATATATATATTACATTAATTTGACTAACAATTTTTATAATTCCAAGCACCCCAAATAGAGAGATGAAAATTATATGAAAATCACAATAATTCAAAATCTGCCTCAAACAATCCCTAATATCTTAAATTTATATTTATGAATAAAATGTTTATTTCATATTTAATATTTTAATTACAAATTTTCAACAAAAAAAAAATGTTTGCATAATTTACCCTATAGAACTGTCATATGCGTAGCCTTCTCGATCGACCCCACCGCCGCGTTCCACTGAGCGAGGAGGCATCCTCAGCCCTTCTCCAACTTTAGAAACAAAAAAATATTTGCATTTATGACCCTATGACTTTCCGCTTTTCCACGCCTTAGTGCTCTTAGCGTAGAAGATAGAAGAAAAAATTAAATACATAAAAAAAACTATTTTATTTATATATTTAACTTTAAATCTTTTATTTATTAAAATAAAACACTTTTTACTCCGCTCAAAATCTCAAAAAAGAAGGGAGCATTTGATGAGCTTCTTATGACTCGGCTTAATAAGAGCACGCTAATGCTCGTTTGATAAGATAAACAAACAAATTTGAATATTTTAAGGCGAAAAAAACATATTAGTTTAGTCTCACATTGTGCATGACAACTTAATCTATAAAATGAAAAATATTGAGAGTACGCTTGAAAGTTAGCGGACGGGTTGGGTCTATTAAGGAATCCCGGCAAACGGGTCAACACGCCTCACGTGTGAGCAAATTTCTCAATTCAAAAGAAACTAAATTTTATTTTGTTAAACGAGCAGCCCGTTAATAGGCTCGTCTTGTTAATATGTTCGATAAGTCTAAAATAAAATGAGCTCGAAAGGGGCTCGTTAATAGGCTCAACAAGCCGAAATGAAAGGAGCTCGAACATGAATACACGCTAAACTCGAACAAGGGATTTTTAAACCTACTCAAGCTCAAGTAGGTACCAAAAAAAGCTCGAATCTTATCGAGCCAAGCTCAAACACGACCTTGGCAAATGAGCTCGAGCTCGAATGCATCGAAGCTCGGCTCATCTCTTTTACAACACTAGGAAAGGGCATCAATGAAATTGATAGCACTAAGAGGACTCAAAGAAATCGCAATGGGATTTCATTAAAAAGAGGCATCAATGGCCAAGTCATGTGTGAGAGTAAGAGGACTTCACATGATGGATAGAGAGTTAACGCCAACATGATCGATAGAACCAACAAGGAGTGAAGAGATCCCTACAATATTTCAATGAAAAAGATATTAACGAACTAATCGTATGTGAAGAAGAAGATAAGTTCGCATGACAGACGTAAAGTTAACATCGACAGGATCGATACACCAAGAAGACATGAAAAGATCATAATATATATATTTTCAATAAAAAAGATATTAGCAGACTGATCTTTTGTAAAGGAGAAGACGATTTCACATGACACATGGAGAGTTAAGTGAAAAATTATATATATTATTTTTTATATTTGTTGCGTGCTAGAAAATACGCGGCGGTAGAGTTTGTAAATTCGTGTCCGAGCGTTGCACGTAAATATAACACACAAACAGAAAGATAAAAGAACACCGGGATTTGTACGTGGAAAACCCAAAAAGGGAAAAACCACGGGGCCTTGCCCAGTTGTAAAATTCCACTAGTGTTTTTGTAAATTACAAGAAATTGATTCGTCCCGCAAATTGGGACGATCAGATTACAACTTGAAGCAAATTTACAAAGTTTGCAGAATCCCGTCGTTTCTTGAAAATCCGGCAGAGTTCTGGCGTATTCAGGAGGCGGGAAGATCTCCGGCGGTGGTCGAGGAGGAGAGGAATCGCCTTTTTCCCTTTTCCTTCTTCTTCTCTTCTTCTTCTCTCTCCTCACTTGAGTCCCTTTGGTGTAGAATGATGGCTCTATTTATAATTTTCCTGGAGTGGCATAGCCCGTAAATAGGCGTGAGATCAGGGACGAATTGGGAGTGTTTTGAATGGACGGCCGATATCGAATCCTTTGATCATGCACCGTTCGTTGGGTATTTGAAGGCCTTAATGATGTCGGAATTCGGCAATCTTGGGCTCGTTGGATTCGTCTCGTCGAGCCATTCGATTCGAGTATAAGCTCGTCAAAATCGTAGACCGTTTGGTAACTCAAATTGCAGTTTGAACCTTCCAACAGCTCTTTGAGCCCTTGATTCGGACTCATTTGGGCTCGGATTGGGTTGATCTTGGTGTCGTTGGGTTCGTATTTCCGAGACGCTCAATTTGACTGTAAGCTCGCTGAAATTGGAGTTCTGGTGCTCTCAAAATTAATTTTTTAAGTTTCTCACTAGCTTTTGCCTTGAGATTCGTGCCCGATCAAGATAATTTTGTGACGCCGTATCAATATTATTAAAGAATTAAATACTATATGAAAAAAATGAAAAATTATATATTAAAAACTTTAGATAATTTTAAGTGTTAATTCCCCTAAAAGGGAAGACCAAATAAATAAGCTGGCGAAGTTTTTACTCATACTTCCACCTTCACTCGTCAGTGGTCACTGCCTAACGTTAGGCAGCTTTTCATCGCCATTTCTCCTATAAAAAACAGTGAAGCTATAAGTCGCCTTCTTCATCCCCTTCTCCTTCCTCTCCTTCTCCATTTCCCTTCTTCCATTCCTACAAAACCAGTAAAGCTCAAGCTAGAGATCATGGGGAGCATGGATGAGTACCCTTCCTCACGAAAGCAGAGCCATCAGCAGCAACAGAGCACAATCCGATCAAAACTAAAGCTTCTTCTCCTCCTCGTCTCCTCCAATCTCCTCACCATCTACCTCTTCTCCTCAAGTAGTCCCCTCAGCTTCCGATGGTCGGATCACGTCCCGGTGATCCATCTCTGGGACTCTCAATCCCTCCTACGGGAGCTCAACTCCACGCAACTCCACCTCTCTCAAGCTCAGTCCCAGCTATCCGATCTTCGCCGCCGGCTCCTCACTTCCAACTCACTCCTCGAAACGCTCCTCACTGAGCTCGGCCGCATCCGCGGCGGAGCTTCTAACTCCGACGAGGAGCTATCCGGCGAGCTCAAACTCGCCGTGGGACCACACAAACTACCCCTCGGATTCACCTCCCAGCTCGACACCGACGAGATCTACCCCTCTCTCGGCGCCGCTTGCCGTCACTTCCAAGACGAGCTTGCCCAATACATGAATTACCCCATCGGCGGCGAGTGCCCCGTCGACGACATCTTCGCCCAACACCTAATGCTCAAAGGCTGCGAACCTCTCCCTCGCCGGCGATGCCATCCCAGATCCCCTTCCGGCTACATCCCTCCCGCGCCCTTCCCTTCCAGCCTCTGGTCCATCCCCCCCGACACCAGCATCGTCTGGGAACCCTACACCTGCAAGAACTACAGTTGCCTCGTAAACAGAGGGAAAGCAAAAGGCTCTTACGATTGCAAGGACTGTTTCGACCTCGCCGGCCGGGAAAAAACCCGCTGGCTCTTCGACAACGGCGGGCTCGATTACAGCATCGACAACGTCCTCTCGCTTCGCCCGCCCGGCACCATCCGCATCGGCCTCGACATCGGCGGCGGAAGCGGCACCTTCGCCGCTCGAATGAGGGAACGGAACATCACCATTGTCACCAGCTCGATGAACTTCGACGGTCCGTTCAATAGCTTCATTGCATCGAGAGGGCTTGTGCCTCTTCACGTCAGCGTTGCGAATCGATTGCCGTTCTTCGATCACACGCTCGATATTGTTCATTCGATGCATGTGTTGAGCAATTGGATTCCCGATCTGGTTTTGGAGTTTGCTTTGTTCGACATCTTTAGGGTTTTGAGGCCCGGGGGATTGTTCTGGCTGGATCATTTCTTCTGCGTCGGGAAGGAGATGAACTCGACCTATGTGCCGATGTTCGACAGAATAGGGTTCAGGAAGCTGAGATGGGATGCGGGGAGGAAGCTCGATAGGGGGATTGAGAAGAACGAGTGGTATCTGTCTGCTCTGCTTGAGAAGCCCATGACATGAGGAAGAGGAATAGGAAGAGGAAAAGGAGAGGAAGAAGAAGATGATGTTGAATTTATTTCCTTAAAAAAAAAAATTTGTGTTAAGCAAATTATATGAGATGAATTTGGAGATTATTGATTTACTTTGAGATTGGTGTAATACAAATTATTTATATGAAAAATTGATCTCAAAATAAATTCGACGATTTTCAAGCTTCATTCGATGCAAATTATGTCAGAATATTTTAACAAATTTTACATTAGCGATTGCACGACAAAGGTGTTGTGCATTTTCTTAGCATTCTTAAGAGGTTGTATTAGTAATAGATCTGATGGTGGGACTGTGATATTAGGTGATCAAGTCATTAAAAGGAGTGCAAATTTTAGATATCTCAGACTGATTATTCAGAGCGATGGTGAAATAGATTTGGATACTCCTAGTGGAGTTTTAAGTTAGATGGTTGAATTGGAGGAATGCATCGGGCTTGTTGTGCCGTAGAAAAGTAAACCTCAAATTTAAGAGAAAATTTCATGAGATGATGGTGAGACATACAATTCTTTGTGGTGCAAAATATTGGTCATTAAAAAAGAAACATAAAATCGCATTAAGTGTTTTGGAGATGAGGATGCTCAAATGGATTAGTGGCTTTACACTTAGATTATAGAGCGCCTTTGATAGTTTGGTCATATAAATTGTCATCCTTTCAATGGAGAAATTATTTTGTGCGGAGTCCAGACGCAAGGCTGTAAGTTTACATAGTCCTGGCTACTTTAAAATCTAATGGTATTTTTTGAAGCAGCCCAAAGGGTTGGTTTACTATACATTGTGTACATTGTACTTTTATTTTTATACACAATGTATACACAATATATACACATTGTATACACTCACATGTCCGGACTCAACTCTGAATCAGCATTTCGCAAAAAATAATTTCTCATTCAGTGACCCTATTAGGACAATAGGTGTTTAGATTCTGCCTATTTTAAGAAAGGCAGAGACAAATCAAAAAGATTTTATTAGAAACTTTCTCATTCAATGACCCGAACCAGAAGCGGGTCGGGTTCGGGTCTAGAAAATCGACCCGTTTGCAAAAACGGGTCGGGTCGGATCGACCTAAACCCGAATAGTGCCAGGTCAGTTCCGGGTTTGACCCGAACCCGACCCGTGACCCGAAATTGACAGGTTTATTAGAAAGTATTAAAGATGACATTTTCTATTAAATTTTAATGCAAGTTTTAATACGACACAATGGACAAAAATGATTCATATAGCCGGTTCCACGTAGTAGGATAAAGGCTTATTGTTGTTGATCTTATTGTTCGAGTTAGTAAATCCTATAAATTTGGATTTGATAAATTTTATGATGATTAAGATTTAAAATTATTTGATATGATGTGTTAAGTTCAATTAAAGGGTTTGTTTAGGGTGGTTCCATGTTAATTATAAGAATAACCATAAATTTTGTTGGGAAGGAAATAACTTTTTTAATGATAAATGAATTAGTTTAATAATAATTAGTATACGATAAATTTCAATTAATCATTAAGTAATAATTTGCGAACCTAATTGAATACAATAATTTTTATTTAGTTCATTTAAATCACAAAAGATATTAATTTTGTTAAGTTAGGATCTTTTAATTGGTTATGAGATTAATTATTTTAAATTAATATATTTGTATCTTAAAAATAATAAATTTAACTAATAATTTCTTAATCGACAATGATTAAATCTATTAATTAACAGTTATTATAAAACAATATCTCAAATAATCATTAATTAATAATTTATTGATCTCATTAAATTAAGTTTGTTTACTCAGTCGAGCAGTGAATACTATCAATTTATTTTAGTAAATATTTTAAAAATGTTTAATATATATTATTATGGTTGATTATTTCTAATATATATTTTATTTGATTTATTATTAATAAATTTTATAACTTAAATTAAAATTAATTAAATCATAATTAATATATTAGTCTATATATCCATGTCACTTCTATCCTAATTCTTGAAACTTTCCTCACAAAGAATGAGGAAGTCACGACATAGGCCTTGATAGCGAGGAATTATTACGTGCGAAGTCAGAACCAAAGCTGCGTCTGATTTTTATAAGTGAGTGCAGCAAAAGCATAAGAAAAGCGCAGGGGTGAACAGTAACTATGTTTTTATTGTGCTCACATAAACTGGATGGTTTTCCCGCTTGGACTCCGCACGTAATAATCTCTCCTTGATAGCAGCTTGTTAAGATGAAATGAAGTACACAACTTTTCTTGATTTGTTAGTTCGGAACTTTAGCATCCAACCAAGAGGTCTCCAGTTCATAGCTTACATATGTGATATGTGTGAGAGTTTGCCTTAATATGCCTAAACGTCCCAAATAAAAAAAGATGAAGCGAAGTTCACGACAAATGTGAGAAAGTCACGAGCAAGCATTGATGGATAGCAGTCTAATTAGGTCAAGAGAAGTTCATGACGGGAGCTCGTTAGGGATAGACATCTGAGTTTGTTGCAAGCGGGCATTACTGCGACCTACGAACAAGACGATAGAAGCTCATTGGGTGAGACGACACCGTAAATTTAAGTTAAATTCATCTAAACCCCCAATTTAAGCTAAAATAACATAGAAACAAGATTTAAAATCTTATATTATTCTATTTTATTACAAGTTCTCATAATCTTGCTTGAATCTTACTCAAAAACTGCCAACATAGTGCCCTTAAATGAGGAGTGCGTGCATTACAACCAAAGGAAGAAAATCAAAGGTAAAATCTCATGGAATAAGTACACCAACTCTTCTTTATGATTGAGCTGTTTGTGATTTGGCCTTGGTTTTCTAACTCTATTCCTTGGGATAATATCTTTGAAAATAAAAAATTTATTAGGACAACTTTTTACTATTTTTTAAAATAAATTTTTAGTATAAAGATTTATTATTCAAAAATTTGTATATCAAAAATCTATTTTAAAAAGCAATAAAAAAACTATCCCAAACGCTCTAAATTCAATTGTTTCTTGATGAATATATATAAATTTAATGGAACCATTTGACTTTTTGAGTAAAAAGAAGTCAAATCTTTGATCTATAATGTTAGAATATGATATCATAGATCAAATTAACTTTTGTCATCCAATGAGTAATCATTGAACTACTAAAAATAATGTTTTTAGATGTGAAATATTGCTTCAAAAACAAGAAATTGAATATTGAACAAATAGTTTGCAAAGATATTTGATATATTTTATATTAAAATGAGATCATTTTTATCATACATATGTGATATATTATCCTTCAAAACAATCAAATTATTAAATTATACAAATAAAATATTAGTTTAATATAACTATATTATTAGATACTTTTATAAATAAATATTTTAATGTATGATAGTTGCACTATTCAAAAGTTTAAAATTGTATTGATGGATAATACATGATAGATTAAATCAAATAGTAACAACCTTACAAAAAGCGTATCAAAATATTATGATATAATTTTATTTTCGGTTGTGAAAGTGCAAAATTGGTG
Organism: Dendrobium nobile; assembly: GCA_022539455.1. NCBI lineage: Eukaryota > Viridiplantae > Streptophyta > Magnoliopsida > Asparagales > Orchidaceae > Dendrobium > Dendrobium nobile. Next base: position 4,318,507 of record CM039724.1, on the reverse strand, counting down.
ATATCTTGGGTATATTGTTCATATGGTGAAATATATGAGATATTATTAGTAAAATTCAAGTTAGATGGTTGAAGTGGACGAATGAATCGGGCTTGTTATGTGGTAGAAAAGTCCCTCTCAATTTTAAGTAAAATTCTATAAGATGGCAATGAGATCTGCAATGCTTTATGGTGCATAATGTTGACCATTAAAAGAGAGGCATAATATTAAGTTAAGTGTTGCAAAGAAGAGAAAGCTCAGGAGGATGAGTGGCTTTGCTCTAACATAATAGCTCTAATGGAATATAAGATTAGAGAGAGTCGACTTATAAAACGGTAGCCTTCCGATGACTCGATTAGGAAAGTAGATGTATTAGATTTCACTTATATTAAGAAAGATAGAGGTAGACCTAAAAAGAAGATTAAAAAAATATTAGAAATGACTTGATCGCACATTGTATCATTGCCTCAGACTGAAGAATGATTAAATAAGCATAAAATTTATGAATGTGTAAGAGAAAATTTTTACACCATTTTACCAGCTAATAGTCATTCTACCGTCGCTCCAGCGTAACGTGTTTGGTTGCTCCGACGGTGCCTTTAGTTGGTATAGAAAAGCCCAAGACCTACATCTAATGTACGACTCTCGTACATTGAAAGGGCCTGATACCCATCACATATGTCATTCTATATTTCTATATAATTGATTAGGGGGGTCAACTTCGGGTCACGGGTCAGGTTCGGGTCGGTCCCGGAACTGACCCGGGTTCAAACGGGTCGACCCTAACCCGACCCGGTTAGGTAAACGGGTTGGAAATACGAACCCGGACCCGACTTGGCGGGTTGCCGGGTTGACCCGACTCGACCCGGGAAAGCTGGTCGCGCGCGGAGTAATCAGGCACGGAGCAAAGTCGCGCGCGGAGCTATCGTGCGAGGCGAGTGAGCGGCGATGAGGGGTCGCGTGGCGGGGCCGGATCGCGGGCAGCGAGGCGTGCCGGCGTGATCGCGCCGCGGGCAGCAGGGTCGCAGGCAGGAGCGGCCAGCAGGGTCGCGAGAAAGCGGGTTCGCGGGTTGACCCGGCAACCCGTCGGGTCAACCCGAACCCGACCCGTTTTTCAAACGGGTCGATTTCTGGAACCCGAACCCGACCCGTTTTGAAACTGGGTCGGGTCCAACCCAGATTTTTCGGGTCGGGTCCGGGTCGGGTTTTCGTGTCGTGTCAAATATTGACACCCCTATAATTGATGTGATGTTTTCACTAATCGCCATTCGCAATCGATCACACTCGACAATTTCCTCGAGTGTATCCCGCTCATCTGGGCTAATAAGTTCTCTCCGAAGAATCATGCTAAGCTCACCCACATTATGTCGCATCCAAAGGGTCATACGGCAATATCAGCTCCGCAAAGAAAATAATTTTTTAAAGTTATTATAAACATCAGCTTCCTAATACAAAAAAATAATAATGGCCCAACAAAAATTATGATTATAGTCTGAAAAATAAAATAGAACTACCATACTGTACAAAAAGGTCAGAGAGTTGCTAGAACAAAAAAACAAAACAAAAAAATCACAAAATAATCATCTGTACAATACGATTTGAAAGAAAAATCAAAATAAGAAAAAAGGGCAAAAGTAAAGTGATGAATCGTTGAATAATATCAGTGAGAAATTGACCTTGGCAAAAGGAGGAATGTTAGTCAGCGTCAGCTCATCCTGTAGGCCCAACCGTGCTTCTTCAGGAATGCTCGAACTGCCTCTTTGATGGCGAGGTTGGGTATCAACTGGAGGTTGCTAAGTGGCTCCCTTGTGATTGGATCGAATTTTCCCACCTGCAATAATCACATCATCATATTCCAGTATAGTTGGAACAGATTCAGGGATTTTTTACATGTTCATTCATACAAAAAGATTGCTTGCATGCATATATTAGCTGTAGAATCTAAGGAGGAAAATCAGAAAAAGTGTAGTGAGATCTAAATTGTTGTAAAAATTGGATTTTTGGTGAACACTGATTGCTCTTTCTAATTCATTCATGGGGAATACTTTGATGTTGTTAGAGATCATTTCTGTTTTTTTCTTAATAGTTTGACATAAAATAATGGAATATATTTTGTACTTAAAAATATGCTATTTTTATTTTTGTTGAATATCCGATAAGTTGATTTAAATGGTGATTGCGGCGGTCACCAACAGAGCAATGGCGGCGGTCGGTTAGACGATGACAACAAAATCTGGCTATAGTTGTTTTTTAAAAACACCTCATTGACTGTTGTTAAAAACAACTTAATCTGTTTTTTTTAAAACCAAAACTAAAAACACCTAAAAAATGCATTAAACAAATATATTTTTTAAAGTAAAAAAAAAAAAGACAATGGTGATCAGGCCCTAGTTGTGGTAGAAAATGCACCGATATATTGCCATTGTGTTAGACCGGTCCAGCCGGTCTAGTAAAAGGAACCAGCTCTTGTGCTACAGAGGCGGATCCAGCTTCTTTTTTCAGGATGGGCAAAAAATATTTTTTTGGTAGAGGATGGGCAAAGTCGCTTGGGATTGATAAAATTATGACAAAAAAAATTTTTTAGAGGACAAAATATCCAAAATACTCAAAATATTTCAAAATATACCCTCTAAAATTTAAAAAAAAAAAAATTGAGGGTGGGCATTTGCCCCCCTCAATCCCATGGGGATCCGCCCATGCTTGTGCATATGAGATGAAACAAGAGTTTCGGCCAGGAACTTCCACCGCTCTCCAGGAGGGGTCCAGCAGTTAATTAAAGAAAGAATTAAGGGGTGGTTATGACGGAAAATTCAGAACAGGGGCTGTTTTGATATTGAATCATTATTGTATGCTTTAAGTAGGTTATTTTCATAGGGTTAGGGATATGTTTTGTTTGCTGAAATTAGATCGTTTTTAGGTTGTTTGGGCTCTAGCCGGCGGCTAGGGATTAGGGAGAGTCATATCTTCCTCTCCAACTGAAAATCCATTGTATCTTGTTTGTTTTCTTCCGTATATCATCAATTAAAAGAGTTTTATCTTGTTATTCCTCTTAATTCTTCATGAGGATTGAGTTAGGATTGTTTAAATTAAATTGCAGCCAAGGGAATTGGATTTCTACAAGCACTTCCTATCAAATTGTTTAGAGGGGCATGTCCATAGAGTTATGCTAAAAAAAATCATAGCATTGATATTCAAGTCAAATATCATGATACCTTTTGAAGGTGATCAAGCAGAGCTTTTCTTTCGTAGGTAACGCCACATGGGGTGATTACAGGATCCCGGAAAATATCAAGTGTTATCTTGCAACAGAGATAATCAGGTACCTGAAATAAAACATACCATTTTCATTAAATTAAATTTATACTTCTAATGTCCAAAATAGGAAGAAGACTGTAATCTCACTTCTTTCGGAGTGTCATCCTCAGCAGCTTTGCTAAAAACTTCCTTCAGAGTTTCAATTTGGTCTATGATATCTTTTGAAACTTCGTTAATTTCATCTTCAGATTGAGGGGCTTCAAGAAAATGATGCTCCAAAAGAGCATTTTCACAGGTTTCCCTGAAGAATGGAAGCAAGTTGCGTTTTATAAAGAAACACTCTCTCACTTGTATGTCAAACAAAGAAATTGGATTGAGGCAAATTAAATTCTCAGAACTCGCTGATAAGAACAATGTCACCTACTTCAGTTTCTGCAGACGCCAAGCTCGCTTGCTGGATTGAAGTTCCCATTCTTTGTACTTTCCTTTGGCAAGTGCCTGCCATATATCCTCAACAATGCAGCCAGCAGACTTTGTAACCCTTCCAAGATCAAGAGCCTGTGTTCAATAGCGAATACAACTATGTTATATACTGATTTGACATTTTAATAAACTTATCATGCTATAATGCTATCCTGATTACTAAAATGCCAGCTGAGAATTGATGACTGGCAGCGAACATTGTTTGGAAGCCACAAAATAGGGGTTTGAAGCACCTAGTTTATGGAGAAATTATTCTGTGCGGAGGCCGGACGCAACTCTATGTCCGAAGAAGAATCAAGTGAAGCCACATCAGAGATACCGAGCCGTGGTACCGAGCAATACCGATCCGCGGTACACAGCGAAGGAGTGACGTGGCGCATTCTTGTTGATATACGGACGACATTCGGCGTCCGCACAAAATAATTATTCTAGTTTATGACAGATAGCTTCATATTTGAAGAAATAACTCTCTCCCTATGTTGCACCGATACGGATACGGCGACATGGATACAACACGATACGGATATGGGACACGTCAATTCTTAAAAATGCAGTATACGGGTATGGCGCAGACACGACATTATAATTTATAAATCATACATAAAAATTAAGAAAGCAATCAAAGCATAATATTTGAAATTTAAAAAAAAAAATTAACATTATTTGTAGCCTTGTAGCTTATAATATCAAAATAAAAGTAAGCATTAAATGTCTAGTACAACAACAAAAGCATAAACATAAATTGTCTAGCACATAAAGTTTCAAATATTCAATAGAAGGAATGATATGATTAGCTTCTTCAGTGGTTTGTCTTTGAACTTCTATATCATCTTCAATAAATATCATATCTTCTAATTCAAGCTCATCAAGTGAAAGATTAGCAATTTCTAATATTCTCATATCATTAAGAGACTCAAATCCATCTTGGAAATGAGAGAACCTCGCTTGCAGCCGCGGAAGTAGTCTTTTTGATTATTTTTTTTTTTTTTTCAACGGACACGCGTATCAGATACGCGTGTCCTTTTGAAATTAAATAGTATTTTAATTGGATACGACAAAGCCGTATCTGACACGTATCGGAGGCCTATCTGTAAATCGGATACAGCACACATTCATAAATAGGTGTATCGGTGCAAAATAGCTCTCTGCAATACAAAACTAGGCTGTGTAGAATAATCCCTCAAACCTAACATTTTAGCCTCCCCAACTGGGCACTCCCATGGACTCAAATGCCACTTAATAAATTCTTGCATTCTAGAAAGTTGCCCTTCAGAAGTTTGAATCAGAAGTTTTCACCAAATTCAATCCAGAACATCCAGCTTCTGCTTAAAGCAAGAAAACGTCCAATTGGACCAAAATAAAATCACTTCTCTCCATATATATATATATATATATATATATATATATATATATATATATATATATATATATATATATATATATTCTACTTTCTCCAAAATCCACAAGTATGATAATTCTGCATTGGTTATGGAAATGTATAAAAAAAGACCATAAATGAATGGCAACCTTATTATATGTTATATTCGGATGACATACATTTGATTTATGAAACTTCTACTAATAAGGGAAAAATTAGAAAATTGAAGAGCATCTTTAAAAAACAATGGGTTTATTATTTATTAGAACAAAGACTTACGTATTCTATGTAATTATAATGATATGAAATTGATAAATTGATAATTAACAGTAAATATTGTTTGAAGATTATGTGATACTTATTGCTTTAAGTATCTGAGATCCATCACCTAGAAGAATAATGTTGTACATGGGAACATAACTTCTAGCATTGAGTTCAATGACTTAAATGGAGAATTACCTTATGAATAATATGAAATGAAGAATGTAAAAGAATTTTAATTTGATCAACAAAATTATATGAATCCAAGCCCTCGTAATGAAAAAGCCATTTATAGTCAAACTGAGCATAATAGAATCGATAATATTAAGATTATTACAGTAAATTAAAAAGATTAAGAAATAATTAATTTAGAGGAAATAAGAGTTTTGCCCATGAAGAATAAATAGTGGGAAACAAATTTGGGTTATTTATTTATATACAATAGAAAGTAAATGAAATACTTATGAGACAAGTAAATAAAATTAATGCAAACGTATTCAGAGATCCAAAAGAAAAAGAGAGAGATAAAAGATGATAAAGGTAGAAATCCTAAAAAGAAAAATTAGGCCAAATATAAGAATGGACGAAGTCAAGGACTCATAAAGCTGACCACAAATATTAGGATAAGGTAATGATGATTATGTAAGATGATTATAACTTGATTGTTCAAGCGCAATATATTCATGTGTTGTTCCTTGGACCATGATAGGAACCCCTTGTATTCACAAGTGTTCCTAGCCAAAATCAGTGAACTACAGCCAGGATATTGCTGTCCACAGCAGGAAAACAGCCCAAAAACAGAGAAAACAGAGGAATTTGAGTGGAAATCAGAAATAAAACCAAGCAAAACATTTGTATTTCACTAATAGAAGAATAAAAACAGCAAGATACAATTGATCCTCAATTCGAGAGGAGGATCGATCTCTCCCAAATCTCTAGACGCCGCTAGAGCCCAAAGAAAAACCTAAATCTAGGAGATCTCAAATTTCAGCCCAATTCCAGATGATCAAACCCTCCCAAAACAAAGTATTTAATGCATACAAATCAAAAGGAATTCCCTAAACAATCCCTACATTCAATTTCCCTCCTAGAAACCATTCAAAAACCTTCCTAAATGAGCTCCTATGGAACGTGCAGGCGTGCGGCTGACAGAAGAGGCGGAGACGTTCTGCCCGTTCTCCGCCTGGGCCAGTCCCGCGTGAACCGGCTGAACCGGTCCAATGGACCAGTCTAACAATACTCCCCTCCCAAAGATCCACCTTGTCCGCAAGGTGGAAAGACGACACCCTCCATTCCTTCTTCATCACAAATGATAAGAACCTGAAGAGTTCGATACTTACACCTGTGCCCCGACATATACCTCCCGTCACATCTGAAACAAAGCACCTTTGCCCTCTTCTCCTGTAATTCTGTCTCTGTGAGCTTCTTGAAGTTGTCCCCAGGTCTTCTTCCTATGGTCTTTTCCTTCGAAGTCCCTCGAAGAGTATCCGGTTTTGGCTCCTTAGATTTCAATAAAGAGGTGGTCATCCTGTACGAGCCTCCTGAGCTGCCGCCTCCCGTCTCTCCCTCCAGGTGTCTCTGATCTTCTATCAATTGAGCTAGTTACATAGCCTCTCCCAAGTCACGAGGCCTCATTACTCTAACTGCTGCTCGAATCTCTGGTGTCAATCCCTTCATGAATTTTCCCTCTAGCACTGTCTCAGAAAGGTGGTCCAATCGGCTATCAAGGTACTCGAATCTCTCCCAGTATTCTGTCACTGAACCCTCCTGTGTCAAGGCAAAGAACTGCTCGTAGAAGTCTCCTCCTCTGCCAGTTCGGAAACGCTCCACCAAGCAATCCTTGAACTCTCTCCAACTTCGTATGGGTCGTCGCATGTCCCTCCATTGATACCAAGACAAAGCCTTCCCTTCTAAACATAGGTCTGCCGTCGCCAATCTCTCATCCTCTGTCAGCCCATTGACGGCGAAATATCTTTCTATCTTGTAGATCCACCCGTGTGCATCCTCCCCCTCAAAGATTGACATCTTCAGTTTCCTCACCCTCGGGTTACACCCGTTTCCCCTAAATCCTCCATAACCTCCCATTCCTCGAAGCAGAGGTGCTCCCCAATTGTTACGATCTTCCCTCCGGCGATCATACCCAAACCATTCATCAAAATCCCCTCTTCTTCTTTCAAAATCAGCACCATGGCGATCGAAATCATCTCCTTGCCTTACAAATTCAACACCCCTTCTTGCATAGCCAATGCTTATCTCCTCCCTAGAAAGTGGTTCTAGAGGCGGCATTTCGTCTTCTCCCTCCCGGATCTCCACTTCTGGCTTTTTCCCTCCCCTAGACGTGTTAGGGTTCTCATCTCTTCCATGGCCTCCTATAGTTTCCTTTGCTTCTGATATCACCGGTTTGGTTTTGGCTTCAAGCAATTTCTTCAATAAGTCTTCCATTACGGCAAACTTTTCCTCCATCTTTTCATTGACGAATGCAATCTGACTTTGAAAATAAGTCATCTTTTCCTCAAAATCTGCTTTGAGTTACCCAAGTTCTCCCTCCAAAATTTCCACTTTTCTTCCGGCCATTGGTTCCCCTTCGATCGACGTGCTCTGATACCAATTTGATAGGAACCCCTTGTATTCACAAGTGTTCCTAGCCAAAATCAGTGAACTGCAGCCAGGATATTGCTGTCCACAGCAGGAAAACAGCCCAAAAACAGAGAAAACAGAGGAATTTGAGTGGAAAACTGAAATAAAACCAAGCAAAACACTTGTATTTCATTAATAGAAGAATAAAAACAACAAGATACAATTGATCCTCAATTCGAGAGGACGATCGATCCCTCCCAAATCTCTAGACGCCGCTAGAGCCCAAAGAAAAACCTAAATCTAGAAGATCTCAAATTTCAGCCCAATTCTAGATGATCAAACCCTCCCAAAACAAAGTATTTAATGCATACAAATCAAAAGGAATTCCCTAAACAATCCCTACATTCAATTTCCCTCCTAAAAACCATTCAAAAACCTTCATAAATGAGCTCCCGTGGAACGTGCGGGCGTGCAGCTGACGGAAGAGGCGGAGACGTTCCACCCGTTCTCCGCATGGGCCGGTCCCGCGTGGACCAACTGGACCGGTCTAACAGACCAATGCAGATTTGATTACACCAGAAGATTTATTTCCTTACATATCTACACCAGATTATTATTACAAAGCAACTGCAACGCCTTTTTACTCACCCGAAAATGTGTGCATCAATGCAAGGTTAACTGTAGAATCAAGCCCAAAATCTAAGCCCTAGTTAGACCCAAACTTAACATTTTAGCCTCACGAATTGGAGTGCCCAATATCAAGCTCTAGTTAGACCCAAAGTCAAACCTAATTTCAAACTCGTGGAATACAAGAGATTACATGAAAACTAAAAATACATAAAAAAAAATAAAAAAATAAAATAAAAATAAATAAAAAGATTATATGAAAACTACATTAGGTGTTACATGATATTCAAAGGGCATAATTTAAAATGCAAAATCGACTTCCACATGTATAGAGATGAGCCACTAAAAATCAAGAAGAAAGAAAAGTCTTTTGAATTTTCAAATTCAGTAGGATGACTTCAAGATAATAAAAATTTTCATGTCCACAAATTACTCCAACCACCCTATTATTAGCTACTAAAGGGGAAAAGATACTAAACAAAATTCTCATGGCCCTCCCCTCGTTCCCATATACAATATAATCCTAACCAAGCCAAACAAAAAAGAGAATAGGGATTTAGTTACAATTCATCACAAAGGGAGAAAATAACAAGGAGGCATATCATAACAACGAGAGGACCAAGAATCAAGGAAGGCAATACCACACAATGAAATGATCAAGAATCAAGGAAAGCAAGGAACAAAGGAGAATACCCAACTAAGAATAAGAAAAGTGCCATCTTTAAGAAAAATCTTTCTAATCTAGGCAAACCGTCAATTATAAAAACTCAACTGCCATCAAGAAGCATAAAGATATAATGGTCAATCCAATTATGCAAATGTAATCTTCCTTCGAAGAGAGCCAATGTTCATGAGGATCAAGAAAGCTCAAAAGGCGCTAAAAAATGTCTACTATCACTACCACTCAAGAAGGGTGGTACCACACCACATTGGGCCACCCACGTTTGAGGGCTACAATGCATTACAAAAAGAATATGTATTATTTATGCTTTAGATAAGTCCAACAAAACCTCATTAGTCAGTTTCTTGGGTCAATCCCACAATTAGGAGAAACTATTACATGCGGACACCGGGCATAGAGCTACGTCCAGACTCCAATGAAAATATGACGTGTAGACTAGTGTATTACTAGGTATTGCTATTTATTATTGTGTATTTAGTGTGTATCGGTGTGTATTTGTGCGTATTACTATGTACTAGCTAATGCACATCAATACACAATAATACCAAGTAATACACTAATTCACACATCATATTTTCATTGGAGTCCGGACGTAACTCTATGTCCGGTGTCCGCACATAATAATTTCTCCACAATTAGGAGGTTATTTTAAAATAGAAAGAGTGTAGTCTTAACAGCATTTATGACTACCATCTTCCTTGGGACAAATACAACACCATGAGTGGTCAGCTGCACGAATGGTAAATACTACTAAATTTGGACATGACACATCAATTAGCTATATTTCATGGGTCAACTTCAATGTTATATGGTTTAACTACACAATTGAGGTTTCAAATACAAATTATATTTGCATTTAAACTAATGTTGATTTGCAAGAGCAAATGAACTCAAAAGGGACGGTCATGATCCTGGCAGTTCTTCTATATAACTTAATATTGGTTGATAAGCAATCCAAATAAAATACAGGGACAAAAAGGGTGTGCCAACACTTGGTTAACCATAAATCAAGAAAATGTCATAATAATTTTAGACAGAAATCAAGCCTAACTGTTAGACCCAACTTAAGCCTATATGTCACATTGGGTTAAAAAGCATAATAGGTTTCATGCAAGCAAGGAGAGGCAGCATTAAATTCAAGGGACATGATTTAAAATGTAAAACTAACTCCTACACATGTAAGGATTCGCCACCATATAAAAAAAAAAAGGTTGTGCACCTTCAAATTCAAGAGGAATCTAACACAATCCAAGATTCCATCTACAAAAATCAACCCAACTACCACATGACCAACCACTAAAGGGGGAGTAGAAAGATTAAACGAAATTATCATGAATTTATCTAGAAAATGGATAACTCATTAAAGTGGATGTAAAGGTTATCAAAATAAAGGGCCTTTCCAATCTGATAATTTATTTATCATGAATGAGATTGAGAATAATTCTTAACAATTATCTTCTCTATCCTAGAGTTTTTTTTCCTATAAATAGGAGCTTGCACCTAAAAAAAATTAATTCAGATGAATTCCAATACTACTCAAGAACTAATAAGTCTCTCCTCCTCTCCTTCTCATTAGCTAGCCAACCTTACACCATCTTGCAAATTTAGGCCATCATTGGCCTCTCTCAACGAGACAGCCAACCGCCCACTCTCTCACTAAAATAACATCTCTTTCTAACTCTCTTCTTGCTCAACCCAAGGGAAAAGGAGAGAGAGAGAGACTAAGGTGCAATTACTAAAAAGAAAGAGTGCATCAACGAGGCATATCAAGGCAAGAAGAAGAACAAGGAGCAAGAAAAGCATAGAACTTCAAAGAGATAAGTCTAAGCAGAAACAAGGAGAAGCCATCTTCAAGATATGTTTTTTTTCTAATTATAGGTATATTTCTCTAGCTTTATTTATTTCATAATCATTTTATCATTGACCAACTTACAATAAAATAAGAAAAACACCAATATTAAGGGTTCCCAAATAGAAAGCTTATAACAATATCTTTTGAAATTTTTTCCACAATTCATTCGCAATCAAGGTTCATTCGCAATCAAGGTTCTCTTCCTTAGCTTTGGTTGACCAGAACACCTATTGATGTTCGAAGGATTATGATAGGAAGTACTAGAGTTCTCAAGTATTCCTAACCAAACCAGTGAAAATACAGCAGCAAACTGCTGTCCACAGCAGAATTCAGCAGGAAAAACAGCAAAACAGTGGGAAAAATAGGGAAAAGCTGAGAGAAAATTGGAAGAACAGCTTGTATTTTACTAGTAGAAGAAGAAAACAACAAAGATACAATTGATTCTCAATTCGAGAGGAGGATCGCACTCTCCCAAATCTCTAGACGCCGCTAGAGCCCAAAGAAAACCTAAATCTAAGAGATCTCAAATTTCAGCCAAATTCAAGATGCTCAAACCCTAGGAAAATCTACTATTTAATGCATACAAATCAAAAGAAAATCCCTAAACAGTCCCTACATTCAAATTTCCCTCTCAAAACGCTAAAAAATGCTTCCTAAAATGCTCTCTTCGGCTGGTCGGGCCGCTCGATCTCCACAGGAGGCGGAGATCACGCGATCCTTTCGCGTCTGAGCTGGTCCCGTGCGGACCGGCTGGACCGGTCCAGTGGACCGGTCTAACAATACTCCCCTCCCAAAAATCCACCTTGTCCTCCAGGTGGAGATATGCTCATGTTCCGGTGGAGGGGGCCATCCTTGAGGTGACTGAAAATCCTTATTGTATTGCGGAACCAAGAGCTGCACAGAACGAGAAACATCCGCTTCCTCCTCCATCCTGATCACATCCAGCTTGTGTAGTCCCACCAAATAATCTTCCCCCACCTCTTGTATATCCCTAACCATGGTCTTCAGTGATTTCGTGGCTTTGGATAGCCCTGCATCTCCCCTTATAACCATCTTTCTCCCATCCACCATTAATTCCATCGTGAGTGCTCCCCAATTGTCCTTGGTTTCCCCCAAGGTCTGCAACCATTTCATCCCTAGGATGACATCCGTACTCCCCAATTCCAAGGGAAGGAAGTCTTCCTTTACATGGATCCCTTGAATCTTCAGTACTACTCCTCGACAGACTCCTCTACCCATCTCCACCTTCCCCGTGCCCATCATCACTCCATAGCCTCCGGTATCCACTAACTCCATCCCCAATGACTCCACTATCTGTTTGGAAATAAAATTATGGGTTGCCCCACTGTCAATCAACACAACCACCTCGCGGTCAGCTATCTCTCCTCTCACTTTCATAGTGCGACTCGGGGTGAATCCCACTACAGAGTTGAGGGAGACTTCTGCCACATCCAGGTGCAGCTTCTCCTCCTCCTCAACAGATCTGCCGCCTCCTCCCTCCTCGTCTTCCTCATCTTCACAGACGAGGAGAACCTGAAGAGTTCGGTCTTTGCACCTGTGCCCCGGCATGTACTTCTCATCGCATCTGAAGCACAACCCCTTTGCTCTCTTGTCCTGCATTTCTTTTTCGGTCAGCCTTTTGAAATTTTCCCCACTCCCTCCTACTGGCTTCTCCCGGGTGGTCTCATTACTGTTGCCTGATGCAGGCCCCTTGGGTGCTAGAAGAGTGGTCGTCGTCCTGTAAGAGCCTCCTGAGCAGTTTCCTCGAGCCCCCCTTTCTGCTTTCTTTTGATCTTCTACCAACTGCGCCAGCTCCATAGCCTTTCCCAGGTTCCTCGGCTCCAGTACCCTGACTGCTGTTCGGATCTCTGGTTTCAACCCCTTCATGAAGTTCCCTTCTAAGGCTGACTCTGAAATGTGATCCAATCTGCTAGCTAAGTACTCAAACCGATCCCGATAATCTGCCACAGTTCCTTCTTGAGTCAAGGCAAAGAATTGCTCATAGAAGTCCCCTCCCCCGTCGGTTTGGAAACGCTCTAATAAGCAATCCTTGAACTCTCTCCAATTCCGGATGGGCTCCCTCCTGTCACGCCACTGATACCATGCCAATGCCTTCCCTTCCAGACACAAACCTGCCGCCGTTAGCTTCTCATCATCTGTCAACCCGTTGACTGCAAAGTAACGCTCCACCTTATAGATCCAGCCATGGCCATCTTCGCCTTCAAAGATGGGCATCTTCAATTTCCTCACCTTCGGATCCCTTCCATTGCCCCGATACTCTCCATAACCTCCCATTCCTCGAAGATGAGGTGCTCCCCAAGTGTCCCGATCCTCCCTCCGACGTTGGTAACCGAATTCTTCGTCATAATCCCCTCTTCCCCTTTCAGAATCAGCACCTCGACGCTGAAATTCAGCACCTCGACGCTGATATTCTCCTCTTCTTTCGCCAAATTCCGCACTTCCCTCATATTCTCCCCTTCGGCCTTCAAAATCCATACCTTGACGCTGAAAATCAGCACCTCGACGGTCATTCCCCAGGCTCATCTCCTCTCTAGAAAGTGGCTCTAGAGGTGGCATGTCGTCGTCTCCCTCAAGGATCTCCAAAGCCGGATTCCTCCTCCCCCGAGGCGGGTTCGGATTTCCTCCTACGCCATGGTCGCCGACAGTCTCTCTTGCATCCGACGCCGTCGGATTAGTCTTCATCTCAAGTAATTTCTTCATCATTTCTTCCATGGCCGTGAATTTTCCCTCCAACCTTTCGTTGTTGGTGGTGATTTGATTTTGAAATTCAAAAAATCTTTCTTCCAAATCGGTTTTCAATTGACCGATCTCGCCTTCCAATACGTCCACCTTCTTTCCGGCCATTGCTCTCCTCACGGATCTCCAAAAATCTTCTTCCGGACAAGATAAACTCGCTAAAATTTCAGAATTTCAGCCGCCGGTGGTCCCAAATCGATGCTCTGATACCAATTTGATAGGAAGTACTAGAGTTCTCAAGTATTCCTAACCAAACCAGTGAAAATACAGCAGCAAACTGCTGTCCACAGCAGAATTCAGCAGGAAAAACAGCAAAACAGTGGGAAAAATAGGGAAAAGCTGAGAGAAAATTGGAAGAACAGCTTGTATTTTACTAGTAGAAGAAGAAAACAACAAAGATACAATTGATTCTCAATTCGAGAGGAGGATCGCACTCTCCCAAATCTCTAGACGCCGCTAGAGCCCAAAGAAAACCTAAATCTAAGAGATCTCAAATTTCAGCCAAATTCAAGATGCTCAAACCCTAGGAAAATCTACTATTTAATGCATACAAATCAAAAGGAAATCCCTAAACAGTCCCTACATTCAAATTTCCCTCTCAAAACGCTAAAAAACGCTTCCTAAAATGCTCTCTTCGGCTGGTCGGGCCGCTCGATCTCCACAGGAGGCGGAGATCACGCGATCCTTTCGCGTCTGAGCCGGTCCCGTGCGGACCGGCTGGACCGGTCCAGTGGACCGGTCTAACAGATTAATGCCTCCAATAGTCTTTGATTATTGGAACATACTAAACCTTCCTTTGCATCTAAGGTTGAAGACAAAGGGTTGCCATATGCATTCATCTCAATTCTAAATCCAGCTGTTTGGATGGAGTTTGATATTATATATCAAAACTAGTGTTGGATTTTCATCCCAAATCATGCAATGTTTCATATTGATATTTTGATTCAAATCTAAATTCTCCTAAGTTAACATACACCATACTTTCTATTAAAATAAACAGCTTATTAGAACCCATAAGCATATCCTTTTGGGTCAAACAATACAAAGTGCTCGAGGAAATGATGCCAAATGATCTTGAGTTATAAAACATTTTCTTCAAGCATATTAGGGTGTTGGATCTATGTTATGATCCAATGGAAAATTTAGCAACTTTCTTGGATGAGCCTCGACTATATAGCCATAGGACACCACATCAAATCCTGTCTAAAATACTACATAAGCATTAAAAGGTATGTCATTATACTACTAAGCTGTTTCTAAATCTGCCATCAACTATAGCCCACATAATGATTAAGGACTAACACCATGAAGGAGAAAATCAATATGAACATTAACATCATAAAAATCCACAAAAAGAGTTTTCCTAATTGTTTGAGTATTTGGTCGTGAAAAGATCGGAAGATCAAATTAATTAATTTGATAGAGAATGTTAACACTAGTGATTCTCAAATTACATCATTAAAATTGACGTGTACATCATTAGAAGTTCACCTAGTATGGGCCATCCATTGATAAAGATTATAACGCAATATCATTGCATTTAAATCCAAATAATAGCAAGATAAGGAAGGATATTGTATTTTAAATTTATTTTAGATTTTTTTTTTAATTTAGATTAGGATAAATTTTATTTTGATTATTTTTTAAACTTGTTTAGCTTATTCTTTATAGATAGGGTTCCTTTTTGTGAAATTTACTTAGGATTATATAAAATGTAACCTCATGTAACTGGCTATAAAAAAGTTAGATTTTATAATAAAATTAATATACATTTCTCCCATTTCTTTTCCGCACCTCCCAACATTCTATAATTGTTCTTGTAGCAAAAACAATAGGGCATTTGTGCTATTCCTATAAAAGGAGTTATTGGAACCTGATGCCACTAGATCTTTAAAACCCCTAGCCTAACCAATAACTATAGCAAGGAAGATATTAATTGTTGTATTATTGTTGACCTACATTCGAGTCCCAAAAATTATGCTCAAATCCCACATACCTCATACATGTTCTGTCATTCGTCATTTTCCCTGAAATCCCGTGAATCTTGTCGAAATCCCGCAGAGGTACTGATCATTCAGCGCCGCTCGCGTCCATTCCCGCAAATTTTGCAATTTCCCTCAATCGCACTTAGTTCTCGTTGTTAAAACGAGGTCTACTTTTGTTTACAACACATGTTTTTTTTTCATTTGTTTGCAAGAACTCGCACTGCTTTGGAGCTTGCGCAGGGATTTTGTTTGAAGAGCTTCACTTAGGTGTTATTTTATTTTATTTGAGAGTTTTGAGAGTTTTGTGCTTTGGTTTTGCGAGTTTGATGTTTTAGTTTTGTGAGCTAGAGTTTTAGTTTTGTGAGTTTGTATTAGGGTGGTTAGTGCAAACACTCATTTTTTATTATTTATTACATTTTATCTCATTTTATTATTAGTTAATTTATTAGAGGGATATTAAATTGGTTGGTTAATTAGTTAATTCATTAAATGAAGTTTTAATTTTTTTTTTGAGTTGATTAATTAATTAGTTAATTAAATTAGATTTTAAATTCATTTTAAATTGATTGATTAATTATTAGATTTTTTATTTTATTTTAAACTAATTAATTAATTATTCAGTTAATTAAATGGGATTTTTAAATTGATTGATTAATTATTTAATTAATTAAATGATAATTTCATTTTAAATTGATTAGTTAATTAATAAAATTTTAAATTTATTTTAAAATTGATTAATTAATTATCCATTTAATAAATGAAATTTTAAATTAATTTTTAAATGAATAAATTATTTAATTATTAAAATTCTCAAATTACTCTCCACTAGCTCCAAAAGGAAATTCGGCAACTTCCCGACGTCCCCTCCCTGTGAGTAGGAGATACGATGACGGGGGGTCATCGAATTAGTAATCATCTCGCTCAGATCAAAGATCAACGATGCGAGACCTCTGATTTTAAAATTTATCCCGCCCGAATCAAAAGTCACGGCGCGGGTCTTCGAGTTTAAAATTCATCCCGCCCAAATCAAAGATCAATTGGACGGGATCTTAGAATTAGAAATCATCTCGCTCAGATCAAATATCGATGATGTGAGGCTTTCGCTTTTAAAAACTTATCACATCCGGATCAAAGATCATGGCGCGGGTCTTAGAGTTTAAAATTCATCACATCCAGATCAAAGATCAATGGCACGAGGTCTTGAAATCAACATATACATATTGCCTTTATTGACAAAAATAATAATGATAATAATTACTCAATTATATGGCCATTTTGTTTAACTGCTTAAACCAATGCATTCACTGAGGCCTTTGTGACTTAAACAAAGACAGTTTTGAGTAATGTCTTACTTCCTGTCTTGAAAAAAATTAGGCAGAATATAAAATCAGCACACAAGCAAATGAAATAAGCATGCTTGTGTGTGGAGTGAACTGTTGAGATTGTGCAGGCAGACATGCAGGTAGGGCTAATCACACAGAGTGGGTAGTAGGCTAATCGCGCGGAGCGGATAGGCAGGTCGGATTGGACGGGTGCAGAGGCGATAGCGGGTCATGCAAAGCAGGAGTTCACGCGAAGAGGGCCGGGGGCGTCGAGTGCTGGATCGTGCCAGTGAGGGAGGACGTGCGGACGCTGATTTGCCAGCTTGGGTGCAAGCGGAGGCGTGCTACGCAAGACAAACGAGCGAACAGGTGCGGGAGTTTGGACTGTGCGAGAGATTGACGAAACGAGACGAGAGGACAGAGCATAAGTTTTTTTTTTTTTCCCGCCTTTTAATTGAACAAATCATCGAACAGATGTGTTGCTTCGTCAAACAGTGCATTTATTCGCTCTGAAACCATGCTGTATTTTTTTCTTTTTTCTTTTTCTTTGTTTCGTTTCTTTTTTTATTTCTTTTTTTATTAGTCAACAAAAGCCCATCTTCAGTACTCACTATCAAATTTGTGGAAACTAACTCTTCATCAAGATTGACTCCACCAAAGTGAAAGCCATCAAAGAGTGCTCAAGGCTGCGTAAAACTACACACATAGTAGCTTTCAGCCAACCAAAGCTATCCAAAAAGAAGAAAAAACTACCTTCCAAAGAATAACAGAGCAAAATTGCCAAAAGTGGAGAATCCTCCATTACTACAGGAGCTTGATGAGCAATCCTCTTGCCAATTCAAGCATGAAAACAAGTATAAGTCAATTCTCATCAATTTTGGCAAGCATAAAAGCTAAACACTGCTATAGAAGTAAGTCAAACCAAGCAGTACATCTAGGTGAGACTTTGAGCATTAGCATGAGCGAATAAAAACAGAAAAGAGATACATAATTAAGAGGCTCATAAAAATGATGAAAACTACCCGAGCTTCATGAAATATTAAGCTCTTAAAATTCAAATTTTCAGGTAATTTTACAAAAACTTCCTAAATGAGTTGTTGCAAAACACATCAACTTGGTAGCTATAAGCCTTGAAAGTCAGACTTCCCCATCTTGAGATTAAATTTCACAGAATTGAAATTTTCTAAAGCGGGGAACCCATGATCTGTAGATCAAATCGTTTCAAAGAAGCCCATAGAAGAAGTTTTCGTCATAATCAAGGAAAAATGAGAGAATACAAAAACTAATCCCCTTGAACCATCAAAGCCAGGTCTTAAACATTTTGTTAGATGCCAAATATAATTGAAGTGATGAGTTTGGAAATGTGAAACAAATGAATTTTCCATAAAAATTGTCTAATTCGTTCTATTTAAAAATGACACGAGCGATCCTCCCCCGCCAAAACACCTGACGACAGCATGGAAGCATTTTTTCGTGAAATTAGTTATTCCCAACATAGAACCAAATATTATAAGCCAGTATAAAACTATAACTGAAAACAAGAGCATCCAATGCTAATAAATACAGAATTAATTGTAACTTCAAAATAAATTCAAGATGGAAAACAGTGAATATCATAAGAGCGTGTAAATTATACTAACCTTCTCTAATTCCTTGATCCCTCCACTATAATCTTCCCTTTCTAAAATTGCTAGCCCCAACATATAGTGGGCCTATTAAATAAAAACAGTAAATGCTGTTCAGATATGACAACAAAACATGCTACTTAGTTCAAGCTGATAAAGAAAAGGATGTGGAAATTTAACTGCAGTTCAAAGAGTACTTATGTTTATATTAAAAATTCAGATATGTTCAATGATGAATCATGAGCTCAAAAAAATTTGAGTAAAATAATAAAATGGTAAAAGCATTAAGCTGTTTCGGATCATAAAGGTTAAAAGCTGATTGAATGTGAAAATTGAACAACATAACAGCAAGTTAGAGCAAAGTTGTCATGCTATTACAACAACCGGGTCCAAAACTACATAAGAAATTCTCATCTAAATCGTTTAAGATAAGTAATCTCATCAATTTTAATGCACTATGCTGTTACAACCAATCTAATCATTCAACCATCAAAAGTTTAATATAATATGCTTTAATGCAAACATGAAGGGAAATGAGATGACCGGATTACAAAAGAAAACCTTCAACTATCATCTTCTAAGCTTCATTATGAAAGCCTATAACTAAAAAAGTCTGTTAACAACTTAATACTACTCGACAACATTAGAAAAAGTATGCATATGAGATTAAGGATCAGGTTATAGATGATTGTATGTGAAAAGAAAAGAAGAAGCTTAAGTGAGAAAATAAAATTAATTGGAATGGCTTCAAAAAGGGATCGAGATGTAGTGTTGGAGAGAATGAGAGGGGGCTAGAAGAGATGGAGAGTGAGACAGAGCAAAGTAAATAGAAAATAAAAAGCTTCTGCCCAGCTTTTTGCATTAAGGAGGCTCAAGTTCTGTTTCGATCAGCTCTCTCTGCTTTGCTTTTTAGATCAATGTCACACATTTATTTGGCTATTGCATTTTTGTTGCTTTTTAAAAAATTTTATGCGGGAAAACTACTTTGGCTAACTAGATCTATTAGAGTATGATAGCTACAAGAAAGTTGTTGTTTGACTTTTTAAACATTGTAGTTGCCCTAAATGAACCTAACCCTATTGAAAAGGCTTTATCCTTCATGTGATAATGATATGCCCTGGAGTCAAATTCAGCAAGCAATAGCAGGAAAACCACAGGAAAATTTAGGAGGAACAATTGGTTGATTTCGATGAATAACTAAACAAGAAACAAAAGATATAAGCAATCTATAATTTGAGAGGTAGATCGACTCTCCTAAACAGCCTAGATGCCACTAGGAAGCCCTAAAAAAAACTACATAAAACTACAACAAAATCAAAACATGCATGAAGAAAAATAACCCTAGACCCCTCCTTAAATAAGCTCTCAAATTTCCTTCAAAACAAATTTCTTTCCTTATTAATTTCCCCCTTTAAGTAGAATTAAATTGGGAAATATTTCCCCCTTTAATTTGAGTTAAATTATAAAATATTTCCCTCTTTCATTTGGATTCAATTAAGAAATCTTTCCCTCTTTAATCTGAATTCAATTAGGATTTTTTTCCCTAATTAATCCTCCATTTAATTCATTTCCTAACATAATAAATTAATTCCTTATTGGGCGCCACAAGAGGGGCTGAAATTCCTCCCTTGGATCTTGTTGTTGTATCAATACTCCCCTCCTTAAATTGCACCTTGTTCTCAAGATGGAATGATGAAAACTGTCTCCTAATCGTCTCGTAGGGTTTCCATGTAGCTTCATAGTCTTGTAAATATTTCCATCAAACAAGGACCTCCTTTGCTCCTATCATCCCTTGCCATGCTCCCTCCATTGGTTCCAAAATCACTTCCATGTCCTCAATTAAAATCACGGGTAGTGAGGAAGATGGTGTGTGTTCTCTAATAGTGCGCTTCAGTTGTGATACATGGAATACTTGATGGATGGATGATGTTGTTGGTCACCCCAACTGAAAGGCTATTGCCTCAATACGCTCCACCACCTCATTGGCCAAAAGTATCACGAGGATAACTTCTCATTCCTCCTCTCGGCCAGTGTCTTATGCTTGTATGGTCTTTGTTTCAGATAAATTTTATCCCCGGGCTCGAACTACACTTCTTGTTTGTGTTCATCTGCCTTTTTTTTTCATAAGTTATTGAGCCCTCAATAGATGCCCTTTGAGTTATACTAGTATCTTGTCCCTCTCTTCCAAGTCTTGATCTACATTGAATATTGGTAAAGTGCTTTGCCCATAGTGTATCAGACAGGGTGGGTCCCTCCCATAAAAAATCCTGAAAGAGGTCATTTGTGCGGCTGTGTGGAAGGATGTATTATACCAATATTTTGTCCATGCTAATCATTTGACCCATAATTTTGGTATGTCAGATATGAAACAACGCAAGTATGTCTTCACGCTCCTATTGACTACTTCCGTCTGGTCGTCCGTTTGTGGGTGATATATTGTGCTCCTTTTTAAAACCATTCCTTGGATCTTGAATAACTCCCTCCAAAAAAGACCCGGTAATATTTTGTCTCTATCGGATACTATAGATTTTAGAATGCCATGTAAGCTTGCTATCTCCCGGATAAAAATTGTTGCGACTGATATAGCGGTGTAGGGGTGTTTCAGAAGAGTAAAATGGGCATACTTGCTCAGTCGATCCATTACCACAAGTATTATTGAATACCCCTCCGAATGTGGTAATCCCTCAAAGAAGTCCATGCTCACTTCCTCCCAAACTCTTTAGGAAAAGCTAAAGGCAACAGTAACCCTCCTAGTGTCATACTAAGGTATTAATGCCTTTGACACACATCGCAATTCACCACCATGTCTTTCACATCCGATGCATTCCCACAAAATATAGCTCAATCGATGGTCGGTTGTATGTCTTCTAAACTCCTGAATGTCCCCTTATGGCACTGTCATGAAATTCCGCAACAACTTGGGAATGTAACTTGAAGACCGTAGGAGTACAAACCTCCCTTGGTAGAGTAGTTGGTCGTCCCCCTTTCAGAGCATAACCGTTGTGACTATTCAGGTCCTTCAACAATTCTTCACTGATCTTCCTCAAGCCTTCATCCTACTCGCACTCCCTACTCAATGCTTCCCAGTCTAACATCATTGGTACTAACAAGGCTGCCAACTATGACTCCTCGACCCTCCTGGACAAGGCATCTGCTGCTTTATTTTTTAAGCCTGGTCGGTACAGTATCTCAAAGTTATATCAAAGCAATTTGAAAATCCATCTATGATGCTCCTTTATAACCATCCATTGCTCCAACAAGTAATTCAAACTTCTCTTATATGTCCTCACTATAAAAAGTATCCCCAACAGATAGAGTTACCACTTCTGAATTTCCAAGACAATCGCCACCAGCTCCCATTCGTATACTGATTTGAGCCTTGCCCTAGTTGTGAGTACTTGGCTGAAATATGTGATAGGTCTCTAGGCTTGCATGCGTATTGATTCTAACCCATAATCTGAGGTATTTGTCTCACCCACAAATGGTCTCCTTAAATTTAGGAGTGCCAGTACATAGACACTGATCATAATTGTCTTCAACTTCAAGAATGCTTGAGTTGTTTCCTCTCCCCACTTGAAGTTATCTCTCTTCAAATGCTCTGTCAGATGCCTTGCTATGGTGTCATATCTCTTCACAAACTTCCTGTAGTAACCGGTGAGCCCCGAGAACGTTCTTAGGAAGAGGCCAATCCACCATGGCCTAAATCTTGCACTGGTCGGCATACACTTCCTCTTTGGATACCACATGTCTTAGATACTCCACCTATGGTTTCCCAAACATGCACTTTTTCGAATTGTCAAACAATTGATGCTCCCTCAAGATCCCCATGACCATCTTCAATTGCTCCCCATTTTTTGCCTCTATCTTGTTGTATATTAAAATGTCATCAAAAAATACCAAGACAAACCTCTAGAGATATGGCTAGAACACTTGGTTCATAAGTGACTGGAAAGTGGCAGGGGCGTTGGTGAGGCCAAAAGGCATAACCAGGAATGCCCTTCATGTGTCCTAAAGGTCATCTTGTGCACATATGATATCTTAATCCTGATTTGATAGTATCCCAACTTCAAATCAATTTTGGAGAAAATCAAACTCCAAATAACTCATCGAAGGGTTCATCTATCACGGGAATTGAAAACTTATCTAGCAACATTTACTTATTTAGAACCCCGTAATCTACATAGAACCTCCATCTGCCATCCTTCTTTTTCACCAATAATATCAGGCTAGAGAAGGGATCACATTAGGTCTGATGATCCCTATTTCCATCATTTTCCTAATCAGCCTCACTATCTCATCTTTTTTTAACTGGAGTAATGGTATGATCTGACACTAATGGGAGAAGTCCCTTCTTTCAAGTTAATGGCATGCTCGTGCTCTCGAGGGGGTGGTAACCCGACCGGTGGCTGAAATGTTATATTGTCATTGTCTTTGTAGAGTCTATAATAATCTTATAGAGGTAGATGTAGTTGATGCTAATACGAAACTAGATGTTCACTTTAAACCCACTATTACCACCTAAATCTATCTCATCCTTTAGTGAAAATAATCTATAAAAAAGATGCAGGCAACAAGTATAAAACTAAACTGAAGCCAAACACTTCAAGGAGTTGATCTACTACTACCATACCTAAAACCAAAAGCTGACTTGAAATGCAAGTTATTTACTATTGAATATTAGGAAGAGCAAAGAAATAGAGAAGAAGAAGAAACAGTTTAGTAGAGATAATTTGTATATTGAACATCACATATTACTGAGCTTGTAACGGTTATATATAAAATGCTAAAGAACAATTGGTTGTCATGCCATGTGTTGCCGTTAGCAGCAGAGCAGAGCACGTGAATAAATAACTGAATGGTGTGGTAATGGAGATGATGAGCCCGTGTGAATTTGAGATATCAACCGATTGTACATGAGCGCTAACAGCCCCCTCAAATTGATGATTTGGTGACTGAAACGTTAATTTTGTGTCGGAGAGTATTAAACCTTGTGGCTGGCAAAGGCTTGGTTAGGATATCTGTCATTTGATTGGGTGAGTTGATATGATGAATTGCAATCACATTAGACTTGATATCAATGTTTAAAATTGCGCAATTAGGTATTGAGGCATTTTTTATTTGTGAGGCGAGGCATAAGCCTCAAGGCGTTTTGAGGCGTGAGCCTCAAAATAAAAAATTGCTTTAAGTGCAAATAAATGTTAAAAATAAAATTTTATATAATACTCAAATAATATGTTAAAAATGACATTATCTTTATATTTAACTATGAAATAACACAATGACGTAAATATGAAACAAAAAATTCCACAAGACGTAAAGTGGCTAGTGATAAATTGCATGAAATATACTTGAAATACAAAATTACATGAGCAAAAAATTATTAAATATAGAAATTGCATAAAAGAATCATATAAGTATTTAACATTAAGTTGAACTTTAAATTCTTTATTTCTTAGTTTCCTACTCATCTACATCTAATTTCTAAAAAAGGCTAAAAAGTTGGGAACAACTAGAAGATCATATATATTGTCATCACTGAGGGGATCTTTATTTGAGTCGTCATTATAACAAATTGATATCTCGCATCTCATTTGTGGAGTCCAATGCCTCCCAATATGTTTCTTCTTCATTTATTTCAGGCATTTTCCTTTTCAAAAATTTTTTCATCAACATAAAGATGAGATCAATACTCCAAAAAATTTGGTGGAGGTAGTGGTGGTGTACGGCTTTCAAGTGATCCTTGACGGAGCCTATGACGTTGGTGGTTGTGGCAAAGGTGGCAGGCTGGAGGTTGAGGCAGTTGAGAGGAAGTTGATGCGACTTGGGGTACACGAAGTGCGATATGTTCGGGGCTTTACTTCAGGATTTATATAAGTTTTAATATATATAGGGTGAGACGTAAGCCACGCCAGTGAGGCGAGGCACGCCTCAAGGCGGGCCTCAACCAAGTAGAGGCGCAAGCTTCATAAAAAAATTCGAGGCGTAAGCCTCGAGGCATTTTTCACTGGAATTGCACAAAGGCGAGCCTCATATTGTGCAATTTTAAACCATGCTTGATATGGCCACTGATGAAATGATATCAATCTCTGTGTTTGGTCCTGGTGTGAAAGACGGGATTGTTTGTAAGGGCCATTGTTGAGGTATTATCACAGTAGAGTGTTGTTGCAGATGTTTCCAGTTATTGAAAGTCTGCCAGGAGTTGTCTGAGCTAGATGACATCTAATGTTGCTGAAGCCATAGATCGATATTCTATCTCCGTTGATGATTTAACCACCGTAACTTGCTTTTCAACACTCCCATAGATCTTATTGTCCCCTAGAAATGTGTAGAAACTTGTGATGGGTTTGTGGTCTAAAGTGTCTCTGGCCCGGCAGCATCTACATAGGTGCGAAGGTGAAGTTGGTCGCGAACAAGAGGAAGTCCATATTGAATGGTGCCTTGAATGTACCTCAACAATTGTTTGAGAAATTGATAATGAGAGTTAGTGGGATTGTGCATGTGCTGACATATTTGATTAGTGGCATAGGCAATGTCCGGTCTTGTAATGGTGCGATACTGGAGCGAGTCGGCTAGCTGACTGTAAAGAGTAGGATTGTCGAAAGGATGATCTGCTCGTGGACATTTGGATGGTTTAGTAGATAGGCGTGAGAGCTGGTTTACAGTTGCCAAATCCAGAGGCTTTGAGAATATCCTTAGCATAGTGTGTTTGGTTTAGGAAGTAACCATTAGGAGTATGATGTATGTGAATGCCCAAAAAGAGTGAGACTGTGCCCACCCCTTTGAGTGAGAAAGCAGTTTGAACTTGGAAAGGAGTTGCCAGATGGCTGGTGAATGATTACCTATGATGAGCATGTCGTCAACATACATTAGTAGATATATTTGTATATTGGTGTGGGAGTAAATAAGTAATGAGGGATCTGATTTGCTGAATTTGAAGCCAATGTTGATGAGCAGAGAGGTGAACTTATGAAACTATTGCCTTGGAGCTTGCTTGAGATCATATATGGCTTTGTGAAGTTTGCAAATATGATGGGGAAATTGAAAATCTATGAAACCAGGAGGTTTTTGCATATAAACATCTGCTTTGAGATCTCCATGTAGAAAAGCATTGGAGACCTCTAATTTGATGATGTTTCAATTTCGGTGAAGAGCTATGATAAGTAAGATCCGGATTGTGAGAATCTTGGCTACTGGACTAAAGGTCTCTAGGTAATCGATACTAGGGGTGTCAAAACTTGACACGACCCAAAAACCCGACTCAAACCCGACCCAAATTTTTCGGGTTAGGGTCAACCCATTTTAAGAACGGGTTGGATTCGGGTATTGATTTTTTACCCGTTTTGAATTCCGGGTGGGGTTCGAGTCAACCCGGAAACCCAATTTTATCCTGGTTTTGCCTGCATACCCGCCAGTTGCAGCCTACCTGCCCTCACGGGTCAACCCGAAGATGTCTGCTCGTTGCTCAGCGACCGAAGTCTACCCTCTGCACCATCTTGCACACTACTCTCTTAAGGGCCGACGATGTTCTCTCATTCACACAACTGCCAAAGATCCTGCCATCAACTCTTCCTCCTCTCATATCTACAAGTGACGCTTCCAAGTGCCATTGAGATGACAAATTCTTGTAATCAGCATAGGGTTGTAAGTGAGCTGAGCCGGCTCGTGAGCTGGCTCGAGCTCGGCTCGATAACGAGCTCGCGAGCCGAGCTTATCGAGCCACGAGCTCGAGCTCGTTTATTAAACGAGCTTGAGTTCGAGCTGGTTGAAGCTCGACTCGTGAGCTCGCGAGCCAGCTCGAAATGATTTAATTAATTAAATTAATCTGCAAACAATTTTAATTAAAAAAAAACCGTTTGAAATTTATGCTCTTCCCCAAATTTTCCTAAAAAAAAAAAGATTTCTGCTCTTCTTTATTACGGTTTCTCAGAAAATTATACTATTTCGGCAATTCATAAATGCTATGACAGACTTTGGCAGCTTTTCAGAAAAGTTTTCAAAAAATAAGAATAAAAAAAGACAAGTTATTTTCCCCAAAAATAATTTGTTGCAGCAGGTTCCTATTTTCAAAAAAAAAAAGCTATTCTTTCTATTTTTCGAAACACGGGCGGGACACATGCGTCCAAAATAAAAAATGGGCGGGAAAATGAGACGTGAAATTAGGCACGAAATCGAGCGGCTCGCGAGCCAACTCGAGCTCATTTACAGTCGAGCTCGACTTGAGCTCGCTTTCCAACAAACGAGCCGAGCTCGATAGCGCTAAAACTCGACTCGACTCGACTCATTTACACCCCTAAATCAGCAAAATGCAAACACCGTTTCCTGCCTAGAGGACAGGTCAATTACGGAACTCTATCTATCACATTTAGGCAGAACATATGTTCTAAGTTGCTGATTCTATCTCGACACCTTCACCGTTGTCAGAGTCGTTCCTCATCTCCCACTTATTAAGGTTTTTAAATACAATGTTTTAGAGGATGAGGTTTATGAGGCATCCACTAGTTCCAACTTCGTCGATCATAGCCCTAATTCCTCTCCCCATTCATCACTCCTCCACTCGATGCCAACCCAGCAACCACAAGCGGAACTCACAGGCTACATACCTACAACTTCTACCCGAGCACGTCAAGACTCCCGAAAACGGTTGTATCAGGTCAGGTCAACCCAAAAACCCAACGGGTCAGGTCTGGGTTGAAATTTATAACCCATCTGCAAAAAGGTTCAATTCGGGTCGTGTCAAACATTAGCTGGTCAGTGTCGGGTTTGTGACCCTAACCCGAATCGTAACCCAATTTTGACACCCCTAATCGATACCGAGCTCCTGATTGAAACCTTATACGACTAATTTGGCTTTGTAGCAATCGATTTGGCCATCAGGTCATAGTTAGTCTTGAATGTCCAACAACATCCAAGTATGGACTAATGTGGGAGGTGGAACTAAGGATCATGTGCCCAATTTTTGCAAGGCGAAGAATTCAACGAACATGGCTGAAAGCCAATGAGGAGATTTGGCTGCTTAAGTATAACAGGTAGAAGTGGAGGTTGATGGGAAAGTAGCTAAGAGATCAAAGATTGGCTTTGGTTTTAGATGACCTATTTTGAGACGTGTCTACATGGGATGAGCTGATATTGGTGGCGGAAGTGTAGATGTGGAGTTTGAGCGGAGTGTGACAGTTTCAATGGATGTTAGAGGGATTAGTGAAGAACAAGTGGTGGTTGGAGTAGTTGGGTTGGGATCAAGAGGCTGGGAGGAAATATATGAGATGATGTGAGGTGATGATTTAGGGAAGACAGTGGAGATCGGGATGAGCATGAGAGGAGATTTGGGAATGGGGAGCTTGTGAGGTGGCTATAGATGAAGAGCTAGAGGCATACAGAAATGTCAATTCGTGAAAGAAAACATGTCTGGAAGTGTGTATTTTCTTAGTTTGTGGATTGAAGTGGTGATAACATTTAAGTGATGTAAAGTAGTCAAGAAAGATGAATTCTTGAGATCTAAGTTTAACTTTATTGGAATTTAAATGTTTGAGATGGGAAAAACATAAACATCATAGGAAAAACATAAACATCCAAATGTTTTCAGATGAGCGTAGGAGGGTAGGCGACCATGTAACAGTTGGAATCGTGGTAGGTAGACATTTGATAAGGTAATTGGAGGTAAGGCTTCAGATCAAAATTGGAGAGGGAGATTAGCTTCATCTAAGAGTGTGCAAGTTGTTTCTAGCAGGCGTCGGTGTTTTCATTCTGCCAGCCCATTTGTTCTAGGGTGTAGGGACAATTGAATTGATGGGTGATGCCATGGTGTAAGAGAAACTGCTTAAAGTGAGAGTTGATATACTCAACTCCACCATCTGAGCGAAGAGTTTTTATTTTGGAATTAAATTAATTTTCAACCAGAGTGGTGAACTATTAGATTTTGGAAGTGTTTCGTCTTTGCTATGCATGAGAAATAACCAGCAAAATCGAGAGTAATCATCGATAAAAACCACATAATAGCGAAAGCCGTTGAGAGATGAAATCGGGGTCCATCCCCAAACATCTGAGTGTATTAAAGATAAAGAAGAGCTAGCATAATTGGAGTTTTTAGAAATGAAAGTTTGTGACTTTTGGTCACGTTACATGACTTGCATAAAAAAAGAAATAGATGAAATCGATATGAGGATTTTGTTGCTGAGGGGATAGTAGAACACGTTGTGGCTAGGTGGGGGTTGGTTCATATTACAAATTATATCTAAGCCAGCATGAAGGAGCAATATGGCCAGATTTATTGTACATCTGACAAATTTTCTTAGGAACATTGAGAGTTGATTGTCCATGGCTAGCTTGGATCAGAGATTGTTGAAACATGCCGCGACCACGAGAGAAGAACGAATGATTGTTGTATAGATTACGACCTCTGTTGGCTGAGGTTATGGGCTTGTTTGAGTACATGGCCAAATGATCCTTTGAAGCGGATGAATCCTTGAGTAATTCGGTCTCTAGGTTGATCTCCTCACTGC
The DNA here is from genome assembly GCA_022539455.1 of Dendrobium nobile. Lineage (NCBI taxonomy): Eukaryota > Viridiplantae > Streptophyta > Magnoliopsida > Asparagales > Orchidaceae > Dendrobium > Dendrobium nobile. Next base: position 4,289,228 of record CM039724.1, on the reverse strand, counting down.
ATATTGATGAGTAGAGCACATTGAGACTGATGGGATTAAGGGAGGTTCGAATAGATGTTTTGAAGGAATTGCATGTAGATGGTAGACCATTTAGGATGTATAGGATTATATCCTCAGGATCAATGTGAGACCTCGCTGCAACAACGATTTCCATGAGAGCCTTGATCTAAGCAAGATACTAGTTCATGGTGTTGTCGCCCATTTGAATGTGGTGAAGTTTATTTTTAAGTTGTATCACTGAGATTTGTTGGTCGGTTAGAGCCTGTTTTCAAGAGTAGTCCAGATTTCATGAGCTGTGGTGAGGTTAAGAATGTAGGAAAGAATGGAGGTGGATATGCTGGAGGATAAGGTTGAGACTTGAGACTAGATTTTAGTCAATGAGATGCCATAAATGATAATCAGTGGTCGTTGAGTTGGTACTGACGGATGACAGGTTGAGATCAAGTGGGCAATTGAGGTGTCTAGTTAGATAGCCTTCAAAACCATTAGCCAAAAAGAGTTTGAAGACTTGGAGTTGCTAGATGGAGTATTTGTCGTTATTGAGCTAGATGTTTACAATGAGTTTAATGTTTGACATGAGGAATTTGAATAGGGAAGGTATGGTATATTCTACCATTGAAGCATAGAGGGATGAGGTAGATTGAGTGCTTGGAGGTCTTGATCTGCCATTGATCTGGGAAGAATGAGCTGTGAAGCTTACTGCTTTGATACCATATTTAATATCAAGAAAAGATCAAAGAAATAAAGAAGAAGAAGAAAAAGTTTGGTAGAGATAATTTGTATATTGAACATCACAATCTTACAGAGCTTGTAATGATTATATATAAAATGCTAAAGGACAATTGGTTGTAATGCCATGTGCTGCCGTTAGCAGCAGAGCAGGCAGAACACGTGAATGAAAAACTGAATGGTGTGGTAGTGAAGATGAAGAGCCTGTGTGAATTTGTGATATCAGCTGATCGTATATAAGTACTAACATTTACATCCTTCTAATCCAAAATTAGAGACTAAAATGCCATCAACTCATAATAATGATCATAATTCATATTAAGTTACCCCAACGCAGCTAAAAAAACAAGATTTGTGCCATTGTCTTATTTCTTCATCCTAACTGGTTCATAAAACCCTAGTAAACAAATACTCATTACAATCAGTATATCCTAGCCTTTAACTTCGCCTATAAATCTACAATGAAATTCAGTTCAAGGCTCAGCAAAATTTGAAATGCGCATAAGTAACAAAAAGTTTGCTAAGCATAGCGTACACCGGAGGAAGAAACAATTCCACATGACCACAGGGCAAGCAGTCAAACAAAAGAGGTGAACTTACCTTCACAGAGCTGCCGTCAAGCTTTATAGCTGATCTACAATCCTCTTCCACACGATTCCAATCTCTAACAAACTCAGCAGAAGACAAAAACTAAAGCATCAATATAGCCATTTAAACCATTTCCGCAAGGGAGCAAAGTAGAAAATTATTATGGTGGTTGCACTTACTTCCTTTTATAATAGCAAAGCGCCCTATTTGTCCAGTATACAGCCACATCCGGGCAAAGCGTAATTGCCTAAAATCCAAAACAGCAAAATCTGGTAGTTTACATGAAGGAACAAAATCAAACCATAATTAAAAACTAAGACGGCCCCATCGCCCACGTAATTCCACAAATCAAAAAGCGCAAAGGATAGTCCCATTCTACTCCAATCGAGCACCGATTCCCAAAAGAGATGACGTATCCAGGAGGCCAACCAAGAAGAAATGAGAAGGAAATTTTACTTCATTCTTATATTTAGATGAGATCGAATGGAACCTCAGTGTAGGCATCGATTGCTGCTCCAATACGTTCTTTCTTGAAGGCAACGTTACCATGGAGCCTCAGCAGCTCCGCCTGCTTGGCGACGCTCCCTGCTATGGGCGCCATGTCCCCACTACGGTCGCCCGCCTCTTCTCTCTCTCTCTCTCTCTCTTGGCTGAGCAAGCAAGGAAGAAAACCCTCCGGGTATGGAATTGGAATTTGGATCGTCGAGCTCCGTCCCGGGTTTTCTTCAGAAGATTCCAGATAACAGGGAGGAATGGAGAAGACTGCCCGAGAGGTCGAGTTGTCGTTTCGGCTAGCGGAAAATTAAATTAAATAATTTGAGATTATTTGCATGAATGTGAAAAAAGAAATATAGGTGATTAATTTTATTTTTTAAAAAATAAAATTAATGTAATGTAAAATTTAAAATGGTGATTCAAAGAGCTATGGTGGTGATGTCGACAAGCAATGGCAGACGGTCACCAGAAGTGGCTATGGCAGCAAGTGGTGGGTGGCGGCAAGCAGCAAGTGACAATGATAACTACCAATGATGTGTGGCAAAGGTGGTCGAAGATTGGTGGCGGTAAGAGGTGGTGGATCGAAGGGGTGGCGATGAAGGCCAAAGGTGGGTGGTGGCGATAAAGACGGCAGTCGGCGATGTAATGGTGATGAATTTATGGTGTCTCCGGAATTCAACCAAATTTGTCTAATTTCAAATACACCAATTTTGCACTAAATGATGTATTACAAATATATTAAAATTTTACATTGCACTTATTTTACTTCAAATCAAACATTAATATCCTCAAGACCCTTATATTTGAAATTATTTACACCAATTTTACTTCAAACCAAACAAAGCCTTATACAAAGTGGAAAAATAATTTTATGCATGCAAAAAAAAACTTTGTATGTCCTTATATTGATAAAAATTATAAATATTAACGCAAAATGTTATTGCTTTTGACTGCGATGATTCGAAGAGATGTTCGAGCAAAAATATAAGTAAGACTTTGATCAATAAGACCCTCGTTTTCCTAGCATCTTCACCATCTCCGACTATCTTCATAAACATGTGATTGATTCAAGGTAAAGTCTCCATCTTCGCCTTCGTCTCCATCTCTGATTGGCTAGATTTGAAAATGTCATTCAACCACAAATCATAAGCCCACTACAGCATCAGATATGTTTCGCATGCATTTGAGTGTTTTAATATTTTATATGGGGATCCCAAGAGTCTGTGTGCATGTTTTGAAATTTTGAAAAATTATCTCTTAGGTGTCGTGAAGCTGCAACATTAAGCTTTTTTATATTTTGACCAAATTAATTATAGTGTTGCGGCATTGTGCTCTCCCTAAGGGAGCATTGCGGCCCACAGAATCGGGAGTTGCAACCCCAGGCTTAATTTTTATATTAAAATATTATTTTCCACTAAAATGAAATTTATGTCTTCCTTAGATGCAAACAACTAGAGAGAGGGGAGAATTTTAAAGATATAAAGCTAGGGTTTGGACGATTCTAGTTCATTTTCTATTGTTTGTGCAGTTTAAAAAGTTGTTCAAATCGACATGGGTGATACTTTGTCTATCTCATTTTAAAAAATACAAAGGTTTTTTATGGTGTTGTAGAGTGAAATTTAAAATAAGTCTAGGGCTCTCTATCACCCCTAAAAAATGCTTAGATTTTTTTATATAAAATTAAGAAAACCTCACTTAATATACGCAAGTTTACGTGCTGAATCAAGTAATAAAGTGATATGATAGAGTGTCGAACCCACGAGAAAGTCTGCTTACTTACAACAAATTACTACCATTTATTCTAATTGTAATAATTATTCTACTGAAATAAAACTGATAATTATGAAGATTTTATCATTGAATAAAATATTAAAAATATTGGATATAATATTTAATTAAAATATTTTGGATTGATGAGTGTCAATTTTTTATCTTTCATAATGAAATTTTTAATTATTGATGTGATTCAGAGCATATGCATCTCTAAATTTCTGCATAGCTTGTAAGGGTGAAAATGATATATGATGATCTCCTACAGTTATTGTATCTCTTTAAGAACTTAAAACATTTTACATTATATGTCTATGCATTCAAACATCATATCTCAATATTCATAATTGTTCATTATACTCCTATGTCAAGACTATATATCACACTATATTTTAACGACACATATGACCACTATATGTATTAAATTAAGGAAAAAATAATATTTAAATCATTATTTAACATTTGTAAAACAAGAGCTTCAGTAGTGATATGTCATCATAAAATTATCTTGATTGGGCACGAATCTCGACGCAAAAATCAAGTTGGAAACTCTGATTTTAAATCGAACTCGATTCGAGTCAATTTAACTAAAAAACTCGTCGATTTGACTCGACATGTTTAAATCAACACTGGTTTGATTTTGATCACTTTAAAACACGCCAATTTTCGCTAATCAAAGGCATCGGGATTAAACTGAGCTCGAATCGAGTCAATTTTACTCAGTAGCATACCAATTTGCGTCGACACGTTTTGGTTGATGCCAAATTAGCTGTGATTGCTCCGAAATTGAGTAAATTTGATTGGGTTGATGTTGAATTGTCCAAATTAGATTCGATTAGTGCCAAGTTTGTTAAATTTAATTTTGAATTGACTTTAAATGGCTCAATCCTATGTCCAATTAGCCCCAATTAGCTCGAGGTGGGTTATGTAGCCTCTATCGAACGTGTCAAGTTCAACTTGCACTTGAATCAAGCCCAATTAATTTCAATGACGTTTGATTACACTATCATGCTTGAAGTCAAATTAGATTCGGGTCGAACTGGGTTCAATTTGAGCTGAATTATATGGCTAAGTCAAAGCTACGTCATTGGGCATCCACCTAAGGGGAATCCTGCTAATAGACATGTCTATGCTAGGCTAAAGAAACTTAAGCACTAGGATCAGCTTGAGAAAATCGACCTCATACAAAAAAATAAGGTCAACAAGATGTTCATCTTCACTACTTAAATCACGAACCTCATATGCACATCATAGAGGTAATGATTAGGCGAAGAGGAAGATAAATGAGATAGATAACTTCTTTGCAGCGAGAATAAAACATGGATCACGACCATAATTAAAAAGTGTCATGGTATCTAAGAATGTCATGCACTGCACTAATTTGGCCTAGCTATATAGTTTTATGATAGTTTCATGTCATTTAATGCTTTAAATTCAACTTTTATGCGGAAGGCTATTGATGTTATCGTTAATATTAGACTATGTTACAAGTTATCATTATATCATAAATTACGGGTGAACCTACTAAGAGATTGAAAAGAGAAGTGCAAGCTCCTAATATTTTCACCTAAAAAGCATGAAAAGACACATGTTGCATACTAATGGTTGATGGGTGGATAGATGGAATGAATAGAACTTTGATAACTTTTCTTATGTATTATCCTTGACAATTTTCTTTTTTAAAGTCCATTGATACATTACCAAAGATTCCATTATACTATGTTCATTATTTATTGAGGTTGTTAATTGGATTGGGCAAAAAAACATTATACAATTGATAAAAAAATAATGCCACAAGTTATAAGAAAACTGGTGAGTTGTCACATGAGAAATATGAGAATATTTATTGGTCACTATATGCAACACAATGTATAAACCTGATCCTCAAAGACATAGGCAACATACGTCATATAATGGAACTAACAAGAAAAACTTCTATTGTTACAATTTTTATTTACAATCATATATTTATTTTGACATTATTATCGAGCTGAAAATAAAGCATTATGCATGGAGTAAAAAGATTTGCAACTTCATCCATCACCTTAAGAAGTGTATATGATCATAAACATGATTTCCAAAGATTTAAAACAACCAAACTATATGCTGACTCAAAGCTTTTTAAATTAATAAAAGGAAGGATGTCATCGTTGTTATTCTTGATGTATGATTTTAGATTGATTATTTGGTAATTTCAAAATTATATGAACCTTTTATAATATTGGTATGAATTGCAGATGTTAATGAGAAGCTTTCTGTTGGATAACTCTGCGATGGCATTTACATAACTAGAAAGGTTATAAAGTGCGTATTTAAAAATGTAAAAAGAATGTACAAGCCCCACACAAGCATAATAAAGAGAAGATGAGACAATCAACTAAGAAGAGACATACACTCAACAGCTTCTTTCCTTAATCCTTATTTCTAATATGATAGAGAAAATTACTGTAATAAACCTGAAGTTATGAAAATTTTAGTTGAATTGTAAGTATAGTCTAACCACCATCACCTAACTACAATCTTTTTGACCTGTGTTGCCCATTAACTATGATCCTCCAACCATCGTTACCTAATTATGATCTTTCGACCTCAGTTGCATACTATGGTCTTTGTAACCACCATCTTCTGCTAATTATGATCCTTATGACCATTGTCACCCAACTATGATCTTCAAACCAATATTGCATGCATATAGACCTTCAGCCTTAGTTGATTGACTATAGCTTTGTTGACATATGTTGCCCTCCAACTATGATCCTCAAACCACCATCATCTGATTATGTTCCCTCTAACCTTAGTCACTTGAATATGGTCATTCTAACCGCCATCACTCGCCTACTACAGTCTCATTGACTTTGTCGTTCGAATATGATCATTCTTGTCGCATCCTGGAGTATTCACGATGGTAGAGAAATATATGATTTAATGCCATAGCATTGTTCGAATATCCAGCACACAAGCAGATAAGAGAGAGGGTGTAGCATTCATAAGAGACACCAGAGTTTTTACATGGAAACCCCTGAAAGGGGGAACAATTATGGGGCCTAGCCTAGTTTGAATGAATCCACTAATATTTACAGTCAATTACAAATGAGGCCCTTCTTAGGGAGAAGGCCTTGGCTTGATGTCCCAAATGTACATCATATAGAGTGCATTATATGGTGGGAGTTACAATAATCAACATAAACATGCTTGCTTGGTCGGCAGGACCATAATTGATAGGATAGAGGTCGGAAAGACCATAGTAGGCAGAAGAATGGGATCAGAAAGTCCATTGTGCGATGATGTAGGTTGGAAGGACCGTAATATGTAGGAGACCGAGGTCAGAAAGATCATTGTCTAACGATGTAGATCAGAAGGACCGTAGTAGGCGATCGAGGTCGGAAAGACCATAGTCGGCAGTAGACGAGTGTCCAAAAAAACATTGTAGTAAGGCAGTACTCTGGTAGAACTCTGAGCATCATGTGATGGACTGACAGAAGTTCGGGCCTCATGTGATGGTTTGGCAGAAGTTTGGGCCACAGGTGGTGGTCCGGTGGAAGTTCGGACCTCAGATGGTGGTCTGGTGGAAGTCTGGGCCTCAGGTGGTGGTCCAGCGAAAGTTCGGGCCTCAGTTGGTGGTCCGGCGGAGGTGAGGGCCTCAAGTGGTGGCCCGGTGGAGGTGAGGGCCTCAAGTGGTGGTCTGGTAGAGATGCCGGCCTCAAGTGGTGGACTGGCGGAGGTGAGGGCCTCAAGTGGTGGTCCGACAGAGGTGAGGCCCTCAAATGGTGGTCTAACGGAGCAACAACGTCAGGTGGTGGTCCGGTAGAACTCCGGCGATGGTCGAGGAGCGAGGAGGCAAGAGTGATCTCTGATCTCTCTCTTGCTCTCTTGTTTGGAGCCTCTCCTTTTAAAGAAGGTGGAGGGGTCTATTTATAGATTCCTAGAGTGGCATGACCCGTAAATAGGTGGGATATCAAGGGCATATGAGGAGTGGCTTGGATGGACGACCGATATTGAATCCCTCAATCGTGGACCATTTGATGTACATTTGAATGTCTTAGTGATGTTGGAGTACAATGATCTTGGGCTCGTTGGATTCGTCTCGTTGAGCCGCTCGATTCGACTATAAGCACGTCATGTTTGAAAATTGTTTTGTAATCCAAATTATGGTTTGAACCTTCCATATGCATTTTGGGTCTTTGATTTGGACTAATTTGAGTTCGGATTGAGTCGAATTTGGTGTCTTTGGGTTCGTATTTTCGAGACGTTCAGTTCAACTGTATGTTTACTGAAATCGGAGATCATATGGCTTATGATTTAATTTTTGAAGCTTCCAACTTAATTTTTGCCTCAAGATTCACGTATGCTAGATCAAGGTAATTTTTTGATGATATATCAATTCTGACCACTGTCACCCAACTACGATCCCTACTACAACTGCTGTCCGACTACTATCCTCTGACCACTATTGTTTGACTATGATCCTCTTATCATAGTTGTCGAACTATTGTCCTTCTAACAAAACAAATAAGCTAACAATCTCTTAAGAATATCTCTTATGTAATTGGGTTCTTTCAACTCCAATCATATAATATGCATTATACAATATATATTTGCTATAATGTGCCAATTTCTTTCCCTGATCAAGGGCTGTTGAGTCCAGTAATTAGGTTGTTAAGCCTAAGTAAGTGTCCCAAGGCTACCAAGAGGGGGGTGAATTGGTAGTTTTTTAAAATTTTTAAATCCTCTTAAAAATAAAGTTGAACCGAAATAAAATTTTCTTTTTAAAGTTAGTAGAAAAATATTTTTCAACCACAGAGTTGTTAAAACTGAAATTTAAAAGTGCGGAAACGTAAAAGCTATAAAGTAAATGACACCAGATTTATAGTGGTTCGGTCTATAACCAGACCTACATCCACTCCTCAGAGGCACCCTCTGAGTATTGCACTAATACCAATAGTGACTCTCCTTTTGCACCCACAGCAAGGCGGAGAAGCCCTTACAACACACTCTTTTCACCACTCCCCGGTGCGGCAGAGAACCGTCGTCCTTTCACACCCTCCAAGTGTAGGCAGAGAACCCTTCGTCCTTTCACACTCTCCTAGTGTGGGCAGAGAACCCTTCGTCCTTTCACACTCTCCTAGTGTGGGCAGAGAACCCTTCGTCTGTTCACACTCTCCAAGTGTGGGCAGAGAACCCTTCGTCCTTTCACACTCTCCTAGTGTGGGCAGAGAACCCTTCGGCTGTTCACACTCTGCAAGTGTCGGCAGAGAACCGGACCTTCTTGAATGATCTTCTCACAAGAATCTAGAAGGAAGAAAGAAAAAGAGTGAAGAAATCCAATTTCACAAGTAGAGATTCTTACCTTAGCAATCCAAGTGAAGCCTTCTAGCTCCAATCGTAGGAATCCTCCTTTGAATGCTCTCTTCCACTCTCTCCTTGGCTATTCTCTCAAAAGGCACGAAGATCAAATGACAAAAAGATTGGGTGGCAGTCTAATTTGGACTATTTATATAAAAGACAAGTGAAACCGCCCAAAAACTGCAAACTTTCAATTCTGTACGTAGTGAATCGTCCTGTACGATCCTGGATCGTCCTGGACGATTTTACTTAAACGATCTGAAACGACCCAATTTGTATATGTGTACGAACTGACTTCGTACATCTGATCGTCCTGTACGAACTTGGTTCGTCCAGTACGAACGGTTATTACAAGGTCGGTTCTAGAAACTGCTGAAAACTGTTCTAAGTCGGTTTGTCGTTTGAACGAAAATGTGGTCGTCTGGACGAAACTTTTCCAGAGAGCCGATCGTCCTGGACGATTATTTATTTCGTCTGGACGAAACTTTTCCAGAGAACCTATCGCCGCGGACGATAACTTGTTTTCGTCTGTACAAAAAAAGTTCCAGAGAGCTGATCGTCCTGTACGATATTTATTTTCGTCTGGACGAAATTTTTCCAGAGGACTGGTCGCCTCGTACGATGGTAAAATTCGTCTGGACGAAAATTTTGCAGAGAACCCATCGCCTGGGACGATGATAAATTTCGTCCTGGACGAATAGGACTTAGAAAATTTTTTAAGGCAAGTTCCTATTCGTTCCAAGTGCTCTATAGGAGATAACTGACAGATCGTCCAGTACGATAAATATCGTCCTGTACGATCAGTATAGAATTTCAAGATCTCCTTATTTGTGTGTGTGTGTGAGATTTTATTCACTCAATTACAATCACTCCCTTTCAAAATTAATTCAAAGAAAAGATAAACATCAATTAAACATAATATCTCATGTTGAATTTGAATTGAAGTTTTCGTAGTCTGGAGTCTGATTTTCCTGAAATGTTAGTACACACAAGAGCAAGTGCAAATCTTCTGAAATTGTTAGGAGATAACTATACATTTGAACAATAATGTTTGGAATCATCAAAACTACATAAGTTGCATAAATATAACTCATTCAAATAGCAACTATTCAAACAATCTCCCCCTTTTTGATGATGGCAAAACAATTATTATTAGTATGGTTTCAAGTTAAAACATATCTTTTATCTCCTAAACTCCCCCTGAATTTATGAGTACATTAATTAAATAAGGAGGCATTAAAGAACAATATTTAACAGAACAACTAAAAAAGAGAAAACAAAAAACACAAACATACACAAACTATACACAAACTAATAATTTCTCCCCCTTTTTGACAGCAACAAAAAGTGAAGAAGAAAAAGACCAGAAATGTAAATAATTATATGAAATTCATTGTTAAAATTTAATCTAAATGGTGATTGACATAGGGTATGCAATTTTAAACTAAAAACATTAGGTCAATCATAGAAATTCAGGAGATTTAAAAAGTGATATAACATTGTAAGTAAGAAGAATTTAGCAAAGACATGATTCAATTTAGACATTTCAATATAGAAAATCATTACAAGAGAGATGAAGAAAAAATTCTATATTTCAAAATTCAATAGAATATAAATGAACATAAGATCAATTTGAATTAAGAGATTGAAAGAATTTGGAAAGAAGAGAATTACCACATGTGGCGCTTTGCGCATCTTTTTCAACTTTTTGAGCACATTTTTGTGCATCTATTGATATTGAGCTGATTTTGTGCCTCTTTTTCATATTTGCGAACCATTGCGCATTTCTTTTGATTTTTTGTACTTTTTGTACAATTTTCAAGAGTAATTTACACCAATTCTTTCCAAAATCAATAATCTAAAATTTCAAATATTTCTAAGTACATAAATATTATTTGAACAAAGAAATACAAAATAAGTAAACATCTAAATTGTAATAATAATTTTAAGTTTTATGTAGTCTAAATGAATAGACATGAATTTAAAAATTCTAATTACAACAAGTTATAAACAACTTTTAAATTTTGAAAGACTAGATTTTCTAATGTAGATAATCTCCAATTACAATCTAATTTAAGCACTATGAAGATTAAATAATACTAATGAAATTCATAAAAATTAACCACATTTCAATAACAAATCAATACTGAAACAAGTGTGAAATGCATTGATTTATATGAAAAGATTACATTTCACAAAAGCTAAACACAACATAAAATAAAAGACAAATACATACATTTAACAAAAACATTAACATAACAAGACAAAAAAGAATGAGTAAAAATCACAACAACACAACAAAAAATACAACACAAGTACTACAAAAACACATAAAATCATCTCTACTGTTCTGGAGGAGGAGGAGGAATGCCACCGAAAAGGTTAAAGTAGGAGGCCATCAACATTACATTGGTATTGATATCATGTACTTCATTTCTAATAACACCAATGTCATGTTGTTGCTGCACAAGTTGAGCATCAAATTGATCAAATCTTTGATCAATATGAGTCTCTAAACGATCAAATCTCTCAATCAGATTCTGATAATCTGACTGAGGTGCAGAGGTATGCGCTCCTTCTTCTCTTTCTTCTTCTTCTGAAGCACTGTCATGTGCTTTCCCTTTTTCTTTTTCTTCCTTGAAGAGCAGTCTGAATGATGTATTGTTATAGTAAACTGGCTCTTCATATTCTTCATCAGGATGCACTATATTGTATTTCTTCTCCAAAATATAAGTAATTAAGTGCCCTAATGAAATGTTTTTCTTTTTCTTCTGATCAGCATGTCCTATTTCTGAAAGCCTATAGATATGATCTATGATGAGTTGGGCTTCATCAATAGGATGTCTTGACATGATTAAAAAAGTTAGACAGGAGAGGAGAGGAGTGATGTTAATCCTATCACCAGCTTTAGGAATAATTGAGGATCTAAGGATATGCTGGATGATTCGGGCATCTTGGGTCATACCTGAGACTCTAGCAACATGATTGTCAATTGCATTTCCTCTAATTACCCTATTGATTTCAAACCATTTGAAGGAGTTTTCTGACATTAGGGTGTGGGCTCTATATCCCTCAGTTCTTAAGTTTAAAAATGCACCAAGATCGTGCTTGGTGATCTCAACTTTTTTCTTAAAAACAAAAGAACTAATGATAGAGTGGTCAGAATTGAAACTCATGTTGGCAAGGAAGTAATGGTAGGTTTGTTTATTGTAGAGGTAAACGAGAGAAAGAATGAACTGAAATTGGGTTGAGGCGAAGAGGTGCATTACCCGATATTTCAACTCTGCTGGGATAAGAATGCGAGACGGAGTGATTTTTGCGGAGGCAAAACGAGGAAAAGATTCCTCATTTTCCTTAGAAAGAAAGTTGTCTGGGGCATTCCTGTTTGGTTTCTTGACCAAAACCTTTTGTCTTTTGCTAGAGGAGGCCATTGTTGATTTGATGTTGAAAGGGATTGAAAAAGAAATTTGAAAGTGTGATTTTCAAGTTTGAAAAGCCTTCATATTTAAAGGAAAACGATACTTTCGTCCTGGACGAAAATATTCGTCCTGGACGAACATAATAATTCGTCTGGACGAAGCATGTTCGTACAGACGATCCAATTCGTCCAAAATGTAACGGCTTTTCGTATTCAACACAACTTACGATGCGTCCCTTCGTACAGGCTTTTTGACTTGACCGATCGTACGTACGAAAAAAATTTCGTACAGACGATCGAAAAGTATTTCGTTTTAATGACTCTTGAAAACCGTCCCCTACAATGAAACGACACATGTTCGTCTGGACGAACGCAAAATTTCGTACAGACGAAGTTCGTATTAAAAACTGTCTTATCCACTCAACCGCTGCATTCAATCGTCCCGACGTTTGAGAGAAAAAAAATTCGTCCTGGACGATCACAGATCGTACAGACGATCCAATAAAAAAACTGCTCTAAAACGGTTTAAATTTTCGCAAACTGTTCCTTTACACATCGTCCCGTACGAAAATATTTCGTCCTGGACGATTTCCTCCAAAAAAAAAATTAATTTTAATTTTTTTTTTTTTTTTTTTTTTTTAAAATTAACAAAATCAACAAAAACAATCAGAAACACAGAAAACATAAAACAAAATCATAAATCCAAAAACAATTCATTAAAAAAAAACACAAAATTCACAAAATTTCAAAAACAAAACATAACAAGTATCAATGTTTGCAAAGACATTTGAGTTAAGCATTCAAATCAATAACACCAAGCCTTGTTCTTAAAGTACTGAAGGTATCAAAGGCTAAAGGTTTTGTAAAAATGTCTGCAAGTTGATTTTCAGTTGAAACATGTATGAGTTCAATTTCTCCTTTGGATACGTGATCCCTTATGAAATGATGCCTTATATCGATGTGTTTGGTTCTAGAATGTTGAATAGGATTTTTTGAAATACAAATAGCACTAGTATTGTCACAATAAATTGGAATAGTGCCTATAGTTAATCCTAAGTCAATCAACTGTTGTTTTAACCAAAGTACTTGTGCCACACAACTTCCTAATGCAATGTATTCTGCTTCTGCAGTAGATAGTGCCACTGAATTTTGTTTTCTACTAGACCATGAAACTAATGAATTTCCAATGAATTGACATGTTCCAGAAGTGCTTTTCCTATCCACTCTACAGCCTGCAAAGTCAGAATCTGAGTAACCAATAATTTCAAATGAAGAGCTAAACTTAGGATACCAAATTCCTAAGTTTTGAGTTCCTAGTAGATATCTTAAAATCCTTTTTACTGCTGTCAAATGTGATTCTTTTGGATCTGATTGAAATCTAGCACATAGGCAAACACTAAACATAATATCTGGTCGGCTAGCAGTCAAGTAAAGTAAAGATCCAATTATCCCTCTAAATTTCTTTTGATCAACAGATTTTCCCTTAAGGTCCTTATCCAACTGAACTGAAGAACTCATTGGTGTACTAACAGGTTTAGCATTGTCCATTTCATATTTTTTGAGGATGTCCTTAATATATTTGTTTTGACTAAGAAAAGTACCTTCCTCAAGTTGCTTAATGCTAAATCCTAAAAAGTAATTCAAATCTCCCATTAGACTCATTTCGAATTCATTACTCATTGTTTTAGAAAAATCATCACAAAGATGTTTATTTGAAGATCCAAAGATGATGTCATCCACATAAATTTGAACAATAAGTATATCCTTTCCAATTTTTCTTAAAAAGAGAGTTGTATCCACACTTCCTTTTTCAAAAGATCTTTCAAGTAGGAAGGTGCTTAACCTCTCATACCAAGCCCTAGGTGCCTGTTTCAATCCATATAATGCCTTTTTTAATTTGAAAACATGATTTGGAAATTTAGAATTTTCAAAACCTGGAGGTTGTTCTACAAAAACATCTTCTTCAATTACTCCATTTAAAAAGGCACTTTTAACATCCATTTGAAACAATTTAAAACCTTTAAAACAGGCAAAGGCTAGTAAAACCCTAATTGCTTCAAGTCTAGCTACAGGGGCAAAAGTTTCCTCAAAATCAATTCCTTCAATTTGATTATACCCCTTAGCTACTAATCTAGCCTTATTTCTAATGACTACTCCTGAGTCATTCATTTTATTTTTGAACACCCACTTGGTTCCAACAACACTTTGATCTTTTGGCCTTGTAGTTAGTTCCCAAACTTTATTTCTTACAAATTGATTTAACTCTTCTTGCATGGCCAATATCCAAAATTCATCTGAAAGTGCTTGATCAATGTTAGTGGGTTCAATAGTTGAAATGAAGGCTGAATGATTGACTTCCTTGTTTAATCCACGCCTAGTTCTAACACCCTCACTTGGTTCACCTATAATTAATTCCTTTGGGTGATTTTTAGAGAATCTCAAATCTCTAGGCAAAGGGTCTTCTCTTTCTATATTTTCTTCCAAATTTAATTTATCAATCTTTTGGGAGTTTTCTTCAATTTCTTCTTCAACAACTTTTGGCTCTTCTATGTTTCCATTTTCATCAAAAACAACATGTGTGGTTTCTTCAATGACTAAAGTTCTTTTGTTGAATACTCTATAAGATTTTCCAATACTTGAATATCCAACAAAAATTCCTTCATCTGATTTTGGATCAAATTTTCCTAAGGCAGATTTTCCATTATTATGTATGAACACCTTGCAACCAAATACATGTAAATGAGACAAATTTGGTGTTCTACCTTTTACCAATTCATAGGGTGTTTTATTCAAATTTGATCTCACATTTACCCTATTCAGAACATAGCATGCAGTGCTAACCGCCTCAGCCCAAAAATATCTAGGAAGAGAGTATTCTGCTAACATTGCTCGGGCGGCTTCTATTAATGTTCTGTTCTTTCTTTCAACTACTCCATTTTGTTGAGGAGTTCTAGGTGCAGAAAAATTGTGATCAATCCCCTTTTCTTTACAGAAATCTTCAAATCTTTCATTTTCGAATTCTCCTCCATGATCACTTTGTATAGAAATTATTTCACATCCTAGTTTTCTTTGTATCCAAGTTGAAAAATTTCTGAATTCCTCAAATGATTCACTCTTATGAAAAAGAAATTTAACCCAGGTGAATCTTGAAAAATCATCTACTATTACAAATCCATATACCTTTCCTCCTAGACTAACCGTGCTTACAGGTCCAAAAAGATCCATGTGAAGAATTTCTAAAGGTTTACTGGTCCTAAGATCTTTATTGGATTTAAAAGAGGACATCACTTGTTTTCCTAATTGACATGCATCACATAAGTGGTCCTTAGTAAAGTCTAGTTTAGGTATTCCTCTAACCAAATTCTTTTGGGTAATTTTTCTAAGATTTTTCATACTAGAATGACAAAGTCTCCTATGCCAAAGCCATGATTCATCAGAAACAGTTTTCAAACAAAAAGCAGTAGGAGATTGAATACAATTTAAATCTAGCATGTAGACATTGTTCACTCTTTTTCCATTTAAAACAATTTTCCCATTTAGGCTAATTATGCAGCTAGTAGGTAAAAATTTTACATTATAGCCCTTATCACATAGCTGACTTATGCTAAGCAAATTATGTTTTAAGCCTTCAACTAATAAAACATTATCTATGAAAAAGTTTTTCAAATTTCCAATCATACCTGATCCAACCACCTTCTTTGTGGTATTATCTCCAAGTGTAACCTTGCCTCCACTCCTGGCTTCCAGCGTTATGAATTGAGCAGTATCTCCAGTCATGTGCTTAGAACATCCGCTGTCCAGGTACCATATACTCTCACGAGGTCTTGTGTGAGAGTATACCTGCAAAATTCTCAATTGTTAGACCTGGGAACCCAAACTAGTTTGGGTTCACCTTTATGAAATTTATAATCAGATGCATGTGTGATATGTCTAGGTTTATGCATCTTAGTTCTCCACACCAAATTAGGTTTCATCTTTAAAGTGCAGGTGTGAGATATATGTCCCAAAAATCCACAATTGTTACATTTAACATTAGGAAAAATATTCCTATGTTTTCTTTCATATGATTGTCTTCTAAGGGATTTCATGAATTTAGGATAATATTTAGGATTTGTAAAATCTTCAAGTTTAGGGGGGTTCCTATTATCCTCGAGAGCTCTTATAGTAAGTTTGTAAAATGAATTCATATCCTCCAAGATTCGATTTGTATAATTGATTCTATATGTCTTGTGCTCAGATTCATCCTTAAATTTCTTAAATTCTTTTTCAAGTTCAGCATAGGATGATTTTAAATTTTCAAAATTTTTATTCAAGTCATCATATTCATCAAGTAGTTTCATGTGGTTGCTATCAATTAAAGCATGATCTTTCCTAAGGATTTCGTGTTCCTTATTAAGCTCTTCCAATTCTAAAACTAAACTAGAATGCATCTTTTTAGTTTTCCTATATGCATCATGCATGTGTTCAGAAACTTCAAACAGTTCATCATATGTTAAATCACATACCTCTTCTTGATCTGATTGTTCAGCTTTATCTGCCATCAAGCAAAGGTTGGTGACTTCTTCTTCGTTTTCAGTCTCAGATGAGTCTGAAGCTGAGTCCGCCCAAAAAGCCTTTTGAAACTTCTTCTTGCCCTTTTTTACCATTGGTTTCTCCTCTACCTTCTCCTTGCTAGGAGTGGCTTTAAGTTTTGGACAATCAGTTTTTATATGACCTGGTTTCCTGCATTCATAACAAATCAATTCATTAGAAACCCTGCCATTTTTGTTATACTTACCTCTATTCCATTGCTGGCGTCTCTTCTGCTTCCTCTTTAAAAAGCTTCTGAATTGTCTAGTCATCAGTGCTATATCGTCTTCATCCTCAGGTTGTGAGTGTTCACTTTCTGACTCTTCCACATTTAATGCAAGATTCTTGTCCTTTCTTGGTTCACCTGCATCAATCTTTCTTTGACTTACTCCTTGCTCGTAAGCAATGAGTGAACCAAGAAGATTGTCAATAGAATAAATGTTCAGATCTTTTGACTCTGTAATTGCAGTAATTTTAGCATCGTATGTAGTAGGTAAACAACGAAGAATCTTATTTACCATTTCAGCATTAGTTAATTCCCTACCAAGTGCATGCAAAGAGGTGACAATTTGAGTGAATCTTGTGTACATGTCAGATATAGATTCATTAGGTTTCATGCGAAACAGTTCGTAGTCATGTAACAAGATATTGAGTCTTGATTGCTTAACCTCATTTGTCCCTTCATAAGTAATACAAAGTCTATCCCATATGTCTTTTCCGCTTTTACAAGTGGAAACTCGCATGTAGTCTTCAGATTTTAAAGCACAAAAGAAACTATTTAAACATTTCGCATTTAATTGTGCTAAGTCACGTTCTTCTATAGTCCAATCTGCATAGGGTGTATCTACCCTAATTCCATCAACTAATCTAGTTGGTTTTGTGTAACCTTCCTGGACTAGCATCCACATGCGATAATCAAGTGACTGTAAGAAAGTAGACATGCGTGTTTTCCAAAAATCAAAAGGAATATTATCAAACAGTGGAGGTCTAGTGATAGAGTAACCCTCAGGTGTGTTTCGGTTTCCAAATGTAGCCATCTACGTTAATCAAAAAGTAGTTCAAACTTATGATTTTGAAACTCTGCTCTGATACCACTTGTTGAGTCCAGTAATTAGGTTGTTAAGCCTAAGTAAGTGTCCCAAGGCTACCAAGAGGGGGGTGAATTGGTAGTTTTTTAAAATTTTTAAATCCTCTTAAAAATAAAGTTGAACCGAAATAAAATTTTCTTTTTAAAGTTAGTAGAAAAATATTTTTCAACCACAGAGTTGTTAAAACTGAAATTTAAAAGTGCGGAAACGTAAAAGCTATAAAGTAAATGACACCAGATTTATAGTGGTTCGGTCTATAACCAGACCTACATCCACTCCTCAGAGGCACCCTCTGAGTATTGCACTAATACCAATAGTGACTCTCCTTTTGCACCCACAGCAAGGCGGAGAAGCCCTTACAACACACTCTTTTCACCACTCCCCGGTGCGGCAGAGAACCGTCGTCCTTTCACACCCTCCAAGTGTAGGCAGAGAACCCTTCGTCCTTTCACACTCTCCTAGTGTGGGCAGAGAACCCTTCGTCCTTTCACACTCTCCTAGTGTGGGCAGAGAACCCTTCGTCTGTTCACACTCTCCAAGTGTGGGCAGAGAACCCTTCGTCCTTTCACACTCTCCTAGTGTGGGCAGAGAACCCTTCGGCTGTTCACACTCTCCAAGTGTCGGCAGAGAACCGGACCTTCTTGAATGATCTTCTCACAAGAATCTAGAAGGAAGAAAGAAAAAGAGTGAAGAAATCCAATTTCACAAGTAGAGATTCTTACCTTAGCAATCCAAGTGAAGCCTTCTAGCTCCAATCGTAGGAATCCTCCTTTGAATGCTCTCTTCCACTCTCTCCTTGGCTATTCTCTCAAAAGGCACGAAGATCAAATGACAAAAAGATTGGGTGGCAGTCTAATTTGGACTATTTATATAAAAGACAAGTGAAACCGCCCAAAAACTGCAAACTTTCAATTCTGTACGTAGTGAATCGTCCTGTACGATCCTGGATCGTCCTGGACGATTTTACTTAAACGATCTGAAACGACCCAATTTGTATATGTGTACGAACTGACTTCGTACATCTGATCGTCCTGTACGAACTTGGTTCGTCCAGTACGAACGGTTATTACAAGGTCGGTTCTAGAAACTGCTGAAAACTGTTCTAAGTCGGTTTGTCGTTTGAACGAAAATGTGGTCGTCTGGACGAAACTTTTCCAGAGAGCCGATCGTCCTGGACGATTATTTATTTCGTCTGGACGAAACTTTTCCAGAGAACCTATCGCCGCGGACGATAACTTGTTTTCGTCTGTACAAAAAAAGTTCCAGAGAGCTGATCGTCCTGTACGATATTTATTTTCGTCTGGACGAAATTTTTCCAGAGGACTGGTCGCCTCGTACGATGGTAAAATTCGTCTGGACGAAAATTTTGCAGAGAACCCATCGCCTGGGACGATGATAAATTTCGTCCTGGACGAATAGGACTTAGAAAATTTTTCAAGGCAAGTTCCTATTCGTTCCAAGTGCTCTATAGGAGATAACTGACAGATCGTCCAGTACGATAAATATCGTCCTGTACGATCAGTATAGAATTTCAAGATCTCCTTATTTGTGTGTGTGTGTGAGATTTTATTCACTCAATTACAATCACTCCCTTTCAAAATTAATTCAAAGAAAAGATAAACATCAATTAAACATAATATCTCATGTTGAATTTGAATTGAAGTTTTCGTAGTCTGGAGTCTGATTTTCCTGAAATGTTAGTACACACAAGAGCAAGTGCAAATCTTCTGAAATTGTTAGGAGATAACTATACATTTGAACAATAATGTTTGGAATCATCAAAACTACATAAGTTGCATAAATATAACTCATTCAAATAGCAACTATTCAAACAAGGGCATCATTTGTAATCAAATGACTCGACCCACCAACCACATCCAAAAAACTAGGGTTTTGGTTGACCCATTTAATAAACAGGTTGGGTTCATGTTTGAAATTTTGACTATTTATTAAATGAACTAGGTTATGGTTAATCCTCCAATTATAAATGAATAGTTTAAATTATTTTTTTTCTTAATTTTTTTACTTGTTTGTATGATTATTTTATTTTTTTATTAATTAACCCTAAATCTATTCTTAAAAAGTTAAATAAAAATTTTAAATCAAAGCGGCTAATCGGATCGAGTTCAAGTCATTCAGGTTACTAGCGGGTCATGTTCGGGCCCACATTTTTAACTCATTTATTAAACAACTCGAGTTCAAGCTGACTGGATTCTGGCCGGTATAATCTCGAGTCGAACTCCCAAACACCGACCCCTAAGTGAAATTATTTCAACCAGGTCAGACCTCATAGTTTTTCTCTTTCTTATGTTTTTCATGTAAAAAATCTACGGTCTTATGATTATTGCACCTATCTGTCTTTTATCTATGTGTGTGCTTTATCGTGGTATAAAATTAGAATATTAAACTCTATATTTTTCTACCCTAAATCATGAATATTTTTGACACATAACAATGCTCATGATTTTTTTTTATTTTTTTGAACATCCAATTAAGATATGAGAAAATAATGCAGAATCAAATCCAGGTGGTTTCGCATCCTTGCAAACTGTTAACAGGCTTAGGGCTAATGGAAAGCTTCCCGGCCCATATCTAACACGGGCCAATCGTTGGGCTTGAATTTGGGTTTAAAATAATTGCGGATCTTGAGTAGAAAAGTGTAGATTTATAATCTATCAAAATAATAAAAAATGTCCCTTTTATAAAAATTTGTATCTTTAAAATTTAGAAGTGAAGCGCCATCTCTCTTGCTCACAAACCTATTGTTCTACTATAATTTTATTAAGGACAAGTTGAAATAACTTTCTAGTTAGTTTGACATATTTTGTTTGATTGTTGCTTTCTTACTATTTTTTGAAAATTCTATAACGAAAAACAATTTCTTACAACCACAATAGCTAAATTGTTTTCCCCACAATAATTTCACGATAAACTTTATAAAATGTTTTAGTCATTCTAAACAAACCCTAAGACTTGAGAGACTATTACGTGCGGAGTCCATACGCGTCCGGAAGCTAATCCAGACACGCCACGTACAATCCGGACACATCACGTCACCCAATGTACAGTGTTTTGGGTAACGTGACGTATTTTGATGCTAATTGCAATAAATGCCATGAAAGCCTTTAGCAATTCATCTCACATAAATTTTGGCCTAAGAAATAAATTAGTTGTATTGATTGATGCATTCATTAAACTAATTTATTTTGAATTTTATTTTTTAAAAAATTGTATTTATTAAATTATGTGTACAATCAAATCAAATCATAATATAATTTGTTTGATTTTTAATAAACATAATAGTATAATACCCAACGATGTTTAGTTTGATTGGTAGGTGAGTACGGTTGGGAACCCCCAACCCGTGTTCGATTCCCCTCAAGCGGCAGCGCCACTTGCCTCTTAAGTGGGGACAAATCAAGCGCGGACAATAAGGTTTATGGGGTGGGTGCCTCTTCTAGGTCAGCCGAGGATTAGTCACACCGCCAAGCACCCTTCCGGAGATGACATTGGGTGGATACCCTATTAAAAAAAAAGAATAAACATACTATTTTAGTGATAATAATAATTTTTTAATTATTTATAAGTTGTTAACCTGACTTGTTAAACCATTTTGATTTAAAAATATTTTTTTATAGCCTATTAACATTAAATTTTAAAATATTTGATAAAAAATAATAATATTATTATATACTTATGTAAAAAAATTAAGAAAAAATATATATTAAATAGATCATTTTAGGGTCAAAAAAGTGTTTTTAGGTCAAATCGAACCCGAATTTTTTGTGTCAGGTTGACGGGTCAGGTCATGAATATTTTCTTAATAAATTGATTAAATTCTTGCTTTTAATTTTATCCAAATAATGTAAATCCCTAATTATGAAAATGAAATAGAACTTCATTGGGAAGAAAATTATATTAGTATGTCATGCTTATATCAAGGCATGATTATTTTTACATTACATTTTTTTATTTCACATATCATAAATTATTAGACAATTACAACTAAATTATTAAACAAATACAGCTAATTTTTTTAGAAATTTATAATATTAGAAACATCTGATAATTTAGCTATATTTTTTTTCATTATATAGTTATATTTATTTAATAATTTACTTGAATTATCTTTATTTAATTACATTTGTAAATAATAACTAATATATAAAATTAAAGTTTTTTTCTCCTCCGTCCACTACATAAAGTGATAAAGATATAGCCAAGGGAAATGTGTGCTCTGATCTTTCTTTGATTTTGATGTTTTCCCATTTAATAATGTGACCATCAAGTTTTGAGTATATATTAATAACTAACTATTTCTAAGATTTCTGATTTTATTATGAGGAGATTTACAAATTATCATAAAAGATGTATAAATATTGATAACTGATTTGTGCACTTTGATAAGCTCCAGCTCTTATGATCAGACGGCTTCGCTCTCCACCTTTTGGCTCAGCTGCAGAACGCTTTTACAGGAGTATTTGATCTTCACCGTTCGTGCTCTGCATCGGGTTTGATCTCAGCCATTCACGATTAACCGTTTTGTCAGTATTACGAATTACTGTAGTTGTATTCGACACTTCAATGGAATATAAGAAATACTTTCTACTGCTACTCTTCTTCTTCTTCTTCTTCTAAGCTTTTGCAGGTCTTAGATCAAGTGCTCGGTATCAAACCGTCTACATGGTATTAGAGCTCTCTTATTGAACTCTTCTTCTAGCAGCGATGGAGTCATCTACTATGATCAAAATGAGTAATACAGAAATCCCGACACAGCTCAAGTTCTTAATGATGAACGTGAAATCGATCATCAGCACTCCACTCACTCCAGAGAATCATCCTATTTGGAAATCTCAAATTCAGAAGCTGTTTGCGGTGAATGTCTTCGATGGCTATTTGGACGGCTCAACTGTCAAACCACAGAAGCATCTTCTTCAATCTGACGGAACAACTAATCTTAATCCTGATTATCAAACATGGATGTTGATATATCAGAATTTATCTACTGCACTTTACTCCACGATTTCGCAGTCTCTGTTACCATATGTCCTTAATCTAGATTCCTATCATGAGGCTTGGACAGTCATTGAAAAGCGATTACAGTCTACAAATCGCTCAAGGCAACTCCAGCTAAAGAGTGAGTTACATCATCTTCAAAAGGGAGATAAAACTATGGTTCAGTACTTATCGGAGATCAAACAGAGAGTGGATGCTATAACTGCCAGAAGAACCACTATTGACTCCAAAGACATTTTGATGTACACTTTAAATGGCTTGCCTCCTGCATACAATGCGTTTAAGACAACTATAAGAACACAATTAGGACCTATCGGTTTGGATGATTTTTATGTGCTTATGTGTAGTGAAGAACTTAGTTTTCACAAGGACAATCTGATTGATACCTCTGTTATTTCTTCTCATGACAACACGTTTGCTCTTCAAGCTGTTCGTGGTCGAGCTTCGTTTGTACAGAGCAATCATGGAAGATCATCTCCTACACCTAATTCTGGTGGCCGCAGCTCTCACAATTTGTTCCGTGGCGGACGACGTTCCAGTTCTTCTATTCAGTGTCAGATTTGCACAAGAACTGGGCATTCTGCGTTCCAATGTTGGTACCGAGCTGATCTCTCCTATCAACCACCCCAACAGGCTTCTGTTGCAAATGAACAAGCCTCCACTGATGACTGGTTTCTTGATTCTGGAGCAACTTCTCATCTGACCTCCAATCTTCAACAACTGCATGTACCACAACCATACACTGGTTCTTCGTATATTCAGGTTGGCAATGGTCAAGCTTTACCTATTGCAAATTCTGGTCAAGGACTCTTACCGACCCCTTCCCGTAAGCTTCGTCTAAATCATGTCCTACATGTCCCTCATCTTTCACATAATCTTATCGCTGTAAATAAATTAACTACTAACAATCCTTGTTTTATTCTCTTTGATGCAAATGGATTTGTCATTAAGGACAAACAGACTCACCGGACTCTCCTTCACGGTCCTTGTCAACAAGGTCTCTATCCCATTATGCTCCCTCTAACTGACCCCTCGGCTTCGTCCACTGCTTTGTTTTCAGCCGTATCTTCTGCTGCTTCTTCTCCAGCTACCTGGCATCACCGTCTTGGGCATGCTTCCCGATCCACTCTGCAACTTCTTCCAGCTAGCATCTGAAAGTTCGCTAGGGATGTTAAGCCCTATAGAACTGGCCCAAGGCTAACCAAAAGGGGGGTGAATTGGTATTTAAATTTTTTTTTAAGCAAAGCACGAATACAAATCAAATCACCACAAAAATAAGTGCAGAAGAAAATAAATGCGGAAGCAGAAAAAAATAAGAACACAAGGGTTTATAGCGGTTCGATCAACTCGACCTACGTCCACTCACCGGAGGCGCCCTCCGAGTATTGCACTATAAACGTGACTCTCCTTTAGCCCCACATCTAGACGGAGAAGCCCTTACAAACACCTCTTTTTGCTACACCCGGCAAGGCAGAGAACCTTCCTCCTTTTGCTTGCTCCTGAAGCAGGCAGAGAACCTCGATCACTTGCTGAAACTTACCTCTCCCAACCTTTCCAAGGACAAGAGACTCTAGGGAAGAAGAAGTGGAACAATGCTTGGAGAAACCCCTTGTGAATCCCCGCACAAGCTCCACCTCACAAGATCCTTTCTCTCTCTCTCCTTCTCTCTCTCTCCTTTAGGTTTTCTCAGGTCAAGACAGCAGCCAAGGATTTTTAAAAACGTTGAACAAGAGCTCTTAAATAGAAGAGCTCAAAATAGCTTATTAATTGCAAGTTGCCGACAATATCGTCCAGGACGATATGGAAATCGTCCTGACCGATCAGTACAAATCTCAGAAGATCGGCCAGAGTATCGCCCTGAATGCAACCTGAACGATTGAAAATTGGCTTGATCGTCCCGACCGATCAGTTCAAATCAGAGGAAAATCATCCAGAGCATCGCCCTTAATTCAAGCTGTCCGATCCAGATCATCCAGCATATCGCTCTGAATTTGTGCTGGCCGATATTTATCGTTCAGGAGCAACTAAGGATTTTAGAATAAATCGTCCAGGCTGATCTTGCGATCGTCCAGGACGATATGATCGTATCAATCATCCTTAATTACCTCCTTGATTGTCTGATCAATTAAGGCATAATTGTGAATATCGTCCAGGCCGATTAGAGATCGTCCTGGCCGATTACTAAAAGTACAGAATACCTTAATTGTTTATGGCGACAATTTCTTTCTGTTTTGAGCCTATCGTCCAGGCCGATTGGCTAATGACGGCTGTCTTAATTAAGAAACCCTGATTAAATTTTCTATTTTAAGCCAGATCGTCCAGGCCGATAAGGTCCAGGCCGATAATAATATCGTCCTGACCGATGTGAGTAAAAACAGAGATTCTAAATCTCTTAAGTGTGTGTGTGTAGGGTTACTCAACATCAGTCACTTCAAACATTTACAATTGACTCAAGAAAGGAAAAAAGACAATTATAGTCTGACTCAACCCTAATCTACCCAATCTGTAGCTGATTCCGATTTCCGTCCGATCTTTGGGTCCTGAAAAGTTAATAGAGAAAAAGGCAGTCGTAGTGAAACAAGATTTGTTTGCTATCATCAAAATCATAATTCAAAAATAGGTTTGCAACAATCTCCCCCTTTTTGATGATGGCAAACATATCGATAATTAATTCTAAAACAGTAATGCAAAACTAAACAAGCTTTTAAGTTTTTGAACATAACAAGTATAAACAACATAACAAGTATAAACATACTACTCCCCCTTTTGACATCTCAAAAAAGAGAAGGAAACTAAAAATAGAAATTAAAGCAACTAAAAAACCCAATATAGAAAAGGAAGCAATCTACATAAAACAGAAACTAAAACTATAGAAACGAGGGATCCTTATCATCAGACGGAGGTGGTGGTGGTGGTGGCTGCTGAAAGTAGCCAGCTAGTGTAGTAAACTGAGCATTGAACCAGGCTATGTTCTGGTCGTGCTGCTGCTACTGGTGAGTAATGTAGTTGTCAAAATTGGCTAAGTCCTTTGTGCGGTGCTGCTCGTAGAGGGTCATGTCCTCAAAATGTTGCTGCTCCTGTGCAGCAACGTAAGCGTCGAAACGGGTCTCCCAACAATCAAATATCTCCACTAACTGGTCAAACTGTGAGTGCTGGCGAAAAGGAACAGGATCAGGAACGGGAGCGGGAGCCTCCTCCTCCTCAGCCCCCTGAGGTTCCACATCTCCTGGGTGAAGATGAGTACTATGAAGGACATTGAACGAATTATTTGAGTAGCAGGGAGGCGGATGGTTGGGGTGAGCAGGATATTGAAGATTATATTTGATTTCAAGAACATATGAGATGATGTGTCACAAAGCCAGATCGGGTTTCCTCTTATGACCCGGATAACAAATTGTAGTTAAATGATTAATGTATCGAAAGATTAAATAAGTAGCATTAAAATCTCTATGGGTCATGATGTAAAAGGTTGTAAGAGAAAGTAATGGGGTGATGTGGATTCTGTCACCGGCTTTTGGAATTATGGAGGTGCGAAGGACATGTTGGATTGTCCTAGCATCTTCGACTAAAGAGCTAGTCTCTCCAACATGAAAGTGAGAGTTGGTTTGGCGTAGAAAATGATTTGCAGCGGACCAGTTGAAGTCAGGATCAGAGACAATTAAATGCAGCTTATCCCCGATGGTAGATAGCTGCAGCAGTTCAGCACAGTCTTGATATGTGATCTCGATCGGGCGTCGATTCACATAGGAGATTAGGGCAGTGTAGGCAGCATTTATTCAAAGATTTGTAAAAAATTCAAACAGAAGTTTGGAGGCAAAAGGGACTTCTAGAGTAAGAATGAAAGGTAGGCAGGATTGATTATCCTGGAGAGAGTGATGCTGCATTCCTTGTAACGTCGGTAAGCTGCTTGATCCTCTACTTCCCTTAATCGAGGGTCCAAAGTGGCCCTCGAGGAACTTCCAGAAGCCTGTCGGACTCGCTTCCCACCAGCCATAGCAGGAGAATAGAGAGTAAACAAGAGGAGAAGAGTTGTGAGGTGAACAAACATGGCTGGAATGGTTTGAATTTAAAGAAACAGCCACATTGTCAAAGACGATCGTAGAATCGTCCAGGACGATATGGTTCAATAATTGCGTGCAGGCCGATTGGTCAAAAAGGCGGTCTGATCGGCCGGGGCGATCAGATATTGGTCACGACAATTAGACACAGGCGATCGTCCCGAGGAGTCAAGCCGGACGATTGTTGAAAAAGCAGATCGTCCGGGCCGATTAGATGTATCGTCCAGGACGATGCTCAATAATTGATCGTACCAGCCGAATTTAAGACATTTTAAATCTGTGCCACGTGTATCATCTAGGACGAACAGTGGATCGGCCAGGACGATTGTCCAATAATAGATCGCCCGGGACTGATTTTAAGGATTTTAAACGTACTGACACGTGGATCGTCTAGGACGATCTAGTGTATCGGCCTGGACGATTCTCATAAATGCATCGGCTAGGACAAAAATTTTATCAGCCAAGATGATAAAAAATAATTGTAACAGAGTTCGATCATATCATCCATGATGATAAGGGATCATCCGGGACGATGAGTTATAGAAAGCTCAGAAAAGTTTAGCTGATGGAATTTTAAAAAGAAATTGTCATATCGTCTAGGACGATACAATGATCGTCCATGACGATGTGACAAAAAGTTGAAAATCAATATCAGATGGAGATGATCAGAGAAAGCCCCAAACAAAAATAAATACAAACTAAAAACAACAAAAACAGATAAAAACAAGGAAAAAAGGAAAAAGAAGTTTTTTTTTTTAATTTTTCTATTTTTTTGTTTTTAGCAAAATAAGCATATTACAAATTTCCCAAGTAATTAAATTTTAAAGATTTGAAAGATCAATGAGTTAACAATGTCATAATCTGAAAATGATAGAATATCTGATCCTGTTTATCCTAGCTCGGACTTCTTTCAGGATAAAAATTATCTTTTGAAAATAAGAGGTCTAACTTAGAATAATTTGGATAAAAAGAAGATCCGTTCAAAACTTGATTACAAATAAAATATCTTATAAATAGTATACCAAAGTAATTTATCTCTATCATGGAATTTAAAATCAAGCTTTTGAAAACATCAAAATACCCCATGAGTCCTTCTAAGTTTTAAAAGTTTTGAAAAGAGAGAATAGCTTGCATTTAGTGGGCTCATTTTATGACTTTTGTCACTTTGATTGGCTCTTTAAGCATCTTTTGATTTTTGATATACTTTTGTGTATATAATTTTCTTTTCAATTTGATATCATTGACCTCTTCCCTTTTTAATTTTTAGAAGCTAAAAACTCTTTAACAAACCCTTTAAAAAAAGTTCTTAGTTGTGATTATATCTTCTAGATATTAGACAAGAGGGGCTCTCTTTCTAACATAGAGAAGAACAAGCCACAAAACGAAAATCAAAATCATATGATAAGTGCAACGGCAAGATTTCAATTAACCTGAAAGATATATAAGAACTTTGGATCATATATATATAAGATAGACTATTGTAGCAAGAAAAAAGATCTTAATTTTAAAATCATTTGTTAGAATGAGATAGAATTTTTATTTGGAAAAGAAAACTATATCACCAAAAGAGGTTAGAGGGAGTGAAACCATCAACGGTGTTTTTTCGCTTTAATCGATTTAGAAATGCTAATCATTGCCCATAAATCTCCAAAGTTTAAGAACAAGAAAAAATCATCATAAAGAAAATAATAGTTAAAACAAAGACTACAACAACTAAACAAAAACTATCACAAAAACCAAAACATAACAATAATCAAAATGCAATTCAAGAATTTATTAAGTAGCAAGTTTAAGCAGTTATGAGTTGCGAGCCTCCGTTTGTCCAAGTATTCTATGCTCTCACGAGGTCTTTGGTGAGAGCAATCCTGCAATAATCAATAGCTGTCAGGCTTAGGAACCCAAATAGGTTTGGGTCCCTTGTCATAAAAAGTAGAGTGTAATGCATGTGTGATATGCTGGGAATTATATAATTTTGGTCTCCACACCTAATGTGTACTACGGTGAACAGTGCAAGTGTGTGAAATGTGTCCTAGCATGCCACATGAAAAACATCTAACTTCAGGAAAAGAATTTCTTAAATGACTTGGGTTATAATGCCTCTTCCTAGGTTTTGGCTTTGGATTCAAAGTGGGAGTCTTCCAATTTCCTTTAAGTGAGTCCAAATTATTTTTAAGCCTTAAGTTATTATTTTTTAAGACATCATTATCAACCCTCAAATTTTTTTCTATCTCTTTAGATTTCTTAAAATCAGATTTAAGTGAGGTGTGTGAAACTTTTAATGCATCATGCTCATCAATTAATTCCAAATGCTTTTTATTTAAATCATCAAATTTATCAAGTAGAGTCATGTGATTTGAATCAATCGTAGAATAATCTTTGAGAATAATTTCATACTCTTTTTGTAAATTCAAAAGCTCTAACTTTAAACTAGTATGAGTCTTCTTGAGTTTTTTATATGATGCATGAATTTTCTCAAAAATTTCAAACAATTGATCATAAGTTGGTTTACATACCTCTTCATCATCATTTTTCTCAAGATGATCTTCCCCTATAAAGCACAGGTTTGTTGTCTCTTCCTCAGGTTTAATCTCAGAGGAATCTGATGCAGATTCTGCCCAGAATGCTTTTTGAACTTTTTTCTCGTCCTTCCTGAACTTGGATTTCTCCTCACCTTTTTTTTTGCTTGAGTGATCTTGAAGTGTAGGACAATCAGCTTTCACATGTTCAGGCTTCCTGCATCTCCAGTTTTGATGATGCTTTTGCTTCTTCCTTAGAAAGCTTTTGAATTACCTTGTGATAAAGGCAATGTCATCGCTCTCAGACTCGGAAGAATCAGAGTCAGATTTGTGTGCCTTCAGTACCACCGTTTTCTCTTTCTTTTTCTCTTTTTTTTTTCTCACATGTATCAAGATTTCTTTGATTCACCCCTTGCTCGTAAGCAATGAGTGAGCCAAGTAAGTTGTCAATCGAATAAGTGTTCAAATCTTTAGATTCAGTTATAGCAGTGATTTTAGCATCAAAAGAGGAAGGCAAGCATCATAAAATCTTATTTACTTTTTCAAAGTTCGAAAGTTCTATTCCTAAGGCATGCAAAGAAGTAACAATCTGAGTAAATCTCGTATATATTTCAGAAATTGATTCATGAGGTTTCAAACAAAAAAGTTCGTAGTCATGCAAGAGAATGTTTAAACGGGATTGTTTAACTTCATTAGTGCCTTCATAAGTGATACACAATTTATCCCAAATTTATTTACCAATTTTGCAAGTGGAAACACGCATGTAGTCTTCTAATTTTAAAGCACAGAAAAAACAATTAAGACATTTTGTATTCAATTGAGCCAAATTCCTATCATCTAAAGTCCATTCAATAAAAGGAAGTGGAACAGTAATGCCGTTAAGTTTATCAGTTGGAGGTGTCTAACCATCCGTAACAAGCATCCACATGCGATAATCAGTAGATTGTAAAAACGTAGACATGCAAGTTTTCCAAAAATCAAATGGGATATTATCAAACAGAGGTGGTAGGGTAATAGAGTACCCTTCCGGTGTATTACGATTCCCAAAGTTAGCTATGGGTCAAAATTCAAAAAGTTTTCAAACTTAGTCTTTATGAATCCTGCTCTGATACCACTTGAAAGTTTAATAGGGATGTTAAGCCCCATAGAAGTGGCCCAAGGCTAACCAAGAGGGGGGTGAATTGGTATTTAAAAAGTTTCTTTAAGCAAAGCACGAATACAAACCAAATCACCACAAAAATAAGTGCGGAAGCAGAAAAAACAAGAACACAAGGGTTTATAGTGGTTCGGTCAACTCTGTAATATCAAAATTTACTCCAGGATCGTCCGCCGATCTGGATCGTCCCGGGACGATCAGTGCAATTTTTGTTCCAGTTTTCTGTCCAGAAGTTCCAAGAATGATTCCTGTAGGGATCGTCCGGGCCGATTTGGAATCGTCCCGGGACGATCTGTGGATGGCACAAGTCATATAATAGAGGTTTTTATCATCCAAGAAAATTAATTATCGTCCTGAGAAATCGTCCCAGGATGATGTGGATTTGGTCTGATCGTCCAGGACGATCGTGCGATCGGCCGGGCCGATCAGAGGAATTTAAAGCTGAAATAAGTCATTTTGAAGAGAGAGAAAATCATAAAAATATCTAAAATCAGCCAAGGAGAGAGAAGGTCGAGGGCAAATTTGGAAAAGTTGATTTTCGAGTGACGCCAGTCCGTTTTCATCCGACAAGACTGTTCAAGATATTGCTATACGCAAAGTAAGGCACAATCCGCCTTTCTCAATTTTCAGAACCGTCGTGTTTGGCGGTATTATCTGTCCGGAATTGATTTTGTTCGTGATTTTCGTCCATATTTCCCGTCTGGTTCAGTTTTTACCGCGTAATTTCCCGTATGTTGTTGACGTGCCGAGTGTGCACATTTTGGTTATTTTCTGGAGATTTTTGTCCGGGTATTTTGAATTCGGCAGTGTTTTATTTCGACTGTATTTTTCTGTGTAGTCTAAAATTGTTGTGGCAGTAGAATTAAAGTCTTGAAATGTTGTTATCTACATTCTGTGCAAATTTGGTATTCTGTGATTTTTCAGGAAAATTGTGTAAATTCCGTATACAGCCGTTGTGCTGCCCAATTTTTTATCTGATTTCTGAATTCGTCCGAATTTCTTCTGAATTGATATGCTATCTATATATGCTATAAAAAGGGAGTTATAAGGGGCCTGGATCCTAAGAGATTCAGTTAGTGTCTGTGAAATCTAAAATGAGCTCAATCTGCAATCTGATATCTGTTCTGTTCCGGATCCGATGAAATCTGTTCTGGTGCTATAAGCACATCTGTTCTGGTGCTATAAGTACATCTGTTCTGGTGCCGTGAGCACAAAGGGAGGCATAAGGGGCCAGAATCCGTAGAGATTCTGTCAGTATCAGGAAATTTAGCTATTAATTATATATATGATATATGATATCTGATTTGATATGACTTCTGATTTCCGTACAGTTCTGTTTGTTCTGATTGGATATTCGGATATGTTCTGATCTGCTTCTGATTCGATATATGTTTGTATTTGTTATGTTCTAATCTGTACGATTCTGTTGATCTGTTTGTTCTGATCTGTCTGATTCTGATTTCTGTACGAATATTCTGATTGGATTCGGTCTGATGTGTTTGGTTTTGGATTCTTAGAATTTTGATTGAAGGTTTGTCGCTTTGCTGAGCTGTTGAGCTTACCCTTATTTTCTGCGTGATTTTCAGGTTCTGGAAAAGGGAAGGAGGTCTTGGACTAGAGTTCAGAGTTTGATCAGTAGGTATTGTTTTGTACTTTTGATTTTTTTGTACAGACATGGCTCTTCTGTTCTGTTTCTTTCTGTCTGAGCCATGGCCTGTAGTGTAGATGATTATTTTGAGGAAAAGAAAAATATAGATGAATTGTTCCACTGCATTTGATGTTTCATAGTAGCTCTGTGTGTCTATTTTGAGTTGAAATGTTTGGAAGAATCAGTTCCGAAACAAATTCCAAAGCCAGATCCTGGTCTGTTTGTTTGGCTGGTCGCGACCCGGTGCGGGCGGGATCCGTCCCGGTCGGGTCGGGTCGTGACAAGCTTTTGGTGGTATCAGAGCAATGGTTTTGGAATTTAGTTGAATTGTAAGACAGAGCTATAGGAAGTGATCTATAAGTGAGTCTGTCTGGGGTAGTTTTGGTTTGTTTGGCTTTTTATTGTATTGTTTTTATGATAGTTTTCTGAATTTTTCTGGATTTTCTGTATGGATCAGCCAGACCCAGACATGACAGACGGGCAGAGTGCCAGTCAGGCAGCACCAGTGGGGAGTACAGCCCCAGTGGCCGGTGCTGATACACTGTCTCAGTTTGCTACACTCGTTGCTCAGATGATGAGCGAGACTCAGAGCAGAGCTTTTACCGTCAGATCTGATGATATTGATAGACATATGCAGATGTTTTTGAGGTTAAAATCTCCGAGGTTTGAGGGCGCTGTTGAGCCCAGAGCTGCTGAGGAGTGGCTGAGGAGGATAGAGAAGAATTTTGACGGCATGCAGTGTCCGTCAGACAGGAAGGTACCGTTGGCTATTTTTCTGTTGGATGGAGAGGCTGAGCATTGGTGGGTAGGCCAGCAGGAGGCCAAATTTCAGGGCAGATTGAACTCTTTGATTACCTGGGAAGAGTTCATTGAGGTGTTCCGAGACTGGTTCGTTCCCCCTTCTGCACGACAGCAGATGCAGGAGAGTTTTCTGAGGCTTGTTCATGGGAGCAAGACGATGATGCAGTACGAGACTGAGTTTACTGCATTAGCCAGGTATGCCCCGCAGCTGGTTAGTACTTCTGCTGAGAGGTGCTACAGATTTTTGAGGGGATTGCGAGATATTCTGAGACAGCCCCTGATACCGTTCCGCATTACTGACTTTTCTGAGCTTGTGGAGCGAGCTCGTCTGATAGAGAACGACCTGATGGCTACTCAGCAGCGGTGGACTGCGAGTAGGAAGAGATTTGGAGGTGAGGCTTCCGGTAGTGGTTCCTCTGGAAAGAGGAGATTTGTAGCTGGTTCTGGATCTGGTGACTCTAGGAGGAGTGGAGGGTCGTCTGGTACTGCTGCCAGTACGACGAGTTCTGGATCTGTCAGTATGGCACCTGTGTGCCCGAGTTGTGGACGGCGACACCTTGGCCAGTGCTACAGGATGGCTGGTTTATGCTTCCAATGTGGTCAGCCAGGACATCGGATGGCAGAGTATCCACAGACTGGATTTGATCGGCGTTCTGAGTTCCGATCTGAGGGCTTTGTCAGACCTGCCGGTTCAGCAGGAAGACCGAGAACACTTCCTCCACGCCCTGAGGGATTTTCTGGTAGAGGTGGTGGATCGAGTTCTTTACCACGGAGACCACCTACTGTTCAGAGAGAGCCTAGTGGTTCTGTTGCTTCAGCTCCAGCTCCAGTTCAGCCACGAGTTTACAGTCTGAGTCAGCAGGAGGCTCGTGACGCTCCAGATGTTGTGACAGGTACGATTTACATTTCTGATCAGCCCTGTCGTATTTTGTTTGACTCTGGAGCTAGTCACACTTTTCTGTCCGAGCGCTGTTTTGAGGCTTTACATTTGGATTCCATTTTACTTCCGGTTTCTCTTTCCGTGATTTTGCCGGCTGGAAGTAATTTGATTGCTCGCAAGTTTTGTTTTTGTGAGATCGACATTGCTGGCAAGAAGTGGAAATCAAGTCTGATTCTATTGCCGATTTCTTCTTATGATGTGATTCTGGGCATGGATTGGCTGAGTCTGTACGAGGCTCAGATTGACTGTCTGAAGAAGCAAGTGAGTTTGCTTATGGCTGGAGAGCGATGTGTATTTCAGGGATTATGAGGTGTTCTCTCCAGTCTGATTTCCATGTTGGAGGTGACCAGAATGTGGAAGAAGGGATGTCCAGTATTTTTGGCTTCGGTGCGGGATCTGAACCTGGAGGTTGGTTCTGTTTCTGAGATCCCAGTGGTATGGGAGTTTGCTGATGTTTTTCCTGAGAAGTTGGTTGGTTTACCTCCGGATAGAGAGGTGGAGTTCTCTATCGATGTTTTTTCGGGTACCGCTTCGATATCAAAAGCTCTGTATAGGATAGCACCGAAAGAACTTTCTGAGTTGAAAGTTCAACTTCAGGAGTTGGTAGACAGAGACTTTGTCCGTCCTAGTGTTTCTCCCTGGGGAGCACCTGTTTTGTTTGTGAAGAAGAAGGACGGGACACTCCGTATGTGTGTTGACTATAGAGATTTGAACAAAGTTACGATCAAGAACAAGTATCCTTTGCCTCGGATTGACGACTTGTTTGATCAGCTTTCCGGATCTTTGGTATTTTCGAAGATTGACTTGCGATCCGGATACTATCAGGTGAAGGTGAAGGAGGCTGATGTGGTGAAGACAGCTTTCAGTACTCGGTACGGGCACTACGAGTTTTTGGTTATGCCTTTTGGGATAACCAACGCGCCTGCTATTTTCATGGATTTGATGAACCGAGTGTTCAGGGAGTTTTTGGATCAGTTTGTGATCGTCTTCATCGACGATATTCTGGTATATTCTACTTCTGAGGATGATCATGCCAGACACTTGAGCATTGTGTTGGAGACTTTGAGGCGGCATTAGCTGTATGCCAAGTTCTCCAAGTATGAATTCTAGCAGAAGAGCATTTCTTTTCTGGGGCATGTGGTGAGCGGAGAAGGCATTTCTGTTGATCCCCAGAAAATTCAGGCGGTTGCTGATTGGCCGAGACCGACTACGGTATTTGAGGTACGTAGTTTCTTGGGCATGACCGGATATTACAGGAAATTTGTGAAGGGATTTTCACAGATTTCGACACCTCTGACGAGACTGACGCAGAAGGCAGTACCTTTTGTTTGGACACCGGAGTGTGAAGCTAGTTTTCAGAGATTGAAGGATTGTTTGACTTCAGCTCCAGTGTTAGCACTTCCGTCAAGTACGGAAGGTTTTCAGGTGTTCAGTGATGCTTCACTGAAAGGTTTGGGTTGTGTTCTGATGCAGCATGGTCAGGTAATTGCTTATGCCTCTAGACAGTTGAAACCATATGAGAAGAATTACCCGACGCATGATTTGGAGTTAGCTGCTATTGTGTTTGCTTTGAAGATTTGGCGTCATTACCTGTATGACGTCAGATGTGAGATTTTCACTGATCATAAGAGCCTGAAGTATATTTTCACTCAGAAGGATCTAAATCTGAGACAGAGAAGATGGCTCGAGTTGATCAAGGATTATGATTTGACCATTCAGTATCAGCTTGGGAAGGCTAATGTGGTAGCGGACGCTCTGAGCAGGAGGTCTTCTGTATTATCAGGTTTGCAGCTTACTTTTGATGATTTCCTGATTCGTGATATAGAACGCTTGCAGTTGGAGGTGATTTCCTCAAGTGGTTTGGATTTGACTCAGATGAGCACCCAGTCTTCTTTGGAAGCAAGGATTCAAGAAGCCCAGAAGTCAAATTCTGACTATTCAAAGTTGATTGCTCAGATTGGATCTGGTAAGACTCATGAACTTTGAATTTCTGATTTTGGTACTATTTTTTGTAAGAACAGGTTGTGGGTACCTGTGTTTGGAGATTTGAGGCGGGAGATTCTGTACGAATCTCATCATTCAGGCTACACTATTCATCCAGGCAGTGGTAAGATGTATGCTGACATGAAGCTTTTGTTCTGGTGGCCTGCAATGAAGAAGGATGTGGCAGAGTTTGTGTCGAGATGCGAGGCCTGTCAGTTGGTAAAGGCAGAGCATCAGCGACCAGGTGGACTGTTGCAGTCGTTGCCTATCCCTGAGTGGAAGTGGGAGGAGATAACGATGGACTTTGCGATGGGTTTTCCTCGATCTAGACAAGGACACGACGCCATTTGGGTGGTTGTAGATCGACTGACGAAGTCCGCCCATTTTCTTCCGATCAGGCAGACCGATCCGGTGGATCGTTTGGCACAGATATACGTGAATGAGATAGTCAGATTGCACGGTGTGCCTAAGGTCATAGTTTCTGACTGAGACGGACGATTTACTTTCAGACTTTGGAAGGGCATTCAGCAAGATTTGGGTACGAAACTGCATTTCAGTACAGCCTTTCATCCTCAGACAGACGGACAGTCTGAAAGGACCATTCAGGTACTGGAAGATCTATTGAGGCTTTGTGTTTTGGACTTTGGCGAAAGCTGGGAAGATCATATCCCTTTGATTGAGTTTGCTTATAACAACAGTTTTCAGTCCAGTATTGGCATGGCACCGTACGAGGCTCTGTATGGCAGGAAGTGCCGTACTCCTTTGACTCTGACTGAGGTTGGTGATAGACAGGAACTGGGTGCCACTTTCTTTGAAGAAACTGTTAAGAAGATCAGCTTGATTAAAGAAAGATTGAAAGCGGCTCAAGATCGACAGCAGAAATATTACAATCAGAAGCACAGGTTTGTTGAGTTTCAGGTTGGTGACTTTGTGTATGTCAAAGTCAGTCCGATGAAGGGTGTGAGCAGATTTGGCCAGGTGAGCAAGCTTAGTCTAAGGTATGTTGGACCTTTTGAAATCCTGGAAAGGATTGGAAAATCTGTTTATAGATTGTTGCTTTCTGATTCGATGCCTGACGTGCATAACGTGTTTCACGTATCCACTTTGAGAAAGTGGGTATCTGACTCTGAGAAGAATCTGTCAGCTGACGAGGTTGAGATTCAGGAGAATCTGGCGTACAAGGAAGAGCCAGAGTTGATTTTGGCATACGACGTCTGTAAGTTGAGAAATAAATAGATTCCGATGGTTAAAGTCTAGTGGAAGCACCGTACTGCACGGGAAGCGACTTGGGAGAAGGAGTCTGACATGAGGAAGTCATACCCGTACTTGTTTTGACTGAGTTTTATTTGGACAATGTCGAGGACGACGTTTTTCTGAAGTTGGGGAGATTGTAATATCAAAATCTGCTTTAGGATCGTCCGGGCTGATCTGGATCGTCCCGGGTCGATCAGTGCAATTTTTGTTCCAGTTTTCTGTCCAGAAGTTCCAGAAATGATTCCTGTAGGGATCATCTGGGCCGATCTGGGATCGTCCCGGGACGATCTGTGGATGGCACAAGTCAGAGAATAGAGGTTTTTATCGTCCAAGGAAGAAATCGTCCCAGGACGATGTGGATTTGGTCTGATTGTCCAGGACGATCGTGCGATCGGCCGGGCCGATCAGAGGAATTTAAAGCTGAAATAAGTTATTTTGAAGAGAGAGAAAATCATAAAAATATCTAAAATCAGCCGAGGAGAGAGAAGGTCGAGGGAAAATTTGGAAAAGTTGATTTTCGAGCGACGCCGGTCCATTTTCGTCCGACAAGACTGTTCAAGATATTGCTGTACGCAAAGTAAGGCACAATCCGCCTTTCTCAATTTTCAGAACCGTCGTGTTTGGCGGTATTATCTGTCCGGAATTGATTTTGTTCGTGATTTTCGTACGTATTTCCCGTCTGGTTCAGTTTTTACCGCGTAATTTTCCGTATGTTGTTGACGTGCAGAGTGTGCACATTTTAGTTTTTTTCTGGAGATTTTTGTCCGGGTATTTTGAATTCGGCGGTGTTTTATTTCGACTGTATTTTTCTGTGTAGTCTAAAATTGTTGTGGCAGTAGAATTAAAGTCTTGAAATGTTGTTATCTACATTCTGTGCAAATTTGGTATTCTGTGATTTTTCAGAAAAATTGTGTAAATTCCGTATACAGCAGTTGTGCTGCCCGATTTTTTGTCTGATTTCTGAATTCGTCCGGATTTCTTCTGAATTGATATGCTATCTGTATATGCTATAAAAAGGGAGTTATAAGGGGCATGGATCCTAAGAGATTCAGTTAGTGTCTGGGAAATCTGAAATGAGCTCAATCTGTAATCTGATATCTGTTCTGTTTCGTATCCGATGAAATCTGTTCTGGTGCTATAAGCACATCTGTTCTGGTGCCGTGAGCACAAAGGGAGGCATAAGGGGCCAGAATCCGTAGAGATTTTGTCAGTGTCAGGAAATTTAGCTATTAATTATATATCTGATATCTGATATCTGATTTGATATGACTTCTGATTTCCGTACAGTTCTGTTTGTTCTGATTGGATATTCGGATCTGTTCTGATCTGCTTCTGATTCGATATATGTTCATATTTGTTCTGTTCTGATCTGTACGATTCTGTTGATCTGTTTGTTCTGATCTGTCTGATTCTGATTTCTGTACGAATATTCTGATTCGATTCGGTCTGATGTGTTTGGTTTTGGATTCTGAGAATTTTGATTGGAGGTTTGTCGCTTTGCTGAGCTGTTGAGCTCACCCTTGTTTTCTACGTGATTTTCAGATTCTGGGAAAGGGAAGGAGGTCTTGGACTAGAGTTCAGAGTTTGATCAGTAGGTATTGTTTTGTACTTTTGATTTTTTTGTACAAACATGGCTCTTCTGTTCTGTTTCTTTCTGTCTGAGCCATGGCCTGTAGTGTAGATGATTATTTTGAGGAAAAGAAAAATATAGATGAATTGTTCCGCTGCATTTGATGTTTCATAGTAGCTCTGTGTGTCTGTTTTGAGTTGAAATGTTTGGAAGAATCAGTTCCGAAACAAATTCCAAAGCCAGATCCTGGTCTGTTTGTTTGACTGGTCACAACTCGGTGCGGGCGGGATCCGTCCCGGTCGGGTCGGGTCGTGACAAACTCGACCTACATCCACTCCCCGGAGGCACCCTCCGAGTATTGCACTACAAATGTGACTCTCCTTTAGCCCCCACATCGAGGCGGAGAAGCCCTTACAAACACCTCTTTTCGCCACACTCGGCAAGGCAGAGAACCTTCCTCCTTTTGCTTCCTCCTGAAGCAGGCAGAGAACCTCGATCACTTGCTGAAACTTACCACTCCCAACCCTTCCAAGGATAAGAGACTCTAGGGAAGAAGAAGTGGAACAATGCTTGGAGCAACCCCTTGTGAATCCCCTCACAAGCTCCCCATCACAAGATCCTCTCTCTCTCTCTCTCTCCCTCTCTCTCTCTCTCTCTCTCCTTTAGGTTTTCTCAGGTCAAGACAGCAGTCAAGGATTTTCAAAAATGTTGAATAAGAGCTCTTAAATAGAAGAGCTCAAAATAGCTTATTAATTGCAAGTTGCCGACTATATCGTCCAGGACTATATGAAAATCGTCCTGGCCGATTAGTACAAATCTCAGAAGATCGGTCGGAGTATCGCCCTGAATGCAACCTGGACGATTGAAAATTGGCTTGATCGTCTAGGACGATCTCACGATCGTCCCGGCCGATCAGTTCAAATCAGAGGAAAATCGTCCAGAGCATCGCCCTGAATTCAAGCTGTCCGATCCAGATGGTCCAGCACATCGCCCTGAATTTGTGTTGGCCGATATTTATCGTCCAAGAGCAACTAAGGATTTTAGAGTAAATCGTCCAAGCCGATCTTGCGATCGTCCAGGACGATATGATCGTATCAATCATCCTTAATTACCTCCTTAATTGTCTGATCAATTATGGCATAATTGTGAATATCATCCAGGCCGATCAGAGATCGTCCTGGCTGATTACCAAAAGTACAGAATAACTTAATTGTTTATGGCTGCAATTTCTTTCTATTTTGAGCCTATCGTCCTAGCCGATACAAGTATCATCCAGGATGATTGGTTAATGACGGCTGCCTTAATTAAGAAACCGTGATTAGATTTTTTATTTTAAGCCAGATCGTCCAGGCCGATAATAATATCGTCCTAGCCGATGTGAGTAAAAATAGAGATTCTAAATCTCTCAAGTGTGTATGTAGGGTTACTCAACATCAGTCACTTCAAACATTTACAATTGACTCAAGAAAAAGGAAAAAAGATAATTACAGGCTGACTCAACCCTAATCTACCCAATCTGTAGTTGATTTTGATTTCCGTCCGATCTTTGGGTCCTGAAAAGTCAATAGAGAAAAAGGCAGTCGTAGTGAAACAAGATTTGTTTGCTATCATCAAAATCATAATCCAAAAACAGGTTTGCAACAGCATCTTATCTAGGAATTTAGCTTCTAGCTTTCATTGCTCTGCCTGCGTGCGAGCGCCCATAGGTTACCTTTCATTTTATCTACTCCTAAAACTACTCACTGTTTACAACTTGTTCACTCCAATGTATGGGGTCCTTCCCCTAGTCTTTCTCTTCAAGTATATAAATATTATCTTT
Organism: Dendrobium nobile; assembly: GCA_022539455.1. NCBI lineage: Eukaryota > Viridiplantae > Streptophyta > Magnoliopsida > Asparagales > Orchidaceae > Dendrobium > Dendrobium nobile. The sequence continues at coordinate 4,248,467 of CM039724.1, read as the reverse complement.
TATTTATTGATGATTACACTCATTTTTGTTAGGTTTATCCACTGCGTGCAAAATCTGAATCGTTTTCTGTTTTCTTACCTTTCAATCTCTAATAGAAAAATAGTTTAACCAATGCATAAATATGTTAAGAACGGATTGTGCGGGTGAGTATGTTAATCAATCTTTTACATCTCATCTCAACAAATGTGGCATTTTTCACCAAGTTACTTGTCCCTATTCGCCGCAACAAAATGGCGTTGCCGAGAGAAAACACAGGCATCTCCTTGAAACTGTCAGAGCTCTTTTATTTCATGCAAACTTGCCAAATCATTTTTGGCCTGAAGCTTTAGCAACTGTAGCTTTTAGTATAAATCGCTTACCGTCCAAATTGCTTCATAACATTTCTCCTTATGAACGCCTATATCAATCTCCACCAGATTATTCTTTGTTCAGAGTGTTTGGTTGCTTATGTTATCCATGGCAACCTACACACCTTTAGAATAAATTTCAGCCAAGAGCGTGGCCATGTATTTTTATGGGCTATGCTGACGCCACTAAAGGATACAAGTGTTTCAATTCTCTTATAGGACGCATTCACTTGTCTAGACATGTGACATTTTTTGAAACCATCCCTTACTCAACCACAACAGTCTCTGCCACCTTCACTACTTGTTCCTGCTTCTGCATCCTCTCAGACATTTTCAGAGATACTTCAGCCTCTCCCACCACCATCGGCTTCGAAACCCAGTCTCAATATTCTTGTATCTCCTCCACTGCCTCCCTCATATACTGATCAACTACCAACTCCCTCAGTTCCGCCTCCTCTATCTCACCCAATGCTTACTCGATCTCGTACTGGCACCCGTAAACCAAAGCAGATTTTTGATCTACATCACACCGTTATTCCGGTTTAGCCAACCTGCTTTTCTCAGGCTATAAAATATCCTGAATGGCGACGAGCCATGTCATCTGAGTTTTAGGCACTTCAACATCAAGGAACATGGGCTTTAGTTCCTTCAAATCCTCAGTTTAATGTGCTTGGCAGTAAATGGATTTATATGACTAAATTTAACTCCGATGGCTTTGTCACTCGTTATAAAGCCCGATTGGTTGCTCGCGGCTTTGATCAGGAATATGGAATAGATTATTTCGATACATTTAGTCATGTTGCCAAATTTCCAACTATTCGTGTTCTGTTTACAATGGCTGTTACTCAACATTGGCCTATATTACAGCTTGATGTCTCCAATGCATTTTTACTTGGCACACTTGATAAAACTGTCTACATGATGCAGCCTCCAGGCTTTACAGATCCTCAGCACCCAATCATGTGTGTCTCCTGAAAAAGGCTCTTTATAGTTTAAAGCAAGCGCTGCGGCAATGGTTTGCCACATTTACAATATTTCTCACTGATTTTGGCTTCTCGGTCAGTTCTGCTGACCCCTCTCTTCTCCGGTTGCATAAAGATGATCTTCAAATCTACATTCTGGTTTATGTAGATGATATTTTGCTCAAGGGTAATCAATCTTCAGCTATTGATAACCTTTTAAAGGCTTTGCAGTCTCGATTTCAAGTTCGAAATCTTGTACCTATTTCCACTTTTCCGGGTATACAAGTTCAGCATCTTCCGGACGGCTTTCATCTCTCTCAACAATTGTATGTTGCTCATCTTCTTGAGAGATCTGGAATGAAGGACTTAGGCCAGTTTTGACTCCTCTTCCAACTAAAATTCCTCCTCTTACTTCCTTTGCTGAACTCTTTTCTAAACCAGAATTATATCGGCAATTAGTTGGTTCATTGCAATATATAACCATTACGCGGCCTGATCTCTCCTTTGCTATTAACTTCTCTGTCAGCAGATGCATCACCCATATTTACTGCATTACCAATTGCTTAAACGAGTATTGTGATACTTACGTGGCACAATGCATTTTGGGCTTCCGATTTTACATTCTTCTATGGATCTTCACGCTTACTCTGATGCAGACTGGGCTGTTGATCACACCACACGGTGATCCGTTACAAGCTATTGTGCCTTTCTTGGTTGCAATCTTATTTCCTTGTGTGTTAAGAAGTAAATGATGATTGCCCGCTCCTCTATTGAGGCCGAATATAGGGGCCCTCGCTACTTCAGCCACTGATATAGTTTGGCTACGTCATCTTCTTCTTGATTTTGCTATACCGGTTTCAGCTCCCACTTCCTTATTCTGTGATAATCTTTCCGCACTTGCTTTGGCTAATAATCCCATTTTTCATGCCCGTACTAAACATATTGCCGTTGATTTTCATTTTATTCGAGATTGCATCAAGCAACATCATATCACAGTTCATCATCTCTCTTCCATTGATCAACCAGCTGATCTTTTTACTAAACCGTTATCTGCTACTCGGTTTAAACTTTTGTGCAGCAAGTTAACAATTAAGGAGAACATTATTAACTTGAGGGGAGGTGATAACTGATTTGTGCACTTTGATAAGCTCCAGCTCTTATGATCAGACGGCTTCCCTCTCCACCTTTTGGCTCAGCTGCAGAACACTTTTACAGGAGTATTTAATCTTCACCGTTCGTGCTCTGCACCGGGTTTGATCTCAGCCATTCACGATTAACCATTTTGTAAGTCGTCTTCTATATTACGAATTACTGTAGTTGTATTCGACACTTCAATGGAATATGATAAATACTTTTTACTGCTACTCTTCTTCTTCTTCTTCTAAGCTTTTGCAGGTCTCAGATCAAGTGCTCGGTATCAAACCGTCTACAAATATAACTTAATTTTTTAATGTTTTTTCATAAAAATATTTTTTTGTGATGGAGCTATTGGCTTAAATATACTTCCTCATATATTTAAATTTTTTTACATTTATAGGATAAATTTTTAAAATTGGTATTAAAATTTTTATTTAAGAGAACAATATCATGAGTGAAAGAGTTTAAAAATAAACTTAGTAGAATATTTAATGGGCGACTGGAGCCCCAGATGACAAAGCCATCACCTGTTAAACGGGCAACAAGTTAGTTGTTCGTTGAACGGGTGACTTGCGGTCTTATATGAGTACATTTTGTTAGTCATTGTGTATGACTATGTTTTTATTTTTCAATATATTTAAATAAAATATTTGTTTATACTTTTTTGTTAAAATTTGTATCTTCAATCTTTCTTCTCATCTCTTGTTCAAGTAAAGAGTGAGAATTTATTTATATTTTTTTATGAGTCACACACTTCTAAAATATAGACTGAATCTAAAGCATTCTATCTTTTCTTAATCACATACATTTTCTCAAATTTTGGTACTTCATTGATTTTAGAATTTAGCGATCTTAAGCTCATTAGATTCGTCGCATTGATATGCTCAATTTGGCTATAAGCATACACTAATTGGGTATCATTTAATCTCCAATTAATATCATGAAATTTCTAACTATACTTCTAGCGTATGATTCAAGCTCATTCAAATTTGGATCGAATCACTTCATATGTTGTTGGGTCTGTATCATCTAAGCATTCAATTCTATTATAAATTTTGCTTAAGCATAACTAAAAATTTTCATAAATTCAAATAAAAATAAAATAAAATTCTAATATTGTTGCATGCAAGAATATACACAATAATAGAGTATAAGAATAAAATGTCTTAGCAATGTACGTATATCCGACAAATAAAAAGATATTTGAGATAGAGAAGAACACCATAAATTTTTCTTACGTGGAAAACCCAAAAAGGCAAAAACTAGGGCCTGGCCCAGATGAGAAAATTCCACTAAGTTTGAATGAATTATAAAGCTTGATTCACTCCTTTCCTTAGAGAAGGTAGAATTACAATATATTAGAGAATCATACGGAAGCCTGGCGATGGTAGACGAATGAGTGGATGTCAGGCGATGGTTGGGAAGAACTTTGACAGTGGTCGACGAACAAGAGTAAGTGTGACGATGGTCGAGAGGAACTTCTGTGGTGGTCGACGAATGGGCAGATGTCTGGTAGACGGCAACGGTCAAAGGTAAGTCTGCTCCCAAATTCCTCCCTTCTCTTCCTTCTTTTTCTCATCCTATCAACCCCCTACAATGTGAAGAGTTGGGGCTATTTATATATTTTTTAGAGTGGAAAGGCTTGTAAATATAAGGAAGATCATGCGAAACCCCAAAATTTTCTTATAAATTTTTTTAACCTAGAATAGTTAATATTTATTTATAGAGTCATAATAAGTCCAAATCACAAATCGTATTCGCCAGAATATTTATAATGTTGTGTTTTAGCTTCCCTAATTTTTCATAGTTTTTGAACACTGTCAAAATTTTTTAAGAGATCGACATTTGTCGGTACAAGTGGGGTTTTTAGGACCGTCGGGTGTCCATTTTGCAAACCGATTTTACCAAATTTTTAAATAAAATTTGCTAATTTATAAATATATTTTTTGTAATTTTTACAATTTTGAAAAGAATTTATATGAATTTTCTATTAAAATTACTTATAATATTATTATTATATTTTATTTAATAATTAAAAAAAATCTAAGGGCATTATAAATTTTATAAATGCCATTCTTTTTCCCTTAGTGCTCACGGCTAACAGAATAAAATACAAGGAAATTAAGAGGAAAAGAGGAGAGACAAAGAGAGAAAATTCAATTTTTGGTGCAAGTTCAGGTCATTTTCGTCTGTCGGTCCAATTGGAAAACTTGTTCATCTTGAGGTAAGACACATTATGTCCATCTCAATATTAAAAAATGTGCAAGTTATATGAAAGATTTTGATTAAAATTTTGTATCTTTTAGCAAAAAATCGGGATATATAACTTTGCACATATAAAACTTTTACTACGTAACTTTTTATATGTTATAGAGATTATGATTATGTATATTTTGAATATTTTCTGAAAATTTTTCACCGAGATTTTAAAATTTACTGGATTTTTATTGAATATAAAATTATTTGGATGTTGAAAAATAGTATTGTAGTATAATAATAGTCTTAAAACATTATTTTACATAATCCCTGATAATTTGATATTTTTCTAAAAATATGCATTTTTGCCTAATTAGATTTTATGTTATCTATTGTTATACAACATTATCAAAATTTGATATATATTTAATTTCTTTTTAATTATTATAATGTGATGATATATGTGTATATATGATTAAATTATATCTATTGGGAATCATAATAGGCTAGAATCATTTGAGATTATATTTGAGACAAAGATATCTAATATGTTCTGATGCTATAATAACAAATAAAAAAGGGAGTTATAAGGGACCAGATGTGGGTCTCCGAAAGGATTATACTTATGGGATCCGATTGCAAAGGATACGACTGCATTATCCCGTAAGATAAAACGATCGTAGGCTTTTACAATTGACACAAGCAGGCCAATGAAAGAGCATATGGAGTCATACATATGATTAGCCATGGAAGATAGTAGCTTTCGCATATACACATCGATGGATAATAATATGTATAACCTAAAATATCATGAGATTTCCCCCATTCGTTACATCAGCTCGATTGTGGTTTATTAAATGTGGGGATCAATTTCCCACAAGCATAAGCCCCCGTGATTAATTACATCTTAGGCATCGGCCTAAGAAAACTCTTGATTAAGGACGATGTATTATTCTCTTCTTAATTTGGTGCACAGAGAAAGTTTTTTATTTCTATTCTAAAAATGATAAACCATTCTATTTATCCTTAGTGATGATTAAACCTTTTTTAAATGAATAAAATATGAATAGAACTTTGAGTTTAAAATATTAAAGATTGAATTTACTATTCTAGGAGAAATGATAGATTTAGAATCCATCAGAAGTGAAAAGAGATACACTATAGGGTGTACAATCTAAGCTTATGCTTGCCTTGAGTAGCTTCTAGCTAACATCCTAAATACAATCAATCTCCCTATATGTATGCAAGATAAGCAGACTCTATCCTAAGGAATCAAGGATTTTTAGTTCAGAAGTTTAAATCAGGGAATCTATAATATGCAAATGAGTCTATCAAGTGCCATATATGATGCATGAAATATATACATAAATAAAAATATTATTAAATCTACTAAAAGATAAGGTGGTCAAACTCCACAACAACATGCTTGGATTTCTACACCTATGAATAAAACAAACTTAAATGTGGATATTTGTTATCTTCTGGCTCCAAGTCTATACTATAGAATTCCAAAAGGGAAGATCTTCCAAAGAAGAAAGTATTATCTTTTGTAGCCCTATATGTATGCACAAACAGCCACATTTAACTTTTTATAAGTCTTTGAAATTAAAATATTCATAAATACAATGAATACTTTACATAAAATCCTAGATATATTATACATTGAATCTTAACTTTTACAAGCAACCTTGATACATTCTACTTTGACATTTTTCATTTGAGCAATGCCGATGTAATGTATGTATGTAGACAGGATGCACTATGAAGTAAAGTATGTAAATATGCATGATATTGTGGGTCTCCGAAAGGATTCTGCTCATGTGGTTCGAATGCAAAGGGTACGATCACACTGTCCCGTAGGACAAAATGGTCGTAGGCCTTTACAATCGACACAAGCAGGCCGATGGAAGAGCAGATGGAGTTATAGATATGATTAGCCATGGAGGATAGCGGCTTTCACCTACCAACCTCGATGGATAATAATATCTATAACCCAAAAATTCACGAGATTTCCCCTATACGATACATCGGCATCGAATAGGGTTTATTTGATTATGGGGATCGGTTTCCTATGGGCGCAAGCCCCCGTAGTTAATTACATCTTAGACCTCACTCTAAGAAAACTCTCGATTAAGAATGTTAGATTATCTTCTTCAATGGGTTTAGTGCAAAGGGGTTTCTAGGCTTTCCTAATCAAAGGGAAAGAAGGTCCCAAACTCGGCTCAATCAGATCACATGTGGTTCAGTCAACATCCGGCCAGTCTGAAGAAGAAAAAACTGGAGAAAAGAAAGAAGACACGCATCTCAAGCAAGCATGAGAGAAAGAAGGAGGTGGCGTCATCTATGTGACGCGGATGTGTAGGATTTATAGCCTCCGAAAAAATGAAGAACTTACCCACCAATAAGGTGTATAGGGGTACACTCGTACCACTTACCTTTTGACCCTAAATCTATAAAAGATGTAGTGTTGTACACATAACACTAGCATCTACGACCTAGCTAATGCAATCCTGGACTTATTCCTTGCCTGAAAAAGGAAGCCAGCTAAAATCATAAGCACAACCAACCGTCCTATATGTATGCAAGGAAGGGTCTATCCGAAGGAATCAAGGATTTACAGTTCAAAAGAGTTAAATCAGGAACTCTATAATATGCAAACGAACATATCTAGTGTTGTATGATGCATGAAAAAGATGCACAATTAAGAGATGTCCTTAGATCCACTAATGCAATGCATGCAAGTGAAGTGCATTATAAAGAAAAGTGTATAAGAACGTATGCATGACATCCAAAGTACAGAAAAAATAAATAAACATACCCTAAGGGTACCCTTCAGGCAAGATACTCGCATAGAAAACCATTCAAATAGTGCCCACTTCGTGTGCGAAAACAACGATGCCCAATGGCATAAATAGGTGGGCCTACTCTACAGGCCTAAATGACCCTAATGGTCTCTAGGGCTCACAGAAGGGACAAGCTTTGACCTATAGGGCCAAAGCTTCGTTAGTGCACTAACCTAAGGCCAGCTACCTAAACATGCTAGAATACCTATTAACAATTTGTGTGTGGAGTGTAGCAATTCTGATATATAAGTAAGAGTTTAGGTTGCAAAAATCATACCTGAGCGTGGCGCAGCCACTCAATAATTCCAAGCAAGCAAATTGTCCATTGATTTTTGATCGTGCCAGACCCGGTGTACCTTGCAAAATAAAATAAAAGAGAAAGATATATATGAGCGTAGATGCCATTCCGAAAAGAAATGCAGGTAAATAACAAAAGTATAACTAACAAAAAATTAAATATAGCTAACAAGAAATTTAATAATTGTATTTATAGAACATGTATATGTAGCAAGCATTGAATAACAAGAGAAAATGTGAGCCTAACCTAGAGCTAAAAGCCGTGTCTTTACCAAACAAGTCTAAGGTGTGTGTAGGCTGTGCAGTTTTGGATAGGTCCTATGTGGGATGATTTAGTTATAATTACTTGCATTTGATTTGTTAAAAGGCCAAAAGAGAAATTTTAATTGAAGTTTAAATCTTAACACTTTAAGATTGATTTTAGAGATTGTATTTTAGGATTTGATTGATTATTTTGTTGGTTATAAATTAAAAGAAAAATGTAGATTAAATGATTTATTATCGATTAAGATTTGATTTAATTCAGTTAAGAAATTAATTTTAAATTTTAACACCCCATTGGATCCATTCGTGGCGTTGTGCCACCAGGCTCGAGGAACCAGGCCTCCTTAGGACACTTAGCCCCGCAGCCCGGAGTAGTCCATCCAATAAACTTCACTTCTGGAGTGGTTGTTATGTATTAAGGGGTTTGTTTATTGATTTTAAAAGATTACTCTAAGTTTGATCTTTAAGAGTATTTTAATCCTAATGAATTTCATTTATAATTTAATCTCTTAAGGAAATCTATATCTTTTAGATTTTAGATTGGTTAAGAGTTAATTATTAGATTAGTTAGAATTGGTTTAAGTTTATGTCTTAGGTTTATAGTTTAATGATTACGAATATTAACAATAACTTGATTAAGAATTAAATATTTTAACACATTTTAAGAATTAGGTTATAAAGGGTTGGTTGATTATTAATGAATTAAGGAAACTAGAACCTAGGAAGACGTGTCCCTAAGTTTGATTTTAATGTCTCTATCCTATAAGGAGCATGCACCCTAAGTCTATATTTTCTAAGACTCGGTCCTTAATTTTTGTCCTTATGTGTCACTAAAGTTGTGGGTATAAAATGAGGTCTTATTTTCTAACCCTTAGGACTCTCGTACATGTATTGCTAAACTTCAGAATCAATAGCAAAGCAGTAAAAAGAAAAAGAATGAAAATCAAAAATAAAAGGGATGTAGGCATTGTTGTTTTGGGCACACTTCTTTAAAGTCAAGTGTACCCGAAAGCAACATTAACAATGCCCTTTAATGTTCCCACAATCCAAATAAGGCACTTGATATGTTTAAGACATCTACCTACAACACACTACAAATAAAGCCCAAAGCAACTTAAGGGAAGCAAACTCCTAAGGCTATGCTTAAAGCCAAACTCTCTTTTGTTTTATATCCATCCAAAATTCCATATTTTTTTAGAGGCTAACACTAAAGGAAATTGACTCCAATAAGCAAGGATCATCTAACTCCAAAAAGACACTAAAGGGCTTCTAACACAAAGCTACTACTAAAGCTTTAAAACCCCAACACTTATCTTTTAGAAACCAATGTGAATCAATAGAAAGATAATTCATACACAAATCAATTGCTTATTCTAAAAACTACTAAGGGACTTTACTATAGTAAGCAAATCACAAAATTAGAAGTCTCAAAACACCCTATGAAAACTTCTAAATAAAATGCCACACAAAACCTTACAAGAATTATCTACCAAAATCTCTTCTTTGCGTTTGACCCAAAATTCTACAAAAAAAACAACCAACAATCAAGTGCCTTTTTCTTCTTATTTGGAGTGGGGTAGAAAAAAAAAACTAAAGCTTTCCAACGAGAAGGTTTTATAAAAACCTCTCATTGTAGAGCCCTCATCATAAAACATTCACAAAAACTTTCGATAAAGCTTCTCGATGTAAAACAATTCGCAAAACTCATGATAAAGCTTTTCGATGCAAAATACTTGACAAAATCTTTCTAGAATAAAACCATTCTTGAAAATCTTCTAATATAAAACAACCTCCAACGATAAACAAAACACTTTTGAAAACCTTCTCAACACAACATATATGAATATCAATTAGAGTAGAAACTAACTTTCAAAGCTTTTCTATCACAGAATAAATCTCGCATGGTGCATGCCAACAAGTATCCAAAAGAAACTTACAAATATATAATTTGGAGAACGATAAAGTTTATAACAATTCATGCTTTGGATTACTTTTACCATGTAATGAAATTCATGTTCTCACAACATTGACTCTTGCCGAAGCCCAATACTAGTGTTATGCTTTCATGGCGACGAAAAGAAAATATAAAACTCACGGTCACTTGATATTATCTCCAAATTCCACTAACGAAACCATTGGCTTAAACACATGAAGTTTCCTTAACCAATTATAGCTCAAAGAGACCAAACAAATACTTGATTTTATCTATTAAAATGGTTTGAGGTACAAAACAAGTGAAAATATGTGTCTAACTTGTTTACAAATAAATTTGGAGCATGGAGTAATTGAAAATTTGCACTAGGTTTACCTCCAAAATAGTTTAGGAGGCTAAAACAACAAAAAAAATTGCACATGTCTTACTTCCCAATGCTGTTTGGAGCCTAAATAAAAAGAAATCTGCATATAGTTTGTTCCCAACACAATTTAGAGACCCAAAACAGTAGAATTCTGCACATATCTCATTTCTACAACCATCCGAAAGCTAAAAAAACATTGAAAAACTGCATGTATATTGTTACCAAAATAGTTCGGCACCTCAAAACCAATGAAAAACTGCATATACTTGTTTCCAATAGCAATTTGGAACCTCAAAACAAGCAAAATTTGCACTTGTTTCTTACCAAAAACCGCGGGAAAAGTTGACAAAAGCTGTAGCAATTTTCACAACAAAGCAATGCAAGATCCACACATAAAACATTAAACTCACATCGCATAGGATAGCCATCGAAAAAATAAAAGTTTCTAGAAATTTTATACCTAAATTATGATTTCGATAACATAAATCTTACTATAGAGCATATCCATTCTTCACAAAAATCATCTAGCTTGATTTTCCCAAATGAAATGTTCATAATATGGTAATTTTCAGCCACAAAAACTGCAGGATATTGACTGTGATAGTCAGGGGAATGAAGTATGTATATATTTAGATTCACCCGTAATTATTTATCCAAATATGAACCCACTAATGAAGCACCAACGAGAGACTATTCATGCAATTACACCATAGACGATCTTTTGAAAAGGTATGAATGAGAACAAAACATCTGTTGTTTGCAAACTGAGAAGCCTAATCACAACTATCAAATTCAATTAAAACGTCTGATCTAGGATAATGGCATAAACAACGGATGGGTGGGCAATCAACTAAAGATGCACATGTGCATTTATTTGTCAAACAAAACTATACAGATTTCCTTATACATAGATCATCTTTGAAGCAAGAAGCTCATCCTACAGAAAATCTATCTCAAAATGATAGCAATGCAAACATATTTTATTACACCAAATCATTTCAAGAATATGAATGAAATTTATTTTTGTTATTATCTCATCCTACAGGGACGAGAAATAAAATCTTCCATCACATGCTCGAATAGCACAGCAAGAAAACAATCTCCAGCACAAGAATGATCTCTTTAAGGCATTATCACAAACACCATATGTGCATGCTTTAATGGAAGATCGAAATGGCCCCTTGTGCCTTTCCGTAGCTCACACCTTAAACTCTAAGTCATGTGACAGAAAGCAAGTGAAAGTCTCATATAATAATTGTCCATCCTAAACAAGACAAATCAACATATTCTGGCAAGATAGACTTTGTTTGTAACATGGCTGTCACAAGCTCATCAGTTTTTTCAAGAATAAGAATAATAACTCATAGGTAATAAAATCCCATGATACGATAAGAAACGTTTCATCCAATGGTAGTGCCAAATACCATTTTTTCTTCAATCAGAGAATAATAGAAGACGCCTTAAGAAACCAAGCAGAACTCCAAAAATAAAAAGCAATATATCTATTCATTCTTATAAGAAAGCTTAACTGAATATGGGCCTTCTCCTAAGATCCACGAACGAGAAAGAGGGAAGAGATCGGAGAGGGTTTCCGTGAACAAAGGGAGCTGGAGTCGTGTCGGCCTTCTCCTGGCTTGTGCGAATGCACAGAGAGACCGAGAAAGGGGAGCTCGGCCTGGGAAGTGCGGAACCGAGAGGGAGAAAGCGAGAGTCGAGATTTGCCTGGGCTGTGCAAAATCGAGAACCAGAGGGAGAGAGTGTCGGCTTCTGGACTCAAACGGAGGAAGGAACGACGGGAGCAGGAGCTCGGCCTGGCTCCTCTTGCGAACAGAAGGAGAGATCGGGAGAAGGGATTTCTTTTTTGGTCTCCGAATGAGCTCCCCCCCCCTCCCCCCAGAGCGAGAGAGGGAGAGTTAAGATTCACCAACCGAAGGCTTCCTACCAGCCTTCTAACGTCTCCCCTCCGAAAGCTCAGAATGGAACTGCGACATTCTGATCTCTCCTAAAGTCGTTCGAAACCACTTCTTATTCGAGGGCTCACGCGACTGAAAACTACAGCGACGACAGGCTTTGAATTTCAAGAAATCTGAACCGTCAAAACAATTTCCTGATCTAGGAAATGAGTTTGAACCACTTAGAAAGTCAAATAGATTTAAATTGAGATTAAATTGCTGGCTTGGATTAAACAAGAGTTCATATTGAATCTAACTTGATTCGGGTTGGATTGATTTGGGCTCGATTTGAGTTAGATTTGGATAGAGATTTGATTCAAATTGACTTGATTTAAAAGGGGATTAGGATCGATCAATTTAATCAAATAAAATTGAACTCCGATTGAAATCGATTTGGATCAAATCGAGCTCGAATTGGGCTCAACGAGGACCAATCGCATCGATCGAATGCACTCGATGACACTTGAGCGAAAATCGAGGTCAACAGATATCTAGAGTGCAGAAAATAAATAAACACACCAAGGATATCCTCCAGGTAAGGTACCCACATTATACCATAATAGAAAACTATCCTAATGGTGCCCACTTGGTGTGGGAAAGCAGCGATGCACATGGCACAAATAGGTGACCTACACTATAGGCCTAAAATGATCATAATAGTTTATAGGGCTCATAGAAGGTGGGGGGATATCATATCCAAAATTAAAAAAAAAAAGAACATCCTAACGGTGCCCACTTCATGTGGGAAAACTACGATGCATATAACACAAGTATGTGGGCCTACACTACAGGCCTAAGACGACCATAAGAGTCTCCAAGGCTCACAGAAAGGGGCAAGTCTTGACCCACAAGGTCAAAGTTTTGTTAGTGCACTAATCTATAGCCAACTAACTAAACATTCTAGAATATATATTAAACTAAAAGTAGTTAATAAAACATGTGTGATATGTAACAATTTTGCCATATAATTAGAGGTCTTTTTACAAGTTGCAGGGATTATATTTGACCGTAACATGCCCACCCAAAACCTCCCAAAAAAGTAAATTATCAACTGATCATAGACTGTGCAAGACCCAATGTACCTCGCAAGATAAAATAAAAGAGAAATATACATATGAGTGTAGATGTCATTCAGAAAAGAAATACAGGTAAATAAAAATATAACTAATAAAAAATTCAAGATTAACATTTATAAAATATATACAAGTTATTGCTAGAATATAAAATAATGTGAGAGTTCTCTACTTTGGAGAGACGAATTGATATTGAATAAAAAAATAAAATATCGGCCTAATTGTTTTGATTTAAAAATATATTTAAATATATATATAGTTTTGAAAAATATTTAATTATCTCTAGGAATATTTAATTTTGAATTTTGAAATTGAACACATCATTATGAACAGTATATCGCCTCGGGAGGTGATCATATTATTCCCTAATGGGTTCAAATTTCAGAATTTTAAATTCATCCAGATTATTGTAGTCAAACTCAAGGGGGAACAATATATAATCTCGAAAGATCAAAATGACGTTCAATCAATTGTTTAACTATAATAATTCGGATAAGAGATCGTTAATTTTATAATCAAAATAATGATAATAAAATAATATATCTTCCCGAAGAAAGATGATATTACCTATTACCGATTATTTGAATATGACAATAACGATCGCCATTTTTGTTTGAATTCCCAAAGATAATTAATTAAAAGGTTTTGAAAACTTGATTTTGAAAATCAGGTCTGGGTTTCTAAATCTCCTATGAGCGCAAACCCTCGTAGTTAATTACATCGTAGAAAAATTAGAATTTTCCTACGAATACTCTCGAATAAAATAACGGTGTAAATTTTATTTAAAATTTCAAGGCTCGGTGTCAAAGGAAGTAAATGTTGGAATTTTCAATCGGGGTTGGATCAAGGTTTGAACACTTATTTTCAGAGTCAACAGAAGAGCAGTAGGGAGTGTTTTGGGATTCTGAAATAATTCAGAAAACACTCCAGTCTATCCTAAGTGTTGGGCTTGAATTTGATTGAAAGAGATTTAATGTTTAAATGATCAATTTTATTAGAAATTTGGGATTCAATTCCTGGAGGTTGAGATCTTATAGCCCGAGCTAGCCTCAGAACCTAAGTTTAAATTGGGTACAAAAAAGTGACCCGAACCTAACTAGTGCAATGCAAATCTGGACTTACCCCGGCCTGGATTGGGGAGCCAGCTAAACCACCCAGATGCTTTTAAAATTATGAGCCCGGTCTTTTAATATTGAGTGGTAGGGTTGTTTTTTAAGAAAAGTTTGAGAAGTTGGGACCGATATCTAGAGCAGATCCTAATTGACCCCTTAGACTTATGTTGGGTGTTTGATGCTTAAGCTAATGCAATTAAAATTTTAGAGATTTTTAAATCTGTTGCTAATGCAATACATGCTGATTGACTCGATTAAATACTTGAATTTGAATTAAGACTTTTGAAATGAGAACTCCCGGCGGTCCCGGGCTTACTTCCTAAAACGTTAGAATTTCTATATGAGCTTAAATATTTAAATTTGATTTAAGTAGAAAAAGTTTTAATGAGTCCTTAAGAGCTTACGATGAGGTTCCAGGCTAAATCAAAATGCGACAAGCAAGAGCGCCAAAAAACTAAAAAAAGCAGGCAGATCCTAATCGCAGTCAACATATCAATTAATAAAAAAATCAATTAAATTAATAGCTCAAATTGAATGTCCATGTGGCAAGTGCCACTTATTATTACAAACTAGAATTTGTAGAAAAGTAAAGTGACCGGGTACCACTGACGATAACCCGAATTCTACTTCTACTCCTAAGACTTAAGTGACTTTGAGAATGGGTCTTCTCGTTATCCACTTCTTCGTCCCTCTGCTGCTTCTTGGATTGTCTGGTCTGGATATCCAAATGAAAAGTAACTCTCCCTTGAACAGGGTTTTATCTTTCCTCTTTGAATATTTTAAAGTTATCCTAATTTAGATCTCCAAATGGAGAGGGACTCTCCCCTAAGGAATGTCCCTTCCTCTTTGGATTTCAAATTGGATATCTAATCTCATTCTCAAAGCACTTTAAACATTACAACCATGATATAATCAAATTACATTTGAAAAATAGAATTCTAGACTCGATCCTGCAGGGTTATCCTAATAATCAGCAGTTATATAAATAATCACAAGCAGTTATAATTGATCTCAAGCAGTTGATATATTTGAAATTTAAATGCTCAATAGAGTGCGATAAATAAATAAACAGACAGCCAATAAATTCTAAGCTAACAACCAGCATGTAGTGAAAGCTCGAAAACCCGGCACACAGCGGAAAAGTAAACACCGGCTTCCTAAAACTAGAGTTGGTTGTCCTAGCAAACCATCTAAAGTGCTTGAGGTAGGCCGTGTGGTTTGGATGTGTCATATGGAGGGCAATTTGTTAAAGTTGTTTGAAGTTCTAGTTGGTTGAAAGGCTCAGGGAAAGATTTAAATTTGAGTTCAAGTATTAATGATTTAAGATTGATTTTAACTGTTGATTGATTGCTAATTTTAAGGTTGAATAAACATTTCTGGAGTTTTAGAGTGATTTTCGAGTTTTGGGAATCTTCTGGATTATTCTAATCACTTAATCAAGGGGTCAGAAATTGACTTTTCAATTAAGAGAGTTTTCTAGAAAGTTAATATTTTATTAAAATACTAGACCTTAATACAATCATTTTGACTGTAAGTACGCTGAAATTAAATTTTTCTACAATTAGTTATGAATGTTTGAAGTTTTGAACTAATTTGACCTAGGTTTGACCAATTTGTTGTCTTTTTTATTTTGACTGATTTTGGAAGGTTTGAATTTTTTAATAAATACTAGACTTGATTTTGAGTTGAATGAAATTGAGTTTGGTCAATTTGGAGTTTTCTAGAGTTAGTTATGATTTTTCAAAGTTTGATGTATTTATGAAATTTATTTAATTGTTTAATTAGAAGGGTTTTCTTGATTTTGCTCCAAATGAATTCCAAACTTCTTGAAATCAACTCCAAATGTCAGAGATAACCTAAGAAGAGATTCTTAAGTGTTTGGAAATTTTTTGGAATTTTTAATTATTATTAATTATTTATTTTAATTAAATATTGGTTTTCAATTAAAATTAAATTAAGATTTGATTTGATGTCTGATCAAAGGGTGTTGACCTCATTTTTGTATGAGGTCACTTGGACCATTTCTGACTCTAAATCACCAATCCAAATTCTAGGATCCTCCTAGAATCTCAACCTTAGGATCTATCCAGATCTTAGAATTTGAAACCAAAATCTAATGCTAAAAGGCCTAGTTTTAAAAGCCTTTTTCAGCAAATTTTTAAACACATAAAAAACCAATCAAATGACCTCCGATTCAGAGTCTGTCAGTTGCATACTGATGGGACATGTCTCTGGAGGCAACTCACCAAATTTGAGCCCATTCTGAGGTTTCTAACCCCAGAAACTAAATCAAAATCCTAAGGCTGTAAAACCTTCAAATATTTACGGCCTATGCCACTGGACCTATCACTTTGAAGATTCTGACCTTAGAGCCTTCACCAAAGCCTCTAGTCACTTTCAGATCATTAATTTTGATATGTTGATCAATAAACTGAATTTTTCTGGACTCATCTCAGCCCCCAGTGAGCATAAGCTCAAAAATGACCAAAATACCCCTATAGGGCTCAAATACCCATTTCAAACCAAACGACCTCTAATTTGCTTGGAACAACTCCCAACAAGTTTCAAATTTCATTTCAAACCTATTGGACCCATTCCCAACCCCTGGGTCAACCTGGTTGACTAACTCAACAGGTTTGACCCAAGAGGCCTTTAAGGGTTCAAATAGGTGTTTTGACCCAAATGGCCTCTTTGAGCCATGAAATCACTTCTATGAGCTTTCAAATGTCATTTCAAACTTCCTGAGCCTGATTCCAAACCCTGGATCAACTTGTTTGACCAGATCAAACAAAATTGACCTAAATGCCCTTAATGGGCCCAATAGACCCATTTGATCAAATCCAATTCTTGAGACTCTGGAGCCACATCCAATTAACCCAAAATAACTTTTGAAATTGATTGAACCTATTTCCCGACCTTGGACCCATTTGGTTGACCAAATCAACTAGTTTTGGCTTAATGGCCCATTAAGGGCCCATTAAGCCATCTTAACCCAAATGACCTATATGAACTTGGAAATGACCTTAACCAACATCCATAACAGCTTCCTAATTTTTTTTCCATCTGCCACCTCAGCAGTATTTGACCTGTTGACTAGTCAAAGTAGTCAACAAATGGTCAAAGGACCTTCCAACACTCAAAATATTGATTCTATGCAACTCAAACTCCAAAACTTAACCTTCATATTGTCACTCCAGCACCCAAGGCATCTCCACATGCCAACTCACAAGCCCATGTGGCATATTGACTAGTCAAACAGTCAACATGAGCTTTTGAGTGGTCAAATTTGGTCAAAAATCCTTTTAAACTTGATCACACTCTAATCCAAATCAATCCAGCAGATTAGTTAAGGTCTAGAAGCTTCATAAGACTAATCTTAACCATTGGATCTAAATCCAAAGGCCCATATTGCCACACATGTCCAAACAAAGGACAAAAAACACTTTCCATGTAGGATGTCCTTTAGTCCTTTGATACCTCTGCTCCCACCAACTCCCTGGACAGGTGGCATTATCTGGAGAGCTTGCAAGTCGATCACAGTCGTTCAAATCACCTGGAGACGTTTGAATAAGGGGAAAAGGTGCCCTAAGGAGCTTATTTCGAATCCCTACACTCTCTCACTCACCCAGAGCTCCTCCAGCCGAACTCTTTGTTCGTTTGAGCTCTACTTGACTTCCTCAACACTTCCCCGCCCAAATCCCGCCGGTTAAAGCTGCCTCCGACGATCTTCCGACGAGCCTAATACTCAATCCGTCCAAGGCTTGTACTAGGCGATTCGTGGTGTATCGGAGCATGGATTAACCTGGGAACTTAATCGTGGACAGTCTACAAGCTCAGAGAATCCAAAAACGGTTCAAACCGTCCATTGAATCGCTGTAAATCTCTAAACCTAGCTTAGGACACATAGAGTTAATTAGCATTTTATTTAACGTATATTTAATATTTTGAGCATACCCCCAAGATTTCTGTTCGTATTTTCAATCTAAGTCTAAAATTTCATCGTATTTAATCAACCATATCGAACAAACGAGCCATAAAACGCTCTCTAGGGCGTTTTCTCGGTTTGGCTCAGGCGAACAGCTCCTGGACCGTTGATCGTTTGATCAACGGTTCAGATCGAGCCGTTCTATGAACTGCTGAGCCACGCATCCCACTTGGTTGATCAAACTCCCGTTCAGCTCGATCATGGCCGTTGGTTTCGGACCGCGGGATTCATCGTCCGCCGTTTGATTTCTCTTGGCTGAGATCAAGCCGCGGAATTGATCTTTACCGTTGGATGAGCCCCGCGCGGATCCGACGGCCGTTATAGTTTGTTGATGTTGTTAAGTAGAATAGCGCGTGGACCCCGCTTGACAGCCGCCGTTCACATGGATGAATCCCGCCGTGCCACGTGGCAGGCGCTGGCGCCGGCGCCGTCAGAGGGTTTTAAATGATTTAAAAATGATTTTTTTAATCATTTAAAATCTAAATAAAAAATGTATAATTTATATAATAAAATTAAATTAAAAGAATATAATTTATTTTAAAATATGTATTAATTTAAAACCAAAAAAATATATATATAGTTTAATTTTAAATTAAAATTAATTTAAGTGATATTAAATATTAATCATTCTTAATTATTAATTAAATATTAAATAGAACTTAGATATTTCTAAAGTATTAAATATTTAATGTTATTTTATTAAAATCAGATAATCAAATTTGATATTTAATTTTGAATTAAATTTAATTTTAAATATTTATATTTTGAATAATTTTCAAATAACATTAATATTTAACTCTTTAACTAATATTAAATTAAAGTTAAATTGAAAATAGTTTTAAAATTCCTAATAAAGTTATTTTTTTTAGAGTAATTTTAAATTCCAGAGAATAACTAAAACTTATTTTAATATTATTTAATATTAATTCTTAAGGTTCAATTAATTTTAAATCAATTTAAATGCTTTAATTAACATTGAACTTTAAAAAAATTCATATTAAATTCAAATTAATTCATAAAAATTTGAATAATATATCAATATTTTTAAAATTTCAAATATTTTAGTTTAAAACTATTTTCAGAATTTTAAAACTCAATTTATTTTGATTAATTTCAATTATTTTAATATGCTTAATATTTAATTAAATATTATATTAAATATTTTGAAATTAAAAATTTATTTTCCCAATAATTTTAAAAAAAAATCAGTGGATCTTTCAATCCTTAAAAACATTTTAATTTGATAATACTTTATTTTAAAACTTATATATTTATATATATAGGTTTATTTATACATATATTTTAAAACTATTTTAAAACCTATATATATTTAAATCTTGAACCTTTGAGAGATCCACCTTGAAAATTTAAACATTGATTGAATATGGATGAATAGAATTAATCGGGGTGATTAGTGAACAATCGTATTTTAATTGTTCACTAATCTAGTCTTTAATTATGTGTTTTGTATTAATATATGTATGCTTAGGGTACACACACTCGCACTTAGTCTAAGGTTCTCCTAGATTTAGGAGTTGATTGTTATTATGTGTGATTCATGCATGTTAAGTCAAAAGGGGTTAGTTAAAATTTTGATTTGAACCTATTTAAACTTAGTGTCATTAAGGACAATAATTAAGGACTTTGATTAGAAAACTTAGAAAATTCATTGTAATTAGGATTCACTTCCATTTGAGTTGAAACTTCAAACAATTAAACTTAGTGATATGTACAACCTCTAGGAAAATTTTCGTTGAATTTAGAAGTCATTAAGACCCCTAACCAATTTTCCTAAGTTTAAGCCTTAATTAAGCCATTAAACCTTTCAGAAAATGTAATAAATCAAATTTAAATCCAAAAATTATGTATAACCCCTCAAACTGACCATATTTGAATTCTTAATACATGAAAATTAAAATCCAATTGAATTGATAGCAAATTAAACCTTAAGTTAATTTTAAGAGAAATTGAATGTTTAATTAATATAATTAATTAATAATAATTAAAAATTCCAAAAATTTTCCAAATACTTGGGAATCTCTCCTTAGGTCATTCCTGACCTTTGGAGCTGATTTCAAGGAGTTGGGATCTCATTTGGAGCAAAATCACAAAGGCCCTTTAATTAAACAATTTTTTAAAATTCATTAAATACATAAAACTTCAAACCCTCATAACTAATTCAAGAAAAATCCAAATTGAACAAACTCACTTGCATTCAGCTCCTAATAATGTCTAATATTTGTTAAAAATGTTAAAATTTCAGAAAAGCATTAAAATCAAAAAGTCAACAATCCGATCAACTTCAAGTCGAAATTAGACCAGAACTTCAAACCTTCGTAATAAAATGTAGAAATATCCGATTTCAACGTATTTACTGTCTAACTGATCGTAGTGAAGGCTAATATTTTAATAAAATACAAACATTCCAAAAAATACCCTTAATCAAAAATTCAACTTTTGACCCTTTAATTAAATGATTAAAATATTCCAAAAATTCATAAAAACTCAAAATTGCTTTAAAACTCCAGAAAATGCTAGTTTAATGTTTAAAACACTCAAAAAATCTTTTAAAACACAACAACCATCCTAAAGATGAAGTTTATTGGCTAGACTACTCCGGGCTGCGGGGCTAAGTGTCCTAAGGAGGCTGGTTCCTCGAGCCTGGTGGCACAACGCCACGAATGGATTCTAAGGGGTGTTAAACCTTAAAATAGATTAATTATTAATTATTTAACCTTTTTAAAATCTCTAATTCAATTACATTAATTTGGTTTATCGGCTGGACTACTCCGGGCTGCGGGGCTAAGTGTCCTAAGGAGGCTGGTTCCTAAAGCCTGGTGGCACAACGCCACGAATCAATTAATGACAAACTTAAATTAATCAAATCCTTAAAAATTAGCAATCAAACCTTAAGAAATTTCAATCAAATATCTCATTTAGGACATATCAAAACCGCACGACCTACCCCACACACTTTAGATGGTTTGCTAGGATCACCGACTCTAGTTTTAGGATAGGCCGGTGTTTTACTTTCTGCAGTTGTGTGCCGGGATTTTCGAGCTTTTTCTGCATGCTGCTTGCTAGTGTAGAATTGTCGTGTTTGTTTACTTACTTCCTGCACTATGTGATTGATTGTGCGTTAGATTTACCCCTAGGTTATGGACGAATTATATTTGTGCAGTCTTATGCAAGTTGCCATGCTCATACAAGGAGCTGAAATTAAAGGGGGCAATTAATAAAAAAAATTATATACTCTTTGCACAGGTACCTCGCACTTAAGACCCCCTTTAAATAAAAAGAGCATGGCCAAGTGTGGCTAAAAAAAATGTATTTCAATTTTCATATTATAACGACTTGGGAATATATATAACTGCTGATTATTAGGATAACCTTGCAGGATCGAGTCTAGATTTTTCAATTTTTATTAATGTAAATTTGATTTGATATGGTTATAATTTTTTTTTTTAAATGATTTGAGATTGGGATATAAATATCCAATTTGAATTCCAAAGAGGTGAAGACATCCCTAAAGGGGAGAGTCTTCTTCCATTTGGAAGTCAAATTAGGATATTTTTCATATATCCAAAGAGAAAAGATAACACCCCGATCAAGGGGGAGTTTCTTTTCATTTGGATATCCGAAACCGATGAATCAAGCTGTTCGTGAGAAGACGAAGAAATGGACAACGAGAAGAATCCCAAATCTCAAAGTTATTTGATTTAGGATCAGAAATCCGGGTTGTAGTCAGTGGCGCCCGGCCACTTTACTTTCTTGCAATTCTGTGATGTAATAATAAGGGCACTTGCCTATGGACATTCAATTTGATATATTTAATTTGATTGATTTATTTAATTGATTGCGCATTAGAATTCTTGCTTTTCTAGTCTTTTTATTTGCATGCCGTAATTGGTTTGACCTGGAACTCGAATTAGGCTCTTAGGGGTCTGTTAAAAAATTCTTCTACTTTAATTAAATAAAATTTTTAAGATAAGATAGAAACTCTAAACGGTCCTAAGAAGTAAGCTCGGACTCGCCGAGGGTTTTTCATGTATTCATATTGTACTTTCTCAACCTTGTTAGGCATCTCCTCGCCTGCGGGTTCTGGCAGACCACCTGGCCTATGAGGGTGCCGATCTGTCAAGGGGATGTTATGCAATCTCTAGAGAAAAATCTATTTTCTAAGCCAAAAGTTTTTAAACTGCTACATATTGATTTTGCATTCAATCGAGTCAATTAGCATGCATCGCATTAGTAACAAATTAAAAGGAGTCTAATATTTAATTGCATTTATTTAGACATCAAATACCCAACATAAGTCTAAGGGGTCAATTAAGGATCTGCTCTAGATGTCGACCCCATTCTTTTATACTTTTCTAATTAACGTCCCTACCACTCTACAAAAAAGACCGGACTCATATTTTAAATCGTTTAGGTGGTTTAGCTGGCTCCCCAATCCAGACCGGGGTAAGACTAGATTCGCATTGCACTAGCTAGGTTCGGGGCACTAACTTTTAGTGCCCAATTTAGACTTAGGTTCTGAGGCTGGCTCAGGCCATAAGACCTCAACTTTCGAGAATTGAATCCCAAATTTCTAATAAAATTGACCACTCAAACAAAAAAAAATCTCTTTCAATCAAATTCAAACCCAACATTTAGGATAGGCTGAGGTGTTTCTGGAGTAATTCAGAATCCCAAAACACCTCCTACCCTTCTTCCTTTGATCCCAGAAATAAGTGCTCAACATTGAACCAATCCCATTTGAAAACTCCCACCATTTCTCTCCTTTGATATCCATCTTTGAAAATCTTAAATGAAATTTCTACTGTTATTTTAATCGAAAGTTTTCGTAGGAAATTTTAATTTCCTACGACGTAATTAACTACGAGGGCTTGCGCTCGTAGGAGATTTAGAAACCCAGAACTTATTTTCAAAACCAATAATTTTTCAAAACTTTAATTAATTATCTTTGGAAAAATCCAAATTTCAACGATCGTTATCTCCATATTTGAATGATCAATATCGATTGATAACTTCTTTCCTCGGGGAAATATATCAATTTCTATTGTGATTTTGATTATGAAATTAACGGTCTCTTATTCAAATTATTGTAGTTAAATAATTGATTGAACATAATTATGATCTTTCGAGATCATATGTTGTCTTTCTTGAGTTCGAATACAATAATTTGGATAACTTTAAAGTTTTGAAATTTGAACCAATTAGTGAATGATATTCTCCTGTTTGAGATGATATATCGTTCCTAATGTTGCGTTCGATTTCAAAACAAAAATTTCAAAATTAATTTCTCCCAAAGAAAATTAATATACTTTCAAAACTATATATATTTAAATCATATTTTTTTTAATCAAAACAAATGGGTTTTAATTCTCATTGGTTAAGGGTTTAGTTCTAGTCAATTTGAGGTATTATATGCATTTTTTGGATTTAAATTGGATTTATTACATTTTTTGGAAGGTTTAATGGCTTAATTAAGGGTTAATGTTTACATGTATAAGTTTCTGACCTAATGAGCTCCAAATTGAGTGAAATTTGAACCTAAGGTGTAAAATGTCAGTAAGTTTAATGTTCTCAAGTTTCACCCCTATTGGGTATGTGTAGAATTTCCTAGGATTTTTCTAAGTTGACTAGACAGTATCCTTAATTATTTTTCCTAGGTGATACTAGTGTTCAATTGGGCTTAAAGCTTTGGTCATCTAACCCTAACACTATATCACACAGACCACAGAGAAATGCAAGCCTAGTCCTTAATGGTGTGTGAGTTATAAATTTTCAAAGTTTGGGGTCAAAATCTGGCCAAAAACTTTGAAAATGTAATTCACAAAAATCCAGCCATTAAATTGAATTAATAATTTTATGGCATATGGGTAACACACCATAGTGTGTTCTGTCCAAATTTGATAACAATCAAATCACTATATTAAGAGTTATCAAAGAAATTCAATTTTCATTAAAACCTTAATAACTCTATATACAGTGATCAAACTTATCCAAATAAAATTTTAAAATAAACTTGAGATCAAGACGGTTCTAATGAGCCCAAGAACATCAAATTTGGACATAAAATGAATTTTTTAGTGAATTTTTAAATTTCTGAGCATTTTAAATGATTTTTAAATTGATTTTTAATCAATTTTAATCATTGGGTGACACGTGGCGCGACATCGACGCGCCACTTAAACACATCGGACGGTCAGATCGACCATCCGATTCACCGCAGTGTGATCCGACGGCTAGGATTGTGCCACGTAGGCGCGCCTCTTCTCAAGTGACCCAAGTTCGAATCCCGCTGGAGATGCATGATCTGAACTTGGTGATGTGGCTGATTATGGGCCATCCGATCGCGCAGAACGTGCGATCGGATGGCTCTGATTGAACTAGAGCCACTCTAGTTCAAAATGAACTAGAAACTTCAAATGCTCATAACTTTCGATCCAACCGTTGAAATTTGATAAAATTTGAAACGTAGCATCTAGATATCCTAATCTTGCAATCCATGGATTTTCAAGGCTCCATACATTAAGGATTTTGAGATATCACGATTTGATCATAGAAATTAAAACTCAAATAACTTTCTAACCGGTAGTCGGATTTTGACGTTCTTGGGCTTGTTGGAAATCTGCTACAATCCTCTACAACATTGTAGAATACATCGAGAGTTTATTCTTTCCGGATTAAAAGTTATTCTCGAAAAGATTCTTTCTCTCTCTACCTTCTTCTCTCTTCATCAATGGGGCTTTGGAGGCTTGGATTTGGTGGAGAATGGTTTGAGAAAGCTAGGAAATCATCTAGAGAAGCTCTAAGGGGAGGATTAGAGGCTGGGAGAGCTTTTGAGATGAGGAATTAATTGAGAGAAGCTCTATGTTAGAATTCTCCTTGATTAGGGCATTTTCCCTCTATTCAAATGTACTTGCAGAGTTTGGACGGTTGAGATCAACTGGAAGGGTTGCTGGGATGTTGCCATGTGTCCCATGAGTGGTTGAGAGCAGAGGATCAAAGGATAAGAGGACACATGAGGTGGAAAGGCCTCTTGGTCCTCATTTGGACACATGGAGTGATCTAAGCCATTTGATATTGATCCAATGGCTTATAATCAACTCAAGAATGTTCCAGAAAAAGTCTTGGTAGATGGAATTAAATGGGATTTGGGTTTAAGGGATTTATTCAAGGGTTTAAGTCATTTGAGAGTTATTTTGACCCTCTTTGACCTATATAATGACTTGTGTTGACTGTTTGACTAGTCAAACAGTCAAATAGGTGCTGAGGTGGCAACCAAAGAAGCTTGAGGAGCTGGTTGGGTTGATTTGGAAAAAAGGCTTGAAGTTAAAGGGTTTGAACTTGAATAGAAGTGAAGAATTGAAGTAAATTGACTAAGTCTTGTTGGGTTAACCAAGTCAAACTCAATGTGATTTGGCCTCACATGAGTTTGGGTGGGTTTGGAATATCTTTTGGAATAGGTATGAGAGCTCAAAGGGTTAGATTTGACTAAGTGGGTTGAAATGACCCATTTGGACTCTTAAGGGCTCATTAGGTCAATCCTGGTTGACTTGGTCAACTAGGTGGGTCCAGGGTCTGGAAATGGGTTCAATCAATTTGAAATAATATTTGGAGACCATCGGAGGTGATCCCAAGGTCTGGGGAGCTCAATTTGGTCAAAATGCCCGTTTTGACCCTTAAAGGCCTATTTGGTCAACCTAGGTTGACTTGGTCAACTAGGTTGACCCAGGGTCTGGGTTTGGGTTCGATAAGTTTGGTTTGATATTTGAAACTTTTTAGAAGTGATTTCAAGCGATTTGGAGGTCGTTTGGTTTGAAATCGATGTTTGAACCCCTAACGGGTATTTTGGTTAAAAGGGTCGATCTGGTCAATCAGGCTTGAACAAGGTCAGAATTTGAGTCCATTGCACTCCTAAGGGTGATTAGGATGCATTGAAGCAGGTTCTGGGATTTGATTTGAAAAGGTCATATTGAAGTCTGGAGAAAACTTCAATGTTTCTCTTAAAGGGCATTTTGGTCATTTTGACCCCTGGTCAACTAGGGGAAAAAGTGGGTCCACCAAAATACAGTTTACTGCTCAACAGGTCAGGATCAAAGGTCTGGAAGTGATTGGAAGCTTTATAGAAAGCTCCAAGGTCAAAATTCGCTGGATGGTAGGTCCAGTGGCATAGGCTGTAAATATTTGAAGGTTTTATATCCTTTGGATTTTGATTTAGTTTTTAGGGTTAGAGACCTCAGAATGGGCTCAAATTTGAAGGGTAGCCTCCAGAGACATGTCTTACCACTTTGCAAGTGATAGACTCTGAATCAGAGGTCATTTGACTGGGTTTTGAAGTGTTTAAAAAAATATCTGGAAAAGGCTTTAGAACAGGGCCTTTGGACTTAGGATTTGAGTCTGGATTTTGGATTTGATCTGGATTTTAAGTTTGATTGATTATGTTTGAGTTATCTAAATCATTTATGATCATTTGGAGGATCATAATTAATTGGATAAGGTTAAAGTTTGATCAGAAATAAGATCAAGGTTTGAACTGGAGATTAAGATCTTGAATTGGACTGGAGTCTAGATTTTAATTGAGGTTTGATTTGAATTGAAATCTGGATTGGCTTGAGGTCAGGATTGGTTTTGAAGTTTAGATTGGTTCTAGAATCTAAAGAGATTTCTAGAGTCTAAAATCTAAAGGAGTTCTAGGGCCTAGATAGATCCTGAAGTCTTGAATCTCAAAGGATCCTAGAGTCTAGGAAAAACTAAGGGTCTGGAGTCTAGAAGAGTCCTAAGGTCTAGAATAGATCCTAAGGTCTGAAGTCTAGAAGAGTCCTAGGGTCTACAGTAGATCCTAAGGTCGAGATTGGTCTGGAAGAATCCTAGAGTCTATAGTAGATCCTAGGGTCTGGGGTCTAGATTGATGTAGGGTTAGGATCGATCTGGAGTCTGGGTGGGTCCCCAGTGACCTCATATAAAAATGAGGTCAACACTAATCTAGAGCTAGAAGTCGTGTCCTAACAAATAAGTCTAAGTGTGTGTAGTAGGCTGTGTGGTTTAAGGTATGTCATATGTGGGATGTTTTAGTTGAAGTTGTTTGTAATTTAGTTTGTTAAAGGTCAAATGGAGAATTTTAATTCAAGTTTAAGTATTAATGTTTTAAGATTGATTTTAAAATTTTATTTTAGTATTCAGTTGATTATCACATTTATTATTCACGGAGGCTGTGAGGTTTATTTCACCCTCCTTGGGGCTAACTTAAAAGCCTCGTAGGCTTGGGTTACCCAGTGGTAATTAATTTTATTGAATTAATTTAGTTGGTTGTAAATTAAAAAGAAAAGGTGAATTAAGTGATTTATTATCAAAGAGATTTGTTGATTGATTTTAAAAGATTGTCTTAAGTTTTGAGTTTTTCAGAAGTCTTTTATCCTATCGAGTTTTAGTTTAAGTTTACTCTCTTGATTTAATCTGTCTTTTAAGTTTTAGGCTGGTTAGAGGTTGATTAATAAATTAGCTAGACTTGGTTTAAGTTGTATTTTTAAAGTTTACATTTTAGTGGTAATTATGTTAATCATAGTTTGATTAAAGATTAAATGTTTTAGTGCATTTTGAGTATATTAATATTGATTTTGTTGGTTGATTATTAATGGATTATGGCACATTAATCTTAGAAAAATGTGTCACTAAATTTTCTATGTTCAATCTCTATCCTATAGAGAGCATGCATCCTAAGTCTATGTTATCTAAGACACGATCCTTAATTTTTATCCTTAAGTGTCACTAGAGTTATGGGATGAAAAGAAATTGTATTTCTAACCCTTTTAGACATTCGTACGTATATCAATGAGTTTAAGGATATATAAATAAAATAAAATAAAATAATAAGTACAAAAGTGGTAGAAGGGAGGGATGTAAAGAGAAAGGTGCCAAAATGCCAAAAAAGAATGAATGAAAATCAAAATAATAAAAGGAATGTAACCATCTTGTTATTGGGCATGCCTCTTCAAAGCCAAGCATGCCTCTAAAATGCCCTTCACTCAAATTTAATGTAATATAAATAAGATACAAGAGGTTTTTGATGTTATTTGCTATTCCCACGTTCCAAATAAAGCACTCGAAAAAATCCAACTCGATTACCCACACTATTTCCTAAATAAAGCTTAAAGTGGTGAGGGGAAACAAGCTCCCAAAGCTAAAACTCAAATAAACTTTCACTCTACATTTATCCAAATTCAACTCTAGAAGCAAACACAAAGAGAAGAAAGACAACTCATATACGAAAGATCATTTTGTTCCAAAAAGAGTTAAAGAACCTTCCAACACAAAGCCATTCGTAGAATTCTAAATCCCAAAACAGTCTATGTAACCCTCCAAATGAAGCGACACATAAAACCTTTCTCATAAGTAATACACCAAAACTCTTTCCGACACAAAACAAACAAGTGCATTTATATTTGGCGTGGGGTAAAACCATTAAAATTTTCCAACAAGAAAGTTTCACAAAACTTCTCGTCGCAAAATGTCCACAAAGCTTTTTTCGATAAATATAACATCATGAAATTCTCTAATCAGAAAATAAATAATAAAGCATTCTAACATGAAGAAATACAAAAGCATGATTCTCCGGCATAAAATAAGTCATATCATCTTTCTATTATAAATCTACTCATGAAGCTTTTCTTGCACATTTCATCTCTCATGCTACTTGCCAACAAAGGTTTCAAGAGAAGAAACTTGTTAATACATGATTCATAAAACTAAGAAAACCCACCACATACTCTTTTCAAAATTTCAAAAAGGAACCACTTATGTAATCACCAATCTTTCTTTTATACTACATATGCATGGGTAAGAGTAAAACTTTGAAGTATAAAAGGACATATGAATATTTTTAAACCATAATTACCAACACAGCTTTCATGTAAAACTTAAAGGGATAAGGAAGGGTCTAGATTTAAAGAAAGCATAGATGTATTTAAGTTTACTAACTCTTTATGGCTAGGCATGCTTCTAACAATGTAAATTGCATAACTATAAAACTCATGGTTGCTCTCCAACAATTTGATACATTTGTAATATGAACGTCGGAATGCAAGATAAGCAACTAAAAAATTTATAAAAGTACCCAACTTCTTCCTCTTTTTAAATCATAAGAATGCATAAAGTGAAGTATAGTTATATACATCAATTCTCCACCAATTATAACCAACCAAATGCCCGAAGCTCTCCTCTACATGTGAGGTACACAAATAACTCATGTTTCATTGCAAGCAAAATCCTATCCAAATTTATAAGAGGAAAATAATAAAGAAGTCATGCTTCCTTGAGATCAACAATATCTACAAAAAAATGATGACTAAACGAAGCTTCGGAAATATCTCTTGAAACTCCAGCAAGGCCAGGGTGACACATCTTCTTCAATACAAAAGAAACCTCATGTTTGCTCTAAACAAAATCGCATTCATGCACATCAAGCTAATCAAAACTCTCCAAGAATAAAGGGGGTTTTACCCATTTCAAACTCAAGCAAAGACAAATTAGTTTGGGAAAAACTTCTTGGGGAAATCAACACACCTTTCTTTCTCTAAACCTCATAAATTTTCTTTCCAAAAAGGCTCATGAGGTAAAACATCACACCCTCTATTTTAAACTATGTCATGAGATCATTTACATATGAAATAGTTAAGCAAAAAAAATGTACACACCACCTTTCAATGATCAAGCTCTATTAAATACATACATATCCCTTTCATTCGCAATAAATAATCACTTGTAAGAGAAGGACAAAAGTGTACATGAATTTCTCTAACCGTCACTCTCCATCAAATACATACATATACATTTTTTTAAAAACTAAAATAATAATCACAAAATCACTATATAATAAGCATTGCATCTTTTATGTAATTCATTGGATTAAAACTTAATACAATGCTCCACATATATTTTTCTAACAATGACTATGAATCATGATTGAGAGGTTCAAATCCACATTCAAACTTTACTCTTGATAAGATGTATGAGTGCATAAAGAAAGGATTTCATTTAGTTCCAAGTGGATCTTTGAAAGTAAAAGTGAATCAAAGTACAAATATGGCTTCCGACGATGTTTTTTTTTTAACAAAAAACCACACCGTTTCTTAATAAGCATTAGCCCGAACATCTTGTGCACATATTTTTTTTTAAACAAAGAGTACCATAGCCTTTCATTATCTTTCACAAAACTATACATAAGATATTATATCACATGGCATGAATCTCAAAAAAGTTATATATATATATATATATATATATATATATATATAAAGAAGGAATAACCTAAAGACTTCCCTTTGAATAACTCATGATAAAGAATCATAGTCCATGTGTAAACTTTAGATAGGAATTAGAATACTAAACTACAAGGTCTATTCTAAAAATAAATAAATAAAAAAAAAGAATCATTCAAAGACAAATCATTCATATGTTACTACTTAGCTCAAGATCAAAAGGAGTTTAAAGACTACTCATTGCATATTCATTAACTTAGGCTCAAAAGAGTAAAATGCTGCTCACCTTCAAGAAGAGATGCAATGAGAGGGAAGAAGCCGGGGGGGGGGGGGGGGGGGGGGGGGGGGGGGGGGGGGGGGGGGGGGAGAAAATGGAGAGAAGAAAAAGAAGAAGAAGATGGAGGAGAAGGAGAGAGTTATACTTGCTAGAAGAGGAGTTCAGGTTCGGCTAGGGCGAGGAGGTTGACGTTGGGCTTAGACCGGAGATGGGGAGGGCTCCGACTTCAGCTTCTCTCCACGCAAGCAAGGGAGGCGGAAGGAGGAGAGACTTCAGTCTCTGCGGAGGCGTGCAAAAACAGGGATTCAAGAGATCGAGAGAGGGAAAGGGCTTCGATTCTTCCCATGGCTTGTGGAACACGTAGTGAGAATGGGAGAGAGGGACCAAGAATAAGAGAGTTCCAAAAACTTGGGGTGTTGAAGTGCGAATCGGGTTGGAGATGGCTTCGCCTCTTCGTCGGTCGCATGAATATAGGGAGACGGGGGTTTTTGCCCCGTTCTGAGCTTAACAAGCGAGAAAACAAGAGGGGGAGAGGAGGCTGAGGCTTCGGTCTGTCCGTTTGAGTGGCTTTAAGCGAGAGAAAAATAGAGAGAAATGGAGATAGAGAGAGAGTGGCGTCTGTCCATACCCCAACTAGGCCAAATGGGGAGGATATCCGAATGGGAGTCAAGAGTCTTACCCTGCCCTATCTTAGGCGGACTCCACAGAGAAAAGGAATCGAAAAAGCCATCTCTCAATCGCTCGAGAGATATCTCCCGCTTCTTCCAAGCATCCAAATAGGCCTGCTCGCCTTGTTCAGTAAAAAAATGCCTAAATCCTTTCTTAAACTGAAGCCATCACGCGACTAGAGAACCTGGCAACGACATATTTTGGGCTTTTAAGAAATTGAGACTATTGGATTAATTACTTGATGTGTAATCATATTCAAAATATTTAGAAAGCAACTTGTAGTCAAATGGGAATAAATTTGGGTTGAATTCAGGATCAAATTGGAGTTCGAATCAGACTTGATTTAACTCGAATTGAACTGATTTGGGTTCAATTGGGTTCAAATCGAACTTGACCAAACTAACAAAATTAAACCTAAATAAATCTACGACTCAACAAATCAAACTCGGCACGGCTAAAAATGAGCAAATCTAATTTAATCAAATGTGATTGGGTCTAACTTTACCCAACTTCATGTCGATTCAAGTTTGATTGAATTTTCATCAAGTCGATTTTAACATAATCAAATTTGAATCAATCCAATCGGACGTAAATCAACATTGATCCAAATTAAATTAAGCTCGATGAGGCTCAATTAAATCAACCAAAGACCCTCGATGGCACTTGAACGAAAATTGAGGTCAACAAACACAACCTCAACAGGTGCGACGAATGACCAGTGAACCGTGCATGTTGTCTTTGACCTCCCTATCTCTAGGAAGATGCAACCCTATGATCAACTAAGGAGAATTGAGAAATATATAACCACACAACAGTCATGCAATAAGTGTCTCACCATGCTATGATCACATAATTACACAATGCTCATACAAAGATGCAATAATGGGATGATTATTCAATCATACAATCATCATCAAATTACACAATAATCATATAAACCATAGAATTATTATACACTTATGTCACACACTCATATCATTATCAAATCATACAATAGTCATATATTCCTATGACATTATACAATCAAGAAATTATCATATACTCGTGTCACAATCAATTGATCACATAACAACAATAAAATCATACCATAATCATGTTATCACACAATAATCACATAATCATACAATAAATATACGCCAATCATCTAATCATATCAAATCATATAATAATAAGCAAATGATCATTTAACAGTCACACAATAATCACATAACTATGCAATGATCACATGATCACACAATAATACAACTATCATTTAATGATGTAATGGTCATATGATTATACAACAAACTCAAATATATAAAAATCACTCAATTATGCAATGAATAATCCAAGATGCAATGATCACCTCAAAATCAAACAATCATGCAATGATCATGCACTCAATCAATAAATCAGTCATGCCAAAATCACACCATAATGGCATAACCATACAAGCATACAACAATCAATCAATCACGCAATGGCCACTCAATCATGCAGACATGGCGGGACAAAAGGGAAGAAAGAAATCCAAAATTCACCTGACCAAATCGAAATGATTAACAAGGACTTCTCAAAACTCGCCTGATCGGATCGAAATAGTCAGAAAGAGTAAGGAAAATGACTCTACAACCAATATGCAAAGTCAACAACCAATAGGGAAGTGAACAACCACTAGGCAAACTCAACAAGCACTAGGGAAGTCAACAACCACTCGGCTGGAGGTCAAGGTGAGGAAGAACAAGGGACACTCAACAACCATTTACACATATACCAAGGTGATACAAGGATGACATGAACATTCGATGATCACCTAAGACAGAACACATGTTTAAGATGATGCGAGGAAAGAGTTCAACAATAACTTGAAAATCATAGGAAATAACAAAATATAACAATCAAAAGAAAGTAAGGAGACAGAATAATCAAAGATAAAGAAATCATCTATCTACCTGATCGCATCGCAATAGTATAATAGACAAAGAAAAAGGGGTCCCACATCCACATGACTATATCAAAACAGTGAATGAGAAAACTCAGTGCTCACATGACCATATCAAAATAGTGAACAAGAGTAAGAAAATAATCAACTGTCTGCTTGACCATATCGAAATAGCATAACAAAAGAAGGAAGAGGGGTCCCACATCTACTTGACTATATTCATAACAGCGAATGGGGATAACTCAATGCTCGTTTGACCATATTCAAAACAATAAACCAAAGAGTTAAAAGTAAGAGAGTTATACATTCCTCTGACCATATTCGCAACGGCAAATGAGAATGGCTCAATATCCACCTGACCATTTTCGTAAAAGCGAATAAAGAGCCCTCCCGAAGTCTAATGTCTATCTGACCATATTCGCAACAACAGAGCAAAAGGGAGAAGTAATCTAACATCCACCTAATCATATTCATAACGACAGATAAGGATGACCCAAAGTTTATCTGACCATATTTGAAATGGAAAAATAAAGGTCAAAGAAAGGAATTTCAACATTCGTCTGACTATATTCATAACGACGAATGGGAACAGCTCAATTTCCACCTGATCATATTAGTAACAACGAATAAAGAGCTTTCCTGAAATCTAATATTCGCCTGGTCATATTCATAATATTAGGACAAAAGAGAAAGTCCAATATTCACCAGATCATATTTATAACAGTGAATGAGGATGACTCAATGTTTGTCTGACCTTATTTGAAACGGCAAAATAAAGAGGCACTAGAAAACTCAATAACCCCTAAATAGGAAATGAAAATATGGGGAATGAAGAGGTGGTGAAGTATGCATCCCAAGGACTATGTCGGGCACCCAACTAGAAAAGGGAGTTCAATATTTGCCTGACTATATTCGCAACGACGAATGTGAATGTCTCAATATCCACCTAACCATATTCATAACAGCAAATAGTGAGCCTTCCCAAAAGTATAATGTCCACCTAACCATATTCGCGATGGTGGGACAAAAAAAAAAGTCCAATGTTCACCTGACCATATTCGCAATAGTGAATAAGGATGACTCAATGTCTGCCTGACCATATTTGCAACAACGAGACAAAGGGTGAAAGAAAGGGGTTCATCATTCGTCTGATCATATTCGTAACGGCGAATGAAAACAACTCAATATCCACCTGATCATATTCGTAATAATGGATAAAGAGCTCACCCCAAAAATCTAATGTCTGTCTGACCATATTCGTAATGGTAGAAAAAAATAAAAAGAAGGGTCCAACATTCACCTGATCATATTCGCAACAGTGAATAAGAATAACTCAATGTTCGCCCGAATATATTGGAAATGATTAACAAAGAGTTAAAGAGAAATAAAGTAGCAAAAGGGACCTCCTAAACATAGGGATCCACTAGAAATATCAAATAAAAGATCTCTCACATGGGTCTGTCTGTGGAGGAGCAACAACATGGAATGAAGATGGATACTCTTATGCAAAATCAAGGCAAAGATAATCATGACATCAATATGAGAAAGAACATGATAGAACAATCATACATAGAAAGATCTAATGAGATGAAACCCAACTAAGAAATGAAATAAGGACTTGAATGGAAGAATGATTTCCAAAACAAGTGAGAAAAACCAACAAATTGAATGGGATATGGCTCCCAAACAAGTGAATAATACCAACAACTTGAATGGGATGGTTGCTCCCAAGCAAGTGAATAAATCAAAAACCTGAATGGGATAATTGCTCCCAAACAAGTGAACAAAATATATAACTTGAATGGTGTTGACCTTAAGTTTGTCAAACCTTGGGTCAAAGGGCTGACCTGGTCAAATTAACCAAGCCAGACCCCAAGACCACCTTCTTTGGGTTCTATGGGTCAAACCAAGTCTATTGAGCTCAAACCCATACTCTGGGCCAACCTGGTTGACCAGGTCAATTCGGGTTGACCCAAATTGGGAGTCACTGTCCCATAAAGTGAAGTATAGTCATATACATCAATTCTCCACCAATTATAACCAACCAAATGCTCGAAACTCTCCTCTACATGTGAGGTACATAAAGAACCCATGTTTCATTGCAAGCAAAGTTCTATCCAAATTTACAAGAGGAAAATAATAAAGAAGTCATGCTTCCTTGAGATCAACAAGATCTACAAATAAATGATGACTAAACGAAGCTTCAGAAATATCTCTTAAAACTCCAACAAGACCAGGGCAACAAATCTTCTTCAATACAAAATAAACCTCATGTTTGCTCTAAACAAAATCGCATTCATGCACATCAAGCTGATCAAAACTCTCTATGAATAAAGGGAGTTTTACCCATTTCAAACTCAAGAAAAGACAAATTAGTTTGGGAAAACTTCTTAGGGAAATCAACACATCTTTCTTTCTCTAATTTAAAACAAACCTCATTTATTTCTTTCCAATAAGGCTCATGAGGTAAAAACATCACACCCTTTTTTTAAACTATGGCATGAGATCATTTACATATGAAATAATTAAGCAAAAAAAAAAAAAAAAAGTACACGCCACCTTTCAATGATAAGCTCTATTAAATACATACATGAATTTCTCTAATCGTCACTCTCCATCAAATACACACACATAATATATATATACATATATATATATATATATATATATATAATATATATATATATATATATATATAATATATATATAATATATATATATATATTAAACTAAAATAATAATCACAAAATCACTAGATAATAAGCATTGCATCTTTTATGTAATTCATTGGACCAAAACTTAATACAATGCTCCACATATATTTCTCTAATTAACAATGACTATGAATCATGATTGAGAGGTTCAAATCCACATTCAAACTTTACTCTTGATAAAATGTATGAGTGCATAAAAAAAGGATTTCATTCCGTTCCAAGTTGATCTTAGAAAGTAAAAGTGAATCAAAGTACAAATATGACTTTCAATGATGCTTTTTTTTTAACCAAAATCCACACCGTTTCTTAATAAGCATTAGCACGAACATCTTGTGTACATATATTTTTTTTAAACAAAGAGTATCATAGCCTTTCATGATCTTTAACTAAATTATACATAAATATTGATTATCGCATAACATGAATCTCAAACAAGTTTGATATATATAAAGAAAAAAAAAAGAAGGAATAACCTAAGACTTCCCTTTGCATAACTCGTGACAAAGAATCATAATCCATGTATAAACTTTAGATAGGAATTTGAGTAATAAACTCCAAGGTCTATTCTTAAAATAAAAAAAAAATAAAAAAAAAACTATCATTCTAAGCTAAATCATTCACATGTTGCTACTTAGCTCAAAATCAAAAGGGATTTAAAGACTACTCATTGCATATTCATTAACTCAAACTCAAAAGAGCAAATGTTGCTCTCCTTCAAGAAGAGATGCAAAGAGAGGGAAGAAGCCAGGGGGAGGAGAAAATGGAGAGGAAGAAAAAGAAGAAGAAGGAGGAAAAGGAGAGAGCTATACTTACCGGGGAGAGGAGTTCAGGTTCGGCTAGGGCGAGGAGGTTGACGTCAGGTTCAGACAGAGAGATGGGGAGGGCTCCGGCTTCGACTGTTGTCTATGCAAGCAAGGGAGACGGAAGGTTCGGTCTCTGATGGGGCATGCAAAAATAGGGAGTCAAGAAATCGAGAGAGGGAGAGGGTTCAGTTCTTCCTCTAGCTTGTGCGAACACGACGTAAGAACGGGAGAGGTACCGAGAACAAAAGAGTTCCAAAATATTGGGGTATTGAAGTGTGAATCGGGTTGGAGATGGCTTTGCCTCTTCGTCGGTCGCACGAATAGAGGGAGATGGGGGGTTTTGCCCCATTCTGAGCTTAGCAAGCAAGAAAACAAGAGGGGGAGAGGAGACAGAGGCTTCAGCCTGTCCGTCTGAGTGGCTTCGAGTGAGAGAAAAACAAAGAGAATTGGAGAGAAAGAGCGTCTGTCCATACCCCAGCTGGGCCGAATGGGAGTCGAGAGTCTTCCCCTGCCCTGTCTAAAGCAGACTCCACAGTGAAAAGGAACTGAAAAAGCCATCTCTCAGTCACTCAAGAGATATCTCCCGCTTCTTCCAAGCATCCAAATAGGCCTGCTCGCCTTGTTTAGTAAAAAAACGTCTAAATCCTTTACTAAACTGAAGCCATCACGCGACTAGAGAACCTGACAACAGCAGGTTTTGGGCTTTGAATAAATCGGACCATTGGATTAATTACTTGATGTGGAATCATATTCAAATAATTTAGAAAGCAACTTGTAGTCAAATGGGAATAAATTTGGGCTGAATTCAGGATCAAATTGGAGTTCGAATCGAACTTGATTTAACTCAAATTGAGCTGATTTGGGTTCGATTGGGTTCAAATCAGACTCGACCAAACTAACAAAATTAAACCTAAATAAATCCATTACTAGAATCAAATCAAACTCGACGGGGCTGAAAATGAATGGATCTAATTTAATCAAATGTGATCGGGTCTAACTTAACCAAACTTCATGTCGATTCAAGTTTGATTTAATTTTCATCAAGTCAATTTTAACGAAATCGAATTTGAATCAACCCAATCGGACGTAAATCAGCATTGATCTGGATTAAATTAGGTTTGATGAGGCTCAATTAAATCAACCAAAGACCCTCGAGGGCACTCGAACGAAAATCAAAGTCAACACTAGAATCCTTTGAGATTCTATCTGGGTCCGAGAAATATGATCTGAACTACTCTGTGATATGAATTTCATTTATTTAT
Organism: Dendrobium nobile; assembly: GCA_022539455.1. Taxonomy (NCBI): domain Eukaryota; kingdom Viridiplantae; phylum Streptophyta; class Magnoliopsida; order Asparagales; family Orchidaceae; genus Dendrobium; species Dendrobium nobile. The sequence goes on along the minus strand of CM039724.1, from coordinate 4,210,090 downwards.
TTATTCTGTACTGTTATTTAAATTAGAAAAAAAAATGTTATGCATTTATTACATTTCCTAGTTTTATTATTCTCAGTTAAGTAATTTATTTAAATTGCATTTAACTGCTTTTAAATATTCAGCAAAATATTGATTAAAAAATATTTAAATTTTAGATTAGTTTATGTAGCTTGTTGAGCTATTGTAGCTCACTGTGGTTTTACTTTTGATTATTTGTATATGGGAAGGGGAAATAGGTTGTGGACTAGTAGTTTAGGATTAGATGTAAGGTCATATGTATTTTGCTATTTTGATTTTTGTACAGTTATGACTAGTTAAATTTTCAGTTATGTAATATTTGCATATAGCCATGCACTGTAGTGTAAATATATATTTTACTTAAATGTAATAAATATGGTGGATGAGTTTATTTTCTATATTTTGATGTTTTAGTAGCTATGTAGTATGTAGTTTATTTCAATGAATTTTGACATAAAAAATATGAAATAATTCTAAAACTAGATCTGGGATTTGCCTGTCACAGCTCAGCATAAAAGGACATATCCTGGTCGGGTTGGGTTGCGACAGATCAAGGTGAAAATGAGAGTGTTTTGAATGGACAGCCAATATTGAATCCAGTTGATCATGGATCATTTATTGGTCATTTGAATGCCTTAATGATTTCAAAATTTGGTGATCTTGGGCTTGTTAAATTTGTCTCGTCCATCTGCTCAATTGACTACAAGCATGTTATATTGTTTGGTAATCCAAATTATGGTTTGAACCTTCCAAAGTGATTTGAGTCTTCGATTTGGACCCATTTGGCCTTTGATTGAATCAAATTTGGAGTCGCTGGGTTCGTATTTTAGAGACATTACATTTGACTATAAGTTGCTTAAATCAGAGTTTAGATGGTCATAAATTTAATTTTTATAGCTTCCAGCTCTCGCATCTAGATCTGCGCCTAATTAGGGCCATTTTTTGTGACATAACAAATATATATATAACATCCATAGATTTTTTTTTTTCGAAAGAGCATAGGCATCACTATGAGCTAGTGGCCCACATAAATTCTTGTCTAAAATAATCAATCTTTTGAAAGGGAAATGTGTCCTCTATCCTTTTTTTTTTTTTTAATATTTTCCTATTTTATGTGGCGCCCAAGTTCTTGCATTTGATTTATTCATCAAAGTGTGATGGCTCTTAATCACAAACAATTTAATTTCTTTATTTTTAAAATTTTTGTAAGATTTAATTTGTAAACCCTAATTGTGATATTTACAATGAATTTTCTTGGCCAAACTATTTATTGCTATATTATTATTATTATTTATTATTATTATTATTATTATTATTATTATTATTATTATATTATTTTATTATTATTATTATTCAAATATGTGGCAATATTCTTCTCTATATTTGTTTATTTTTCTCTAATTAAATTTAGAAAGAATGTTTTATTTAATTATTATTTGTCTTATACTTAGAGTCATTAGAACCTCAAACATCTTATTCATGGATAAAATGATTTCAACTTTGTTTATGCTATTATTTTGTCAAATCCTTTGTAGAGCTATCAAAAAGTTTTTCTTTCATGAGTAGAAAACAAACCATCCAAAATAAACATATATTTTGAGCTTGATTTTATAAATTAGCCGAACATGAATATTATTTTATTTTACATATATATAGTGGCAGAACCACAAATTTTTTTCAACGGGGGCTAAACTTTATTTTGTCAAAAAAATTATCAACTTTTTCATTTAGGTTTGGATTAGCATAGACAATTTTAAAGCAAACAAAAAAAAAGAACAAATCCTAGCCATAATTAATTTGTCCAAATTAATAAATATTTGTAAATCAGATAAATATCGATTATGAATATATTAAAAAAAACAAAATTATTATTCAGACTTTTTTAGATTATGTATTTACTTTCAACTTCTATAACATTTATTTTTTTTAATAAAATGTATGATCAAAATTAACAGACATAGTGAAAGAATATCATAGTTACCATTTACTAAGATTTTGCTACATTTTTTAATAGACTGATATGTGATGTCGTGGATATTACTTGGTTCATCATCATGATGTTTTTTGCTTCAAGATAGCGTGCTTTATTGGTAGGTGGCATTAGCAGTACAATGGTTTCATGGAAGTCATAAATCTCAATTGCATATGTACTTTTTTTTTGGAGAAGGGGTGGGGAGAGGGCATATACCCCCACTGATAATGATAGTCTAATCAACACAACAAAATATCAAACACAAATTTCTATCAAGAATTTTCACTGAAATAAATGCAGAAAAATAAAGTACATAAAAAGAGAAAATCATAATAAACACATCAGAATTTTATAGTAGTTCAGTTAAGCAATGACCTAAGTTTACTCCTTGGAGTTCTCCTCTTGAGTATTACATTAAACCTTTAGTGACTCTTATTTAGCCCTCACAACTAGGCGGAGAAGCTCTTACCATCTTTCACCAACTCGGTGTGGTAGAGGACTGCAATCCTATTTCACCCTCCTTGTGATGGCAGAGAACTTAGAATCCTTTTTCATCCTCCTAGTGAAGGCAAGGACTTGTAATCCGTTTTCACACTCCTGGTGAAGACGAGAACTTGTAATACTTCTTCACCCTCCTCGTGAAGGCAGAGAACTTGAAATTCTTTTTCACCCTCCTCGGATATGTCCGGCTCCCTTTACGACTTGAAATGTCTTCATGTGAAGGTATCCTCTTATCATGTAAGCTTAGTTTATTATGATAATTTTGGTTAATTCCTTCATATTTAGTTCTAACTACAAGCAAGATAACTTTTAGAATTTAGTATATTCATCTCTTTTGATTGATTTTTTTTTTTTTGAACTTCAGTGTTAAAGTTATAGCTTTGTTGCATTTTAAAACCAGCTTAGTGATTATTCAATGTGTAATTGTATGAAGATTTTTAATTTTGGATTCATTGCTTTGTCTTGAAGTTCTTCATCTTCACCTTTGCTAACTCTCTCTGTCTCCCTTGAAGATCTCCTCTTCGTCGCTATCTCTCTCAGTCTCCCTTGAAGACTTAAAATGTCTTCATGTGAATGTATTTTCCTCTCATGTTAGCTTACTTGATTACGGTAAATTTGGTTTAATTCCTTCTATATTCAATTCTGACTGATCAATGATGATTGTGATTTTGTGCTATTTATTTTTTCAAGTTTTTTGTTTAATACTGTTAGGACACCCTATTAAGGCTTCTAGAATATTTCTATTTGTTATTTATGTAAATCTTTCTTGTATTAGTTTTCGTTTCTATTGTGCTTATATAATTCAAAGTCAACACCAATAGGGAAGTGAACAACCACTAGGCAAACTCAACAAGCACTAGGGAAGTCAACAACCACTCGGCTGGAGGTCAAGGTGAGGAAGAACAAGGACACTCAACAACCATTACACATATACCAGGTGATACAAGGATGACATGAACATCGATGATCACCTAAGACAAACACATGTTAAAGATGATGCGAGGAAAGAGTTCAACAATACTTGAAAATCATGGAAATAACAAAATATAACAATCAAAAGAAAGTAAGGAGACAGAATAATCAAAGATAAAGAAATCATCTATCTACCTGATCGCATCGCAATAGTAATAGACAAAGAAAAAGGGGTCCCACATCCACATGACTATATCAAAACAGTGAATGAGGAAAACTCAGTGCTCACATGACCATATCAAAATAGTGAACAGAGTAAGAAAATAATCAACTGTCTGCTTGACCATATCGAAATAGCATGAACAAAAGAAGAAGAGGGGTCCCACATCTACTTGACTATATTCATAACAGCGAATGGGATAACTCAATGCTCGTTTACCATATCAAAACAAAAACCAAAGAGTTAAAAGTAAAGAGTTATACATTCCTCGACCATATTCGCAACGGCAAATGAGAATGGCTCAATATCCACCTGACCATTTTCGAAAAGCGATAAAAGAGCCCTCCCTCGAAGTCTAATGTCTATCTGACCATATCGCAACAACAGAGCAAAGGGAGAAGTAATCTACACCACCCTAATCATATTCATAACGACAGATAAGGTGACCCAAAGTTTATCTGACCATATTTGAAATGGAAAAATAAAGGGTCAAAGAAAGGAATTTCAACATCGTCTGACTATATTCATAACGACGAATGGGAACAGCTACATTTCCACCTGATCATATTAGTAACAACGATAAAGAGCTTTCCTGAAATCTAATATTCGCCTGGTCATATTCATAATATAGGACAAAAGAGAAAGTCCAATATTCACCAGATCATATAATACAGTGAATGAGGATGACTCAATGTTTGTCTGACCTTATTTGAAACGGCAAAATAAAGAGGCACTAGAAAACTCAATAACCCCTAAATAGGAAATGAAAATATGGGAATGAAGAGGTGGTGAAGTATGCATCCCAAGGACTATGTCGGGCACCCAACTAGAAAAGGGAGTTCAATATTGCTGACTATATTCGCAACGACGAATGTGAATGTCTCAATATCCACCTAACCTATTCATAACAGCAAATAGTGAGCCTTCCCAAAAGTATAATGTCCACCTAACCAATTCCGATGGTGGGACAAAAAAAAAAGTCCAATGTTCACCTGACCATATTCGCAATAGTGAATAAGGATGACTCAATGTCTGCCTGACCATATTTGCAACAACAGACAAGGGTGAAAGAAAGGGGTTCATCATTCGTCTGATCATATTCGTAACGGCGAATGAAAACAACTCAATATCCACCTGATCAATATCGTAATAATGGATAAAGAGCTCACCCCAAAATCTAATGTCTGTCTGACCATATTCGTAATGGTAGAAAAAAATAAAAAGAAGGGTCCAACATTCACCTGATCATATTCGCAACAGTGAATAAGAATAACTCAATGTTCGCCCGAATATATGAAATGATAGACAAAGAGTTAAAGAAAATAAAGTAGCAAAAGGGACCTCCTAAACATAGGGATCCACTAGAAATATCAAATAAAAGATCTCTCAAATGGGCTGTCTGTGGAGGAGCAACAACATGGAATGAAGATGGATACTCTATGCAAAATCAAGGCAAGATACATGACATCAATATGAGAAAGAACATGATAGAACAATCATACATAGAAAGATCTAATGAGATGAACCCAACTAAGAAATGAAATAAGGACTTGAATGGAAGATGATTTCCAAAACAAGTGAGAAAAACCAACAAATTGAATGGGATAGTGGCTCCCAAACAAGTGAATATACCAACAACTGAATGGGATGGTTGCTCCCAAGCAAGTGAATAAATCAAAAACCTGAATGGGATAATTGCTCCCAAACAAGTGAACAAAATATATAACTTGAAGGTGTTGACCTTAAGTTTGTCAAACCTTGGGTCAAAGGGCTGACCTGGTCAAATTACCAAGCCAACCCCAAGACCACCTTCTTTGGTTCTATGGGTCAAACCAAGTCTATTGAGCTCAAACCCATACTCTGGGCCAACCTGGTTGACCAGTCAATTCGGGTTGACCCAATTGGGAGTCACTGTCCCATAAAGTGAAGTATAGTCATATACATCAATTCTCCACCAATTATAACCAACCAAATGCTCGAAGCTCACCTCTACATGTGAGGTACATAAAGAACCCATGTTTCATTGCAAGCAAAGTTCTATCCAAATTTACAAGAGGAAAATAATAAAGAAGTCATGCTTCCTTGAGATCACAAGATCTACAAATAAATGATGACTAAACGAAGCTTCAGAAATATCTCTTAAAACTCCAACAAGACCAGGGCAACAAATCTTCTTCAATACAAAATAAACCCATGTTTGCTCTAAACAAAATCGCATTCATGCACATCAAGCTGATCAAAACTCTCTATGAATAAAGGGAGTTTTACCATTTCAAACTCAAGAAAAGACAAATTTGTTGGGAAAACTTCTTAGGGAAATCAACACATCTTCTTTCTCTAATTTAAAACAACCTCATTTATTTCTTTCCAATAAGGCTCATGAGGTAAAAACTTCACACCCTTTTTTTAAACTATGGCATGAGATCATTTACATATGAAATAATTAAGCAAAAAAAAAAAAAGTACACGCCACCTTTCAATGATAAGCTCTATTAAATACATACATGAATTTCTCTAATCGTCACTCTCCATCAAATACACACACATAATATATATAAAATATATATATATATATATATATATATAATAATATATATATATATATATATATAATATATATATAATATATATATATATATTAAACTAAAATAATAATCACAAAATACTAGATAATAAGCATTGCATCTTTATGTAATTCATTGGACCAAAACTTAATACAATGCTCCACATATTTCTCTAATTAACAATGACTATGAATCATGATTGAGAGGTTCAAATCCACATTCAAACTTTACTCTTGATAAAATGTTAGTGCATAAAAAAAGGATTTCATTCCGTTCCATGATCTTAGAAAGTAAAAGTGAATCAAAGTACAAATATGACTTTCAATGATGCTTTTTTTTTTAACCAAATCCACCCCGTTTCTTAATAAGCATTAGCACGAACATCTTGTGTACATATATTTTTTTAAACAAAGAGTACTATAGCCTTTCATGATCTTTACTAAATTATACATAAGATATTGGTGCAAACATGAATCTCACAAAGTTTGATATATATAAAGAAAAAAAAGAAGGAATAACCTAAAGACTTCCCTTTGCATAACTCGTGACAAAGAATCATAATCCATGTATAAACTTTAGATAGGAATTTGAGTAATAAACTCCAAGGTCTATTCTAAAATAAAAAAAAAATAAAAAAAAAACTATCATTCTAAGCTAAATCATTCACATGTTGCTACTTAGCTCAAAATCAAAAGGGATTTAAAGACTACTCATTGCATATTCTTAACTCAAACTCAAAGAGCAAATGTTGCTCTCCTTCAAGAAGAGATGCAAAGAGGGGAAGAAGCCAGGGGGAGGAGAAAATGGAGAGGAAGAAAAAGAAGAAGAAGGAGGAAAAGGAGAGAGCTATACTTACCGGGGAGAGGAGTTCAGGTTCGGCTAGGGCGAGGAGGTTGACGTCAGGTTCAGACAGAGAGATGGGGAGGGCTCGGCTTCGACGTTGTCTATGCAAGCAAGGGAGACGGAAGGTTCGGTCTCTGATGGGGCATGCAAAAATAGGGAGTCAAGAAATCGAGAGAGGGAGAGGGTTCAGTTCTTCCTCTAGCTTGTGCGAACACGACGTAAGAACGGGAGAGGTACCGAGAACAAAAGAGTTCAAAATTTGGAATTGAAGTGTGAATCGGGTTGGAGATGGCTTTGCCTCTTCGTCGGTCGCGACGAATAAGGAGATGGGGGTTTTGCCCCATTCTGAGCTTAGCAAGCAAGAAAACAAGAGGGGGAGAGGAGACAGAGGCTTCAGCCTGTCCGTCTGAGTGGCTTCGAGTGAGAGAAAAACAAAGAGAATTGGAGAGAAAGAGCGTCTGTCCAACCCCAGCTGGGCCAAATGGGAGTCGAGAGTCTTCCCCTGCCCTGTCTAAAGCAGACCCACAGTGAAAAGGAACTGAAAAAGCCATCTCTCAGTCACTCAAGAGATATCTCCCGCTTCTTCCAAGCATCCAAATAGGCCTGCTCCGCCTTGTTTAGTAAAAAAACGTCTAAATCCTTTACTAAACTGAGCCATCACGCGACTAGAGAACTGACAACAGCGTTTTGGGCTTTGAATAAATCGGGAACCATTGGATTAATTACTTGATGTGGAATCAATTCAAAAATTTAGAAAGCAACTTGTAGTCAAATGGAATAAATGGGCTGAATTCAGGATCAAATTGGAGTTCGAATCGAACTTGATTTAACTCAAATTGAGCTGATTTGGGTTCGATGGGTTCAAATCAGACTCGACCAAACTAACAAAATTAAACCTAAATAAATCCATTACTAGAACAAATCAAACTCGACGGGGCTGAAATGAATGGATCAAATTTAATCAAATGTGATCGGGTCTAACTTAACCAAACTTCATGTCGATTCAAGTTTGATTTAATTTTCATCAAGTCAATTTTAACGAAATCGAATTTGAATCAACCCAATCGGACGTAAATCAGCATGATCTGGATTAAATTAGTTTGATGAGGCTCAATTAAATCAACCAAAGACCCTCGAGGGCACTCGAACGAAAATCAAAGTCAACACTAGAATCCTTTGAGATTCTATCGGGTCCAGAAATATGACTGAACTACTCTTGATATGAATTTCAATTTATTTATTTATTCTGTACTGTTATTAAATTAGAAAAAAAAATGTTAGCATTTATACATTCCTAGTTTTATTATTCTCAGTTAAGTAATTTATTTAAATTGCATTTAACTCTTTTAATATTCAGCAAAATATTGATTAAAAAATATTTAAATTTTAGATTAGTTTATGTAGCTTGTTGAGCTATTGTAGCTCACTGTGGTTTTACTTTTGATTATTTGTATATGGGAAGGGAAATAGGTTGTGGACTAGTAGTTTAGGATTAGATGTAAGGTCATATGTATTTGCTATTTTGATTTTTGTACAGTTATGACTAGTTAAATTTCAGTTATGTAATATTTGCATATAGCCATGCACTGTAGTGTAAATATATTTACTTAAAGTAATAATATGGTGGATGAGTTTATTTTCTATATTTTGATGTTTTAGTAGCTATGTAGTATGTAGTTTATTTCAATGAATTTTGACATAAAAAATATGAAATAATTCTAAAACTAGATCTTGGGATTTGCCTGTCACAGCTCAGCATAAAAGGACATACCTGGTCGGGTTGGGTTGCGACAATCAAGGTGAAAATGAGAGTGTTTTGAATGGACAGCCAATATTGATCCAGTTGATCATGGATCATTTATTGGTCATTTGAATGCCTTAATGATTTCAAAATTTGGTGATCTGGGCTGTTAATTGTCTCGTCCATCTGCTCAATTGACTACAAGCATGTTATATTGTTTGGTAATCCAAATTATGGTTTGAACTTCCAAAAGTGATTGAGTCTTCGATTTGGACCCATTTGGTCTTGATTGAATCAAATAAAGACTTCCCTTTGAATAACTCATGATAAAGAATCATAGTCCATGTGTAAACTTTAGATAGGAATTAGAATACTAAACTACAAGGTCTATTCTAAAAATAAATAAATAAAAAAAAAGAATCATTCAAAGACAAATCATTCATATGTTACTACTTAGCTGAAGATCAAAAGGAGTTTAAAGACTACTCATTGCATATTCATTAACTTAGGCTCAAAAGAGTAAAATGCTGCTCACCTTCAAGAAGAGATGCAATGAGAGGGAAGAAGCCGGGGGGGGGGGGGAGAAAATGGAGAGAAAGAAAAAGAAGAAGAAGATGGAGGAGAAGGAGAGAGTTATACTTGCTAGGAAGAGGAGTTCAGGTTCGGCTAGGGCGAGGAGGTTGACGTTGGGCTTAGACCGGGAGATGGGGAGGGCTCCGACTTCAGCTTCTCTCCACGCAAGCAAGGGAGGCGGAAGGAGGAGAGACTTCAGTCTCTGCGGAGGCGTGCAAAAACAGGGATTCAAGAGATCGAGAGAGGGAGAGGGCTTCGATTCTTCCCATGGCTTGTGGGAACACGTAGTGAGAATGGGAGAGAGGGACCAAGAATAAGAGAGTTCCAAAAACTTGGGGTGTTGAAGTGCGAATCGGGTTGGAGATGGCTTCGCCTCTTCGTCGGTCGCATGAATATAGGGAGACGGGGGTTTTTGCCCCGTTCTGAGCTTAACAAGCGAGAAAACAAGAGGGGGAGAGGAGGCTGAGGCTTCGGTCTGTCCGTTTGAGTGGCTTTAAGCGAGAGAAAAATAGAGAGAAATGGAGATAGAGAGAGAGTGCGTCTGTCCATACCCCAACTAGGCCAAATGGGGAGGATATCCGAATGGGAGTCAAGAGTCTTACCCAGCCCTATCTTAGGCGGACTCCACAGAGAAAAGGAATCGAAAAAGCCATCTCTCAATCGCTCGAGAGATATCTCCCGCTTCTTCCAAGCATCCAAATAGGCCTGCTCGCCTTGTTCAGTAAAAAAATGCCTAAATCCTTTCTTAAACTGAAGCCATCACGCGACTAGAGAACCTGGCAACGACATATTTTGGGCTTTTAAGAAATTGAGACTATTGGATTAATTACTTGATGTGTAATCATATTCAAAATATTTAGAAAGCAACTTGTAGTCAAATGGGAATAAATTTGGGTTGAATTCAGGATCAAATTGGAGTTCGAATCAGACTTGATTTAACTCGAATTGAACTGATTTGGGTTCAATTGGGTTCAAATCGAACTTGACCAAACTAACAAAATTAAACCTAAATAAATCTACGACTCAAATCAAATCAAACTCGGCACGGCTAAAAATGAGCAAATCTAATTTAATCAAATGTGATTGGGTCTAACTTTACCCAACTTCATGTCGATTCAAGTTTGATTGAATTTTCATCAAGTCGATTTTAACATAATCAAATTTGAATCAATCCAATCGGACGTAAATCAACATTGATCCAAATTAAATTAAGCTCGATGAGGCTCAATTAAATCAACCAAAGACCCTCGATGGCACTTGAACGAAAATTGAGGTCAACAAACACAACCTCAACAGGTGCGACGAATGACCAGTGAACCGTGCATGTTGTCTTTGACCTCCCTATCTCTAGGAAGATGCAACCCTATGATCAACTAAGGAGAATTGAGAAATATATAACCACACAACAGTCATGCAATAAGTGTCTCACCATGCTATGATCACATAATTACACAATGCTCATACAAAGATGCAATAATGGGATGATTATTCAATCATACAATCATCATCAAATTACACAATAATCATATAAACCATAGAATTATTATACACTTATGTCACACTCATATCATTATCAAATCATACAATAGTCATATATTCCTATGACATTATACAATCAAGAAATTATCATATACTCGTGTCACAATCAATTGATCACATAACAACAATAAAATCATACCATAATCATGTTATTACACAATAATCACATAATCATACAATAAATATACGCCAATCATCTAATCATATCAAATCATATAATAATAAGCAAATGATCATTTAACAGTCACACAATAATCACATAACTATGCAATGATCACATGATCACACAATAATACAACTATCATTTAATGATGTAATGGTCATATGATTATACAACAAACTCAAATATATAAAAATCACTCAATTATGCAATGAATAATCCAAGATGCAATGATCACCTCAAAATCAAACAATCATGCAATGATCATGCACTCAATCAATAAATCAGTCATGCCAAAATCACACCATAATGGCATAACCATACAAGCATACAACAATCAATCAATCACGCAATGGCCACTCAATCATGCAGACATGGCGGGACAAAAGGGAAGAAAGAAATCCAAAATTCACCTGACCAAATCGAAATGATTAACAAGGACTTCTCAAAACTCGCCTGATCGGATCGAAATAGTCAGAAAGAGTAAGGAAAATGACTCTACAACCAATATGCAAAGTCAACAACCAATAGGGAAGTGAACAACCACTAGGCAAACTCAACAAGCACTAGGGAAGTCAACAACCACTCGGCTGGAGGTCAAGGTGAGGAAGAACAAGGGACACTCAACAACCATTTACACATATACCAGGTGATACAAGGATGACATGAACATTCGATGATCACCTAAGACATAACACATGTTTAAGATGATGCGAGGAAAGAGTTCAACAATAACTTGAAAATCATAGGAAATAACAAAATATAACAATCAAAAGAAAGTAAGGAGACAGAATAATCAAAGATAAAGAAATCATCTATCTACCTGATCGCATCGCAATAGTATAATAGACAAAGAAAAAGGGGTCCCACATCCACATGACTATATCAAAACAGTGAATGAGGAAAACTCAGTGCTCACATGACCATATCAAAATAGTGAACAAGAGTAAGAAAATAATCAACTGTCTGCTTGACCATATCGAAATAGCATAACAAAAGAAGGAAGAGGGGTCCCACATCTACTTGACTATATTCATAACAGCGAATGGGGATAACTCAATGCTCGTTTGACCATATTCAAAACAATAAACCAAAGAGTTAAAAGTAAGAGAGTTATACATTCCTCTGACCATATTCGCAACGGCAAATGAGAATGGCTCAATATCCACCTGACCATTTTCGTAAAAGCGAATAAAGAGCCCTCCCGAAGTCTAATGTCTATCTGACCATATTCGCAACAACAGAGCAAAAGGGAGAAGTAATCTAACATCCACCTAATCATATTCATAACGACAGATAAGGATGACCCAAAGTTTATCTGACCATATTTGAAATGGAAAAATAAAGGGTCAAAGAAAAGGAATTTCAACATTCGTCTGACTATATTCATAACGACGAATGGGAACAGCTCAATTTCCACCTGATCATATTAGTAACAACGAATAAAGAGCTTTCCTGAAATCTAATATTCGCCTGGTCATATTCATAATATTAGGACAAAAGAGAAAGTCCAATATTCACCAGATCATATTTATAACAGTGAATGAGGATGACTCAATGTTTGTCTGACCTTATTTGAAACGGCAAAATAAAGAGGCACTAGAAAACTCAATAACCCCTAAATAGGAAATGAAAATATGGGGAATGAAGAGGTGGTGAAGTATGCATCCCAAGGACTATGTCGGGCACCCAACTAGAAAAGGGAGTTCAATATTTGCCTGACTATATTCGCAACGACGAATGTGAATGTCTCAATATCCACCTAACCATATTCATAACAGCAAATAGTGAGCCTTCCCAAAAGTATAATGTCCACCTAACCATATTCGCGATGGTGGGACAAAAAAAGAAAGTCCAATGTTCACCTGACCATATTCGCAATAGTGAATAAGGATGACTCAATGTCTGCCTGACCATATTTGCAACAACGAGACAAAGGGTGAAAGAAAGGGGTTCATCATTCGTCTGATCATATTCGTAACGGCGAATGAAAACAACTCAATATCCACCTGATCATATTCGTAATAATGGATAAAGAGCTCACCCCAAAAATCTAATGTCTGTCTGACCATATTCGTAATGGTAGAAAAAAATAAAAAGAAGGGTCCAACATTCACCTGATCATATTCGCAACAGTGAATAAGAATAACTCAATGTTCGCCCGAATATATTGGAAATGATAGAACAAAGAGTTAAAGAGAAATAAAGTAGCAAAAGGGACCTCCTAAACATAGGGATCCACTAGAAATATCAAATAAAAGATCTCTCACATGGGTCTGTCTGTGGAGGAGCAACAACATGGAATGAAGATGGATACTCTTATGCAAAATCAAGGCAAAGATATCATGACATCAATATGAGAAAGAACATGATAGAACAATCATACATAGAAAGATCTAATGAGATGAACCCAACTAAGAAATGAAATAAGGACTTGAATGGAAGAATGATTTCCAAAACAAGTGAGAAAAACCAACAAATTGAATGGGATAGTGGCTCCCAAACAAGTGAATAATACCAACAACTTGAATGGGATGGTTGCTCCCAAGCAAGTGAATAAATCAAAAACCTGAATGGGATAATTGCTCCCAAACAAGTGAACAAAATATATAACTTGAATGGTGTTGACCTTAAGTTTGTCAAACCTTGGGTCAAAGGGCTGACCTGGTCAAATTAACCAAGCCAGACCCCAAGACCACCTTCTTTGGGTTCTATGGGTCAAACCAAGTCTATTGAGCTCAAACCCATACTCTGGGCCAACCTGGTTGACCAGGTCAATTCGGGTTGACCCAAATTGGGAGTCACTGTCCCATAAAGTGAAGTATAGTCATATACATCAATTCTCCACCAATTATAACCAACCAAATGCTCGAAGCTCTCCTCTACATGTGAGGTACATAAAGAACCCATGTTTCATTGCAAGCAAAGTTCTATCCAAATTTACAAGAGGAAAATAATAAAGAAGTCATGCTTCCTTGAGATCAACAAGATCTACAAATAAATGATGACTAAACGAAGCTTCAGAAATATCTCTTAAAACTCCAACAAGACCAGGGCAACAAATCTTCTTCAATACAAAATAAACCTCATGTTTGCTCTAAACAAAATCGCATTCATGCACATCAAGCTGATCAAAACTCTCTATGAATAAAGGGAGTTTTACCCATTTCAAACTCAAGAAAAGACAAATTAGTTTGGGAAAACTTCTTAGGGAAATCAACACATCTTTCTTTCTCTAATTTAAAACAAACCTCATTTATTTTCTTTCCAATAAGGCTCATGAGGTAAAACATCACACCCTTTTTTTAAACTATGGCATGAGATCATTTACATATGAAATAATTAAGCAAAAAAAAAAAAAAAAAGTACACGCCACCTTTCAATGATAAGCTCTATTAAATACATACATGAATTTCTCTAATCGTCACTCTCCATCAAATACACACACACACATATATATATATATATATATATATATATATATATATATATATATATATATATATATATATATATATATATATATATATATTAAACTAAAATAATAATCACAAAATCACTAGATAATAAGCATTGCATCTTTTATGTAATTCATTGGACCAAAACTTAATACAATGCTCCACATATATTTCTCTAATTAACAATGACTATGAATCATGATTGAGAGGTTCAAATCCACATTCAAACTTTACTCTTGATAAAATGTATGAGTGCATAAAAAAAGGATTTCATTCCGTTCCAAGTTGATCTTAGAAAGTAAAAGTGAATCAAAGTACAAATATGACTTTCAATGATGCTTTTTTTTTAACCAAAATCCACACCGTTTCTTAATAAGCATTAGCACGAACATCTTGTGTACATATATTTTTTTTAAACAAAGAGTATCATAGCCTTTCATGATCTTTAACTAAATTATACATAAGATATTGTATCGCATAACATGAATCTCAAACAAGTTTGATATATATAAAGAAAAAAAAAAGAAGGAATAACCTAAAGACTTCCCTTTGCATAACTCGTGACAAAGAATCATAATCCATGTATAAACTTTAGATAGGAATTTGAGTAATAAACTCCAAGGTCTATTCTTAAAATAAAAAAAAAACCAAAAAAAAAACTATCATTCTAAGCTAAATCATTCACATGTTGCTACTTAGCTCAAAATCAAAAGGGATTTAAAGACTACTCATTGCATATTCATTAACTCAAACTCAAAAGAGCAAATGTTGCTCTCCTTCAAGAAGAGATGCAAAGAGAGGGAAGAAGCCAGGGGGAGGAGAAAATGGAGAGGAAGAAAAAGAAGAAGAAGGAGGAAAAGGAGAGAGCTATACTTACGGGGAGAGGAGTTCAGGTTCGGCTAGGGCGAGGAGGTTGACGTCAGGTTCAGACAGAGAGATGGGGAGGGCTCCGGCTTCGACTGTTGTCTATGCAAGCAAGGGAGACGGAAGGTTCGGTCTCTGATGGGGCATGCAAAAATAGGGAGTCAAGAAATCGAGAGAGGGAGAGGGTTCAGTTCTTCCTCTAGCTTGTGCGAACACGACGTAAGAACGGGAGAGGTACCGAGAACAAAAGAGTTCCAAAATCTTGGGGTATTGAAGTGTGAATCGGGTTGGAGATGGCTTTGCCTCTTCGTCGGTCGCACGAATAGGGAGATGGGGGTTTTGCCCCATTCTGAGCTTAGCAAGCAAGAAAACAAGAGGGGGAGAGGAGACAGAGGCTTCAGCCTGTCCGTCTGAGTGGCTTCGAGTGAGAGAAAAACAAAGAGAATTGGAGAGAAAGAGCGTCTGTCCATACCCCAGCTGGGCCGAATGGGAGTCGAGAGTCTTCCCCTGCCCTGTCTAAAGCAGACTCCACAGTGAAAAGGAACTGAAAAAGCCATCTCTCAGTCACTCAAGAGATATCTCCCGCTTCTTCCAAGCATCCAAATAGGCCTGCTCGCCTTGTTTAGTAAAAAAACGTCTAAATCCTTTACTAAACTGAAGCCATCACGCGACTAGAGAACCTGACAACAGCAGGTTTTGGGCTTTGAATAAATCGGGACCATTGGATTAATTACTTGATGTGGAATCATATTCAAAATATTTAGAAAGCAACTTGTAGTCAAATGGGAATAAATTTGGGCTGAATTCAGGATCAAATTGGAGTTCGAATCGAACTTGATTTAACTCAAATTGAGCTGATTTGGGTTCGATTGGGTTCAAATCAGACTCGACCAAACTAACAAAATTAAACCTAAATAAATCCATTACTAGAATCAAATCAAACTCGACGGGGCTGAAAATGAATGGATCTAATTTAATCAAATGTGATCGGGTCTAACTTAACCAAACTTCATGTCGATTCAAGTTTGATTTAATTTTCATCAAGTCAATTTTAACGAAATCGAATTTGAATCAACCCAATCGGACGTAAATCAGCATGGATCTGGATTAAATTAGGTTTGATGAGGCTCAATTAAATCAACCAAAGACCCTCGAGGGCACTCGAACGAAAATCAAAGTCAACACTAGAATCCTTTGAGATTCTATCTGGGTCCGAGAAATATGATCTGAACTACTCTGTGATATGAATTTCAATTTATTTATTTATTCTGTACTGTTATTTAAATTAGAAAAAAAAATGTTATGCATTTATTACATTTCCTAGTTTTATTATTCTCAGTTAAGTAATTTATTTAAATTGCATTTAACTGCTTTTAAATATTCAGCAAAATATTTGATTAAAAAATATTTAAATTTTTAGATTAGTTTATGTAGCTTGTTGAGCTATTGTAGCTCACTGTGGTTTTACTTTTGATTATTTGTATATGGGAAGGGGAAATAGGTTGTGGACTAGTAGTTTAGGATTAGATGTAAGGTCATATGTATTTTGCTATTTTGATTTTTGTACAGTTATGACTAGTTAAATTTTCAGTTATGTAATATTTGCATATAGCCATGCACTGTAGTGTAAATATATATTTTACTTAAATGTAATAAATATGGTGGATGAGTTTATTTTCTATATTTTGATGTTTTAGTAGCTATGTAGTATGTAGTTTATTTCAATGAATTTTGACATAAAAAATATGAAATAATTCTAAAACTAGATCTTGGGATTTGCCTGTCACAGCTCAGCATAAAAGGACATATCCTGGTCGGGTTGGGTTGCGACAGATCAAGGTGAAAATGAGAGTGTTTTGAATGGACAGCCAATATTGATCCAGTTGATCATGGATCATTTATTGGTCATTTGAATGCCTTAATGATTTCAAAATTTGGTGATCTTGGGCTTGTTAAATTTGTCTCGTCCATCTGCTCAATTTGACTACAAGCATGTTATATTGTTTGGTAATCCAAATTATGGTTTGAACCTTCCAAAAGTGATTTGAGTCTTCGATTTGGACCCATTTGGGCTTTGATTGAATCAAATTTGGAGTCGCTGGGTTCGTATTTTAGAGACATTACATTTGACTATAAGTTTGCTTAAATCAGAGTTTAGATGGTCATAAATTTAATTTTTATAGCTTCCAGCTCTCGCATCTAGATCTGCGCCTAATTAGGGCCATTTTTTGTGACATAACAAATATATATATAAACATCCATAGATTTTTTTTTTTCGAAAGAGCATAGGCATCACTATGAGCTAGTGGCCCACATAAATTCTTGTCTAAAATAATCAATCTTTTGAAAGGGAAATGTGTCCTCTATCCTTTTTTTTTTTTTAATATTTTCCTATTTTATGTGGCGCCCAAGTTCTTGCATTTGATTTATTCATCAAAGTGTGATGGCTCTTAATCACAAACAATTTAATTTCTTTATTTTTAAAATTTTTGTAAGATTTAATTTGTAAACCCTAATTGTGATATTTACAATGAATTTTCTTGGCCAAACTATTTATTGCTATTATTATTATTATTATTATTATTATTATTATTATTATTATTATTATTATTATTATTATTATTATTATTATTATTCAAATATGTGGCAATATTCTTCTCTATATTTGTTTATTTTTCTCTAATTAAATTTAGAAAGAGATGTTTTATTTAATTATTATTTGTCTTATACTTAGAGTCATTAGAACCTCAAACATCTTATTCATGGATTAAATGATTTCAACTTTGTTTATGCTATTATTTTGTCAAATCCTTTGTAGAGCTATCAAAAAAGTTTTTCTTTCATGAGTAGAAAACAAACCATCCAAAATAAACATATATTTTGAGCTTGATTTTATAAATTAGCCGAACATGAATATTATTTTATTTTACATATATATAGTGGCAGAACCACAAATTTTTTTCAACGGGGGCTAAACTTTATTTTGTCAAAAAATTTATCAACTTTTTCATTTAGGTTTGGATTAGCATAGACAATTTTAAAGCAAACAAAAAAAAAGAACAAATCCTAGCCATAATTAATTTGTCCAAATTAATAAATTATTTGTAAATCAGATAAATATCGATTATGATATATTAAAAAAAACAAAATTATTATTCAGACTTTTTTAGATTATGTATTTACTTTCAACTTCTATAACATTTATTTTTTTTTAATAAAATGTATGATCAAAATTAACAGACATAGTGAAAGAATATCATAGTTACCATTTACTAAGATTTGCTACATTTTTTAATAGACTGATATGTGATGTCGTGGATATTACTTGGTTCATCATCATGATGTTTTTTGGCTTCAAGATAGCGTGCTTTATTGGTAGGTGGCATTAGCAGTACAATGGTTTCATGGAAGTCATAAATCTCAATTGCATATGTACTTTTTTTTTTGGAGAAGGGGGTGGGGAGAGGGCATATACCCCCACTGATAATGATAGTCTAATCAACACAACAAAATATCAAACACAAATTTCTATCAAGAATTTTCACTGAAATAAATGCAGAAAAATAAAGTACATAAAAAGAGAAAATCATAATAAACACATCAGAATTTTATAGTAGTTCAGTTAAGCAATGACCTAAGTTTACTCCTTGGAGTTCTCCTCTTCGAGTATTACATTAAACCTTTAGTGACTCTTATTTAGCCCTCACAACTAGGCGGAGAAGCTCTTACCATCTTTTCACCAACTCGGTGTGGTAGAGGACTGCAATCCTTTTTCACCCTCCTTGTGATGGCAGAGAACTTAGAATCCTTTTTCATCCTCCTAGTGAAGGCAGAGGACTTGTAATCCGTTTTCACACTCCTGGTGAAGACGGAGAACTTGTAATACTTCTTCACCCTCCTCGTGAAGGCAGAGAACTTGAAATTCTTTTTCACCCTCCTCGGATATGTCCGGCTCCCTTTACGACTTGAAATGTCTTCATGTGAAGGTATCCTCTTATCATGTTAGCTTAGTTTATTATGATAATTTTGGTTAATTCCTTCTATATTTAGTTCTAACTACAAGCAAGATAACTTTTAGAATTTAGTATATTCATCTCTTTTGATTGATTTTTTTTTTTTGAACTTCAGTGTTAAAGTTATAGCTTTGTTGCATTTTAAAACCAGCTTAGTGATTATTCATATGTGTAATTGTATGAAGATTTTTAATTTTGGATTCATTGCTTTGTCTTGAAGTTCTTCATCTTCACCTTTGCTAACTCTCTCTGTCTCCCTTGAAGATCTCCTTCTTCGTCGCTATCTCTCTCAGTCTCCCTTGAAGACTTAAAATGTCTTCATGTGAATGTATTTTCCTCTCATGTTAGCTTACTTGATTACGGTAAATTTGGTTAATTCCTTCTATATTCAATTCTGACTGATCAATGATGATTGTGATTTTGTGCTATTTATTTTTTCAAGTTTTTTGTTTAATACTGTTAGGACACCCTATTAAGGCTTCTAGAATATTTCTATTTGTTATTTATGTAAATCTTTCTTGTATTAGTTTTCGTTTCTATTGTGCTTATATAAAGCCTCTGCCTGTAACTCTTTGAATTGAATAATACTTTTTCCTTTCTTTTCTTCCTCGGTTCCCTTCTTCTCACCTGCGTTCTCTTGCCAGTAACACGGCTGAAACGCTGTCATGGTATCAGAGCAATCTGCTCAACCGCAACCTCTCTCTCAAATGGCCGATCAAGCTTCGGCATCCTCCCATCCGGCGAACTCAGGTCTTTCGGCCACTCTCGCCGAATTCACGGTTCCAACCCCTCTCAAATTCTTGATCTCAAATCTCAAGAATCTGGTTCCCAACATCCTCACAAACGACAACTACGCCATATGGCGACTCCAGATGCAGCAACATTTCTCCGCTAATGGTTTTCATGGACATCTCACCGGCGAAAATTCTTGCCCGCCCGCCTCCTCCGTTCAAGATCATCATCTATGGAAATTAATTGACAGAAACTTGGTTTCTGCCATTCTTTCCACCATCTCTCCGGCTGTGCTTCCTTACGTTCTTACTCTTACCACCGCGCACGAAGTTTGGCTCACACTCGAACGGCGCTTACAACCGACAAATCGATCCCGCGTCATCCAGCTAAAGAATGAACTCCATCATATTCAGATGAAAGACAAGACGATGCAGCAGTATTTAGCTCAAATAAAAATTCTTGTAGACAACATCGCAGCGGCCGGCTCTACGATCGACACCGAGGACATTATCCTGTACATCTTGAACGGTCTACCTGCCATCTACAACCCGTTCAAGACCGCCATCAGGACTTCGCTCCAACCTATCAATCTTGACGTTCTTTATTCGCTGTTATGTAGTGAGGAAATCAACCTCACTCACGAACAGCTCAAAGAAACGAGTCATTCCTCCGACTCTATGGCCTTACTGTCCACTCGGAACAGTTCCAGAGGCCGGTCCAATTACTACCATGGGAAGAATTCTGCTTCCAAATCTTCCGCAAGAACACTCCGCCCAATAGCAACTCCTCCTCCAATCCCAAACCGATCTGCCAAATATGCGCCAAACCAGGGCATATTGCGATCAACTGCTGGCATCGCTGCAATATGCAGTACGCTCCCTCCACCTCTGGACGCAACCGCGCTCTACTCGCTAACCAACAGACCAGCACCTCGTCTACTCAAGATTGGGTTCTAGATTCAGGAGCCACCTCGCATCTCACGTTTGACGCCTCCAATCTCAGCCAGCATGTCCCCTACACCGGCTCCGACTCCGACTCCGTCTCCATCGCTAATGGCAGCACCATTCCCGTACAACATACCGGTAATGGGATTCTTCCGCTTCCTGACACCACTCGTAAGCTCTATCTTCGCAATCTTCTTCACATTCCGTCTCTTTCTCATAACCTTTTGTCTATTTCTAAACTAACTGCCGACAACCATGTATCCATATGTTTTGATGCTAATGGCTTCATTATTAAGGATCTTCAGGACAACCAGCCTCTTCTTCGTGGTCGCAATGTTGACGGACTCTATCATGTTCACGTTCCGCCAACTAATCAGTCCTTCGCTCTTCGGACCAGCACTTCTCCCGCTTTTTCTTGGCACGCGAGACTCGGGCATCCCCATGCAAGAACTCTGGCTGCTCTTCGGAAATACATTCCTGCTTTACAAAATGAAAATCTCTGTTCTCAAACTTGTATTTCCTGTAGGCTTGCTAAAAGCCACAAAATGCCTTTTACTACCATTAGATCTAATTGTACTGCTCCTTTTCAAATAATACATTCGGACGTATGGGGCCCCGCTCCCGAAATTTCTTTTAATGGCTACAAATATTACGTCGTTTTCATCGATGACTTTACTCGCTTTTCATGGCTTTATTTAATGAATTCAAAACAAGAAACGTTCTCGAAATTTCAAAATTTCGTTCACTTAATTCAAACTCAATTTCACACTACCATACAAACTTTTCGATCCGACGGTGGCGGTGAATTCACCAACATCCAGTTCCGAGATTTTCTTCTTTCACGCGGCATTCAACACCAATTCAGCTGCCCTTATACCCCGGAACAGAATGGTCTAGCCGAACGCAAACATCGTCACCTTATGGATCTGACTCGTACTCTTCTTCACGCCGCAAATCTTCCAACTGTCTTTTGGGCCGAGGCCGTCTCCACTGCAAATTACATAATTAACCGCCTACCTTCCAAAGCCATCGACCTCCAGTCTCCATTCCAACGACTTCACCATCGCACTCCCACCTACGACCATCTTCGGACGTTTGGATGCCTTTGTTTCCCATGGCTCAAACCCCAAGCTCCCCACAAATTATCTCCAAGATCTCAAGAATGTCTCTTTCTTGGCTACTCTTCAAGCCACAAAGGGTATCGCTGTCTCAATCTTTCCACCAAACAGCTACACATTTCTCGTCACGTAATTTTTCATGAAAATCGCTTTCCTTTTCAGACTCGCACCGTTCCTCACAAGCCCACTCCAGTTTCTGATCCTTATTCCCCTCTTCTCTTGGTTCCCGTTTCCAATCTTCCCTCCTCCAATCACGTTCAGCCCACCGTTCCAACTACCTCTAGTCACACTACATCTTCCAGCAATACTTCTTCCGACTCTTCTCCAATTCATTTCGATAGTCTATCCCACTCCACAACTCACACTACCAGCTCGGTGTCTCCTATTCCCCAACCCCACCATCCCATGCAAACTAGACTTAAATCTGGCATTACTCGTCCCAAAAAGATTCTCAATCTTTTGGCTGCAAACAGCACCGAACCCACTCCCACCTCCTATTCTCAAGCGGCTAAAATTGAGCATTGGCGCACCGCCATGTCCAACGAATACATGGCTCTACAAAAATAGGCAACGTGGTCGCTTGTGCCACCTCCACCCGGCAAGCCGATTTTAGGCTGTAAATGGACCTATAAAATTAAGCTTCAACCCACCGGTCAAGTCGCGAGCTACAAAGCTCGCCTAGTGGCACAAGGGTTCTCTCAAGAATTCGGTGTTAATTACACTGAAACATTTAGTCCGGTGGCGAAAATGACTACCATACGCATCCTCATTACTCTTGCTCTTCATCATAATTGGTCCATCCGCCAACTCGACGTTTCCAACGCATTCTTACATGGAGATCTCCCGGATGAGGTATACATGAAACAGCCGCCAGGATTCATCGACGCTCAATATCCAGGTCACGTGTGCAAACTTCACAAATCTCTTTACGGGCTCAAACAGTCACCTAGACAATGGTTTCAAAAACTAACCAAATTTTTGCAAATTTCTGGATTCATTTTCAGCAAAGCCGACCCGTCATTACTCATTTACAACAACGGCACCTCCAGAATTTTCGTCCTCATCTACGTCGACGATATTCTCGTCACCGGCAACAATCCAGATATCATCAACTCTCTTCTCCAAAAACTAAATTCTGAATTTCAATTAAAGCAACTCGGTGATATTTCTTTGTTTTTGGGTATACAGGTGACCAAAACTTCCACTGGATATTTCCTTTCCCAACCGCACTATGCCACAAAGCTGCTCCAGACTTCCGGTTTCGCGAATTGCAAGCCCGCCCGGACGCCAATGGCTACTCCGAATTCCAAATGCCGCAGTCCTTCATCTCCGTTCGAAGATCCCACTCTCTACCGAAAAATTGCTGGCTCACTTCAGTACTTGTCCATCACAAGGCCAGATATCGCCTTTGCTACAAACGCCGCTTGCCAACACATGCAAAGCCCGACGACAGCTCATTTTCAAAGTCTCAAGCGGATTCTACGTTATATCAAAGGAACCTCTAAACTAGGCATGCACATTACAAAAGGCAGTCTTCAATTAAAAGCATACGTTGACGCCGACTGGGCCTCCGATCAAACCGATTGGAAATCCATCTCCGGACATTGTATGTTTCTTGGCAACAATCTTGTTTCGTGGTCCGTCAAGAAGCAGATCACTGTAGCCAAATCGTCCACAGAGGCCGAATATCGTGCACTATCCGCCGCAACTTCCGAAGTTCTATGGCTTCGCCGGCTGTTAGCCGAACTCCAGCTTCCGCAAAAATCCCCTACTCAGATTTTCTGCGACAACACTTCAGCTATAGCTCTCGCCAACAACCCAGTGTTTCACGCCAGAATGAAACACATTGAAATTGATTATCACTTCATCAGCGGACATCTTCAATCAGGTGCTATCGGCATATCCCACATCAGCTCAACCGACCAGACTGCCGACATTCTCACAAAACCACTATCAGAAAAACGCTTTAACATTCTTCACTCCAAATTAACCATCCGTCTACCGGATGATCAATTTGCGGGGGACTGTTAGGACACCCTATTAAGGCTTCTAGAATATTTCTATTTGTTATTTATGTAAATCTTTCTTGTATTAGTTTTCGTTTCTATTGTGCTTATATAAAGCCTCTGCCTGTAACTCTTTGAATTGAATAATACTTTTTCCTTTCTTTTCTTCCTCGGTTCCCTTCTTCTCACCTGCGTTCTCTTGCCAGTAACACGGCTGAAACGCTGTCAAATACCACATAATCGATACTATTTATTGTTTTTAATATGAAATTTATACTTTTTTTTTTTGCTTTTGCATTTTAACTTACATTAATATGATTAACATTTTTTCATTTTATTTCAACTTAATTAATTTTATGAAAATAACTATTTTAAAAATTAATAACAAAATCTTAATACCTCCTGAAAGTGTTTCTTGAAGATCCCCTTCTATATAATGATGATTCCAACCAACGGCGGAGAGAGGAGGGGGCCTGCGGGGGCACCGTCCGCCGGTGCGCTCGCCGTCCGCCGGTGCATCCGCGCTTTCCCATTTCGCTCACAGCGGCAGCTGCCGTCTTGGATTGGGCCCGTTGCACAGCAACACAGGTAAGGATTTTTTTTTTTTTTTTTGGTTATTTTGTTTTCTATCCTTTTGGTTTTGGTTATAAGTTTTTTTTTTTATACCTAAATTAATAATTTCATTTACTGAAAATGGTCGTAGTTGTACTGTTTATGATAAAAAAATCTGAATTTGTTTGCTCAAATCTTAATATTATGTAAAAATTTTATGTAGTTTATTGTTTAATATTTTCTTATTTCAATACATAATGTAGTTTCTTGCTTATTAGTTTAGGATAGCAAAAAAAATTCAGGAATATGAATTGTTTGTTTACCAGTTTAGAATAACCCAAAATAATTTGTTTTGTGCTTCGTTTTTATTTTTATAATTAGATTATAATTTTTATGTTTTATGTAGTTTACGAATTTAAACTTGCACAAAGATTATGGAGAAATATTTTAAGAAGTCCTCAAAATCTTTCGTATCAACACCAATAGAGAATACAGAAAATAACGATGATGAACAAAAAAAGAATTGTAAGTGTACTTCAGTTATTTCAAATATGAAGAACAATAAGGTATAAATTATAAGTGTACTTCATTTTATATTTAGTAATTTATTTTTTAAACCAAAATTTTTAAAACTGTCTATGCCGGTCCCAAGCCCGGATGAAAAAATTAAGGAAAGATTTTAATAAAATAATTAATAACTATAATTACTAATAGTGATAAACTTAATATTTTTAAAGAATAATAATATAATTAAAATACTCTTAAATGATTTTTTACTATAATAGATTAGATACTTAAAAGGGAGAAAGATATATGTATAAGTTAGTCGAACAAAGAGATAGGAGTAGTAAGGATTTAGTTCAAGTGAAGTGTATTAAAGATGAAGATCAAAAAATACTTTTCTTAGAATATGATATTCAACAAAGATGGATGAGATATTTTGCTAAACTTCTTAATGAAGATTGCGAAGATAAGATTGACTATAGTGACCTTAACACCCTAAATGAAAATAAAGATTTCTGTTTTTATCGGCGTATTAATAAAACTGAAGTTAGAGAGGCTTTAAAGAAAATGAAGGGTGGAAAAGCTGTTGGACCTAATGATATTCCAATAGAGATGTGAAAATGCTTAGGAGATGAAGGAATTTTATGGCTTACTAAACTTTTTAATACTATTTTGAAGACTAAAAAGATGTCAGATGAGTGGAGAATAAGTGTGTTAATTCCTATTTTTAAGAATAAAGGTGATGCACAAGATTGTGCGAATTATAGAGGTATTAAGTTAATGTGTCATACTTTAAAACTTTGGGAGCGAGTTATGGAGCATAGGTTGTGGCGTGATACTAATGTTTCTCAAAATCAATTTGGATTCATGCCGGGTAGGTCAACTATGGAAGCCATACATTTATTAAGAGGTTTGATGGAGAAATATAGAGAAAATAAGGAGGATCTACATATGATATTTATTGATTTAGAAAAAACATATGATAAAGTTCCAAGAGAAGTGCTATGGAGAGTTCTTGAAAAGAAAGGAGTG
Source organism: Dendrobium nobile (assembly GCA_022539455.1). Classification (NCBI taxonomy): domain Eukaryota; kingdom Viridiplantae; phylum Streptophyta; class Magnoliopsida; order Asparagales; family Orchidaceae; genus Dendrobium; species Dendrobium nobile. The sequence goes on along the minus strand of CM039724.1, from coordinate 4,183,824 downwards.
AATAATGCTTAAATTCAAGCCATTAAAGATATGTATGCAGGAGCTATTACTTGTTTTCAAACACAAGGTGGATTGACTAAGTATTTTCCTATTTCGGTTGGATTACATCAAGGATCAGCCTTAAGCCCATATCTTTTTGTTTTAGTCATGGTTGTTCTCACTAGACATTTGCAAGAGGATGTACCTTGGTGTATGCTTTTTGCTGATGATATTCTTCTTGATGATAAGACTAGAGAGGGAGTTGAAGGTAAACTTGAATTATGGAGGTCAACCTTAGAGTCTAAAGGTTTTCGCTTGAGTAGATCTAAAACGGAATATATGGAGTGTAATTTTAGTATTAATAGACCTAGTGAGTGGATTGTGACTTTGGGCGATTAAGTCATTAATAAGAGTACACGTTTTAGATATCTTGGATCTATTGTTCAGAGTGATGGTGAAATAGATGGGGATATTATCAGCAGAATTCAAGTTGGATGGTTGAAGTGGAGGAATGCATCGGGCTTGTTATGTGATAGAAATGTACCCCTCAAACTTAAGGGAAAATTCTATAAGATGGTAGTGAGGCCTGTAATGCTTTATGGTGCTGAATGTTGGTCATTAAAAGAGAAGCATAATACTAAGTTAAGTGTGGCAGAGATGAGGATGCTCAGGTGGATGAGTGGCTTTACCCTTAGAGATAGGATACGAAATGAGCATATACGTGAAAAGGTTGGAGTAGCTCCAGTAGAAGATAAGATTAGAGAGAGTCGCCTTAGATGGTTTGGTCACATAAAACGGCGGCCTTCTGATGACCCGGTTAGGAGAGTAGAGGTGTTAGATTTGACTTATGTTAAGAAAGGTAGTGGTAGACCTAAAAGGACTTGGTTAGAAAATATTATGAATGACCTATCTTTATTAGATTTAAACGAGAATTTAATTTTTAATAGGACACAATGGAGAAAAAGGATTCATGTAGCCGACCCCACGTAGTGGGATTAAGGCTTGATGATGTTGTTGTTGTTGTATTTTTTAATCACGTGTATTTAATGCATCTGTTATAAAATTAGTATTAATAAACTACTCTTGAGAAGAAAAAAACATATCAAATTAAAGCAAAGTTAGCTTATTGCAATAAATGTCATTATCACATCAATTATGGCCTAAGAAATAATTTAAATGTATTGATTGATGGATTCATTAAACTAATTTATTTTGAATTTAAACTTTTTAAAAAAAATTGTATTTATCAAATTATGTGAACAATCAAGTCAAATCATAATATAATTTGTTTGATTTAGAATAAACATAATAGTTTAGTGATAATAATAATTTTTAATTATTTTTAAGTTGTGTTTTAAATTCTAATATATATCAAAATTCATAGATTTTTTTTTTTTTGGAAAGATATGAGGTTTCACTATGAGCTAATGGTGTTATTGGCCCACAAAAATCCTTATTTCTAAAATAATCAATCTTTTGAAAGGAATGTGTCCTTGATCCTTTTTTTTTTCTAATGTTTTCCTATTTTATGTGGCGCCCAAATTCTTATATTTGATTTATTCATCGAAGTGTGATGACTCTTAATCACAAACTATTTCAATTTCTTTATTTTTAAAATTTTTTTAAGATTTAATTTGTAACCCATAATTCTGATATTTAGTAGGGGTGTCAATTTTTGACACGACCCAAAAACCGACCCGAACCCGACCTGGAAAAAGAAAAATCCAGTTTAGGGTCACCCGGACCCGAAATGGGTAGGGTTGGGGTTCAACAAATCAACTCGTTTTAAAAACCGGGTTGGGTTCGTGTTGACGCAGCAACCCAAAATTGACACAAAAACTCGTATTTGACCCGAAAACTGGAGATTAACTTGTTTTTGACCCAAAAATTGAAGATTGACCCGATTTTTTATTCAAAAACTAGCAATTTTGGGTCAACCCCAGGTCATTCGTGTCGGGTCAAGTTCAGATCCAAAAACCTGAATAGTGTCAGGTCAGTTCCTAGTTCGACCCGAACCCGACCCGTTGACCTGAATTGACACCCCTAATATTTACAATGAATTTTTTGGCCAAATTGTTTATTGCTATGATTATTCAAATATGGGTCAATATTCTACTCTATATTTGTTTTTTTAATTCACTTTATATATTTAATTAAATGCTTGACTTTTTTATTGCATTTAAGAAAGTGATAATTGTTAGAACGCCTAAGGTTTTATTTGTATTAATTTATATATTTAAATATAATTAATTAATATATTTATTAGCATTATATTTTTAATTTATAACTATCAGGGCAATTAATAACATAATTTTTTAATTAATACTCATTCAATAATAATTGTTAAAAATTCATAATTTTAATAAATTAATTAAAAAGTATAAGTTTTAATTAATTATTTTATTAAAGAATTTTTAAATCTATACCACTATTATAAAAGCTATTTGAGTTTTAATACCAAATAAAATCGTAGCCTTTCATTTTATTTTTCAAATGAAATTTTGTCCTTTGATTTTATTACCTTATCATGATTAATTAATAATTTAAAAAATAATTAATATATTATTACTTTTCATATAAGCCAAATTTTCATTTAAGCAAATACATGAAGAAATCATTTAAATTCTTTAATGTTTCTTAGTCTTCATTGAATTAAATATTCACTTGTATTATGCTCTTTGTATCCCCTAAATAAATGAAGAAATTATTTAAATTATATAATACTTCTTAATATTCCTTCATATTAATTAAATACCCATTTAAACTCCGCTATTCGTATTCCCTACTCTTCCTAAACTAAATATCAGCCGTAAAAATAAAAATGACAAAATCTTGTTCATGCTTTCTATCGCAACTCTTGGGAATCCCACGTGCACCTTTCCTATTCTCTCATATTAATGTAATCCACGAACTCGAAATTATAGTAAACACCTTCCTCTCACTTACAAAGTCCCTCGTGAGAGACAAACCAAGTAGCTCGCTTCCGACAGTTGTTCTCTGTGGGCCTTCACATTGCAATTGTCAAGCCCTCAATCCACCATCTCATATCTCTTTCCTTAAACTCTCCATACAACATTATTGTTGTTGGTTCTGCCCTTTCCTTACGTTGGATTATTATTTAGCATAAAGGTTAGATCATTTCATAATGTCGGATTATGCAACTTATATGTTTATGCTCTCTCCTTGATATATCATGAAAAAAATTATTTTGATCGGGCACAAATCTTGAAAATTAAATTGGTGACTATATGAACTCCGATTTCAGCAAACTTATAGTTGAAATGAACGTCTCAAAATACGAACCCAATGACACCAAATTCGACTCAATCCAAGCCCAAATGAGACCAAATCAAAGACCCAAAGCACATTTGTAGGGTTCAAATTATAATTTGGATTATCAAATAGTTTCCAAATGTGACATGCTTATAGTCAAATCGAGCGACTCGATGATACAAATCCAACGAGCCCAAGATAGTCGAATTTTGGTACCATTAGGGCCTTCAAATGCTTAATAAACGGTCCATGTTCAAGGATTCAACATTGACCCTTCATTCAAACTACTCCCAATTTGCCCTTGATCTTCCACATATTTACTAGTCATGCAACTTTCAGAAAACTATAAATAGACCCATGATTTCTTATTGAAGGAGACCCCGTGGGGAACTCCCAAGCAAGAAGAGAAGGATGAATAAAAGAGAGGAAGAGAGATCTCTTGCCACCAGACTCTTCCTCGACCACCGTAGGACTTCCACCCGGTAGACTACTGACATCGGAGTTCTCCCCGAACACCAACTGACACTAGAGTTCTTCCCGGTCGACGACTAACGCCGAAGTTCTGTCTGACTTCTGCCCATTGTCGAATTTCTGCCCGACTGTCGACTGACACTAAAGTTTTGTTCGACTTCTGTCCATTATCGAATTTCTGCCCATTGCCAAACTTTTGTTGGACTCCTATCCAACGCCAAAGTTCCACATACCATCGGACTTCTTCACATAATTGAACTTTTAGCAGACTTCTAGTCGATGTTGAACTTCTTCAAATTAGTAAATTTCTACCCAACATTGGACTTCTGCTTGTCGTCGGACATTCATCGGACTTCTACCTGACGTTGAAGTTCCACCTGTTACCAGACTTCTTCCCATAACTGGACTTTCAGTGGACTTCTACCCAACGTAAGACTTCTGCCCGTGGTCGGACTCCTACGCGACGTAAAACTTCAGCCACTCGCTAGACTTTTGTCGAACTTTTACCCGACGTCAAATTTCTGATCGTCGTCGGACTTCTGCTTGTTGTCGAACTTTCGTCGGACTTCCACCTAACGCCAAACCTCTGCCCATTGGCAGAATTCTACCCGACACTGAACTTCTACTTTGTCAAACTTCTGCTGGTCGTCGGACTTAGTTGAACTTCTACTCGACGTCGAACTTCCAACCTCCGTCTCAATCCGACTACAGTCCTTCCAATCTCCTTCATCAGACAATAGTCTTTTTGACTAATGTCGCTTGTAGAATACGGTCCTTCCAACATCTGTTGCAATATAATAATTTTTCTGGTCATTGTCGCACGTCGACTACAGTCCTTCCGACCTTTGTCGTCATACAATGATCTTTTTTATCCACTATCATCCGCCGACTACGGTCCCTCCGACCACCGTAACCCGACTACAATCTTTCCAATCTCGATAGCTCGCCGACTACGGTCCCTCCGACCACCGTAACCCGACTACAATCTTTCCAATCTCGATAGCTCGCCGACTATGGTTCTATTGACCAATCAGATGTATCAATAGTGATTGTTTCAAGTCCCATCATGTAACACATTCTATATGATGTATATTTATTACATTAAGCTAAGGCATTCCCCCAAGGAGGGCCTAATTTGTACTCGATTGCAAATACAAGTTGATTTATTCAAACTGGGTAAGGCCTCGTAGTTTTTTTTCCCTTTTTAGGGGTTTTCACGTAAAAATCTTGGTGTCTCTTATGAATGCTACACTCACTCTATTTATATGATTGCGTGATGGTTCTTCGTACAAAGCTAATACTTATAAAATTTATTTTTATCTACCAACGCGAATATTCCAGGACGCAACACTCCTATTCTTTTTATATGTTTCTTCTATTTTCCGATATAATTTCTCTCTGAAATTGTTAACAGTTGCTCCTCCAGCTCGTTCCTTTTTTCACCCTTACAGAGGTTAACAAGTAATCATGATTTCATTAAAAACATATTTAATTTCTTCTACTACTGATTTCATTTGGAGAAAGTTTCTAAAAACTCACAAAAAAAATAGTTTTCTCTATTTTTTTTATCTTCACATAGGAAACGAGACTATGACTTATAAGGTAGAAGTTATGTACATATCTCCCATTGAGAAAACTGAACAAATGCTTATTTTTATTTTGTTGAGGTTTCTCCTTTCTCAAAAGGAAGTTAATGCTCTTTAGTTTTCTAACGTCTATTAAAATTCAGTGAGACATCACCCATGAATATTTTGATGGTAGTAAGGACATAATCAAGTTTGGAGATGTTCATGAATATTCTATAACTATTTGAAAAAATAAAGTAAAAAAAAATGATAATGATAATGATAATAATAAAGCTCTAAATTTATACCCTGACTATATGTGAGATTATTGTTGTATTCTTCTCAATATTTTCGATATTTCCTCTTTAGTGGATTACCGTAGAAAGATAAACCGTTCATGCTCGAAAGCCAATCAACGACAATGCTAACAAAATTTCTAACTTATCAAAATTTTTATGTATCTCATATTTGAAATTTGATATTTATTCATACAATACCTAAATATTAAAATAATTCTTAAACTTAACTTTTGGATATGCCACTTGATATAAAATAAATAAAAGAGATAGAATTATCACTCAGTCCTATAATTATTTTTATTATTTATTTAATTATAAATATTTATTATTTGGCTAATACAATTCCATAGCTCTTAATTTTATATAATTAATAATATGGTTATAAAAAATAATGAATACTTTTCTCATAAGAGATAATATAAAATAAATTATTATTTTTTTCTTGTAGGTTTTTAACTATTTTGACTCTTAAATTATCTGTTGACAAATTGAGAATGAGATAGTCGAAGATTTAGATCAGAAGGAAACAAATTATGATAATTTTAATTAATTTGGCTTGTTATATGTTATGTTCATATATATTTGTATGATAGGGTTGTGAAATAAATTTATGCAGCTTAAGCTTCAATTATTAATTCATATAAATAAAAAAATTATATTTTATTTTTACAATTTTATTCACGTGCACATTGTGCACATGCAATTTTTCTAGTATTTATAAGTAGACTAAGGAATCATTGGATTTGGATATTGTCCGGAGTATTATATTCATTTGTGATACGTCATCAAAAAATTATCTTGATCGGGCATGAAGCTCGATGCAAAATCAAGTTGGAAACTTTCGAAATTAAAATTGGGATCATATGAACTCCGATTTCAGCAAACTTACAGTCAAACTGAACGTCTCGAGAATACGAACCCAACGACACCAAATCCAACCCAATTCGAGCCCAAATGGGTCCAAATCAAGGATTAGAAGCGATGTTGGAAGTTGTGAGCCACAATTTTGATTACCAAACTGTTTCCAAACATAACGTACTTATAGTCGAATCGAGCGGTTCGACGAGGCGAATCCAACGAGCCCAATATCACCAAATGCTGACATCACTAAGATAATCAAATGTCCATCAAATAGTTCATGATCAAGGGATTCAACATCGGCCTTCCATCCAACTACTCCCCATTTGCCCTTAATCTCCCACCTATTTACGGGTCATATCACTCCAAAAATCTATAAATAGAGTCCCTTTTCTCTTAAAAAGGACCCCAAGCCAAATGATTCAAGAGAGAGATTGGAGATTCCTCTTGCCTCCTTGCTCCTCCTCGACCACCGCCTCACTTCCACTAGACCACCGCTTGACGTCGTTGCTCCGTCGGACCACCACTTGAGGCTCTCATCTCCGCCGGACCACCGTTTGAGGCCCTCACCTCTGCCGTACCACCACTTGAGGCCCTAAGCTCTGCCGGACCACCACTTGAGACCCTCACCTCTGCCAGACCACCACTTGAGGTCCTAAGCTCCACCAAACCACAACTTGAGGCCCTCACCTCCGTCGAACCACAACCTGAGACCTAGACTTCTGCTTGACCATCATCTGAGGCCCGGAGCTCCGCTAGACCACCACCTAAGGCCCAAAGTTCTATCGGACCACAACCTGAGGCCCAGAGTTCTACTAGACCGCCAAGTGACACTATAATTTCATCCCCGTTTGTCACTACATTTCAACCAAACGGTTGACATTTGTAATCTGATCGCCCTCATGGACGAGTCAGTCCATTGTAATATACTCAAATGCTAGTGGAATCATTTCAAACTGGGCCATGCCATGTGATTTTTTCCCTTCCAGGATTTTCCACATAAAAACATCTTGTGTTATCTGTGTATGAGCTAGATATTCGTACAACACTAATATATAGAATTTTAACTCTATCATCGCGTATATTTTAACCTGCAATAATTTGATAGGTTGGTCCTTACTTTCTTAACATTTGCTCATTCAGTCTTTCACCTTATCAGACTTGCGTCAATTATATTTGATTTGAACAGAAGAATAAAGTCCTTAATCGAGAATATCTCTAACACATCCGTGATACAAGTAACCTTTGAATCTTGCTCTTTTCACTATTTACTCTTTTCTTAAAAAATCTACTTCTTATAAAACTTATTTTTGAAGAAATTTTATTTGCGACAATCTAATCTTTTTTTTTTCAAAAGATTTGATTTATAAGAAAGAAATATAAATCAAGAAAAAAATTATAAAATTTTGGACAAAAAAAATAAAAATCAAGACAAAAAATTAATTATTTATCCCTATGCATGCACATATTTAGATAAATATTCATTTTTTGAAAAAAAATATTTTGTGTGGAGTCTGGACCGGAAAATCGTCCTAATTCGTTGAGTATTTATTGAGAATTTGCTGAGCATTTACAAATACTCAATAAATATTCATTTGTGAGTATTTACTGGTATTTGCTGAGTATACTCACATATTTTGTGAGTATTTGTTATGTATGAGCTGAGTATTTGCTCATTTGTTAATTATTTACTGTGTATTTATAAATACTCGACAAATCCGAACAGTTCTTTCATCCGGATTCCACACATAATAATTTCTCCATTTAAAGGGAGAGTTTGATTTAATGTAAAAGGATCCCATAATAAGATAAATGCAATATATAGTAAAAATAAATATTAAAAATATTTTTGAGTTGTTTGATTTTGTGCACTATAAATATAATGTTTTTTTTTTTTTTTTAAAGGTTTGAAATAGGTATATGATGTAAAATAGCAATAGAAAAGAGTACCATTTAGAAATATTTTTTATCTAAAAAAATAAGAAAATATTTTTTTTAAATATAAAATAACATAGATATTAGTCCATATAAATACATTATAAAATATAAAAAGTTATTTTTATTAAAAATAATATATTAAAATATACATTAATTAGAAAAAGAATATATCAATATTTACTTAAATTCAAAAAGTAATAGTGTTAGATATTTATATTCTTTAATATTTTTTTTTAATTTTTTAAATATTAAACAAATAGATAATGTTTTTTTTTTTTGTGGACGTGATTTATTTTAAAACATTATAAGAAAAATAATATTATAAAGCTCAGTAGCTATATATAAAATTATAAATATTAAATGTTACGATACGAATCCCGACACGATTGCTGAAACCGCTCGAGATGAGCAGAGTCACTCTGCCATTACCGTAACTTTAAGAAGCTTCACGATTGCCCAGACCTTATGGCTTCTCAACCATTGACGGATCAAGGTAAGGTATCAATATCTCCTCTCTCGATCATGGCTACAGCAGTTGATTCCGCTTTTGCTACGATTTGATTTTCTTCTTATCTTCATGAAGGCTCTACTGGTTTGTCCTCTTCCCACATCCTCGAATATTCCAGCAGTGACTGATTTGGTATTATCTCTTCTACCAATCGGGTCGTAGCCATAAGGAATCTTGATCAGGAGAGTGGTTAACGTACATTAATGTTGAAGCTTGTTTCTGAAATGCCCGCCTCTTAAATTTGGATGATGGGCAGTATTTGAGGCTTTTGGATCACAGAAATCCATATCTGGCTGAAGGAATTCTGTGAAAGGGAAAGGTGTCCTCTAATCCTTCTTTGTTTTTATCTTTTCCTGTTTTATGTGGCGTTCGAGTTTTTATAATCGGTGATTTGTGAGGATGCGAGATGAGTATTAGTTATAAACAATTTCGAAATTTTCTTTTTATTGTTTTAGTATTTGTAAACCCTAATTGCGATATTTGCATGTTTCCATCATGATCAAGTTGTTGTCAGTTGGCCAATCGCTTTAATTATTTACATTATATTTACTTGGATAACATTATTATTATTATTACGATTAATATTATTATTTTCAAGAATGAGTCAATTTGTCTAACCATCGGCTGTATAAAAAGATCAGCTATGTTGCTGTTCTATTAAGAGGGTTGAGGAAGCTAACAGCAGCTGATTGCTTTAGGTGAACTTGGTTCTTCCATGGCTGAGCTCTCAGCTCTAGTTCCCCTTCTTGCGGACAGAAAGTTGGAGTTTGATAACTCCAATAACAGGCCTATTCTGCAAACTTTGGCAAAATTGGTGTTTAAATCTTTGATTTGGGTGGTCTTTACTGTATGGGTTGCGACAATATTTTCCTTGCCGACAGAATTTGGGCAAAAATTATTATCAAAATGGATTAGAACTACTCAAGGATCTATTTTTGGGGTCACAGGTTGGAATTCTTTTCTACTCTATTGATCAGTTTTCTTTCACCAGAGGCTTACTTTTGCTCGTCTTGTTGTTTATCTTTGTGCAAAATGCAGGAAGTATATTCCTTGGTTTCAGTGCTCCAATTCTTGCCATTGCAATCTTGGCATGTATTTATGTAGCTTTCTTCTCCAGAGAAAACTTAAAGTATGAAAGTTTCTGGCAACTCAGTAATCTAATTTTTCTTCCACATTAAATTGTATCAATGTATTTAGATGATAATAAGAAGTTGATTTGGTGAAATCTGATAAACCGTTTTGCAGGAGGAACAATTATAAATTCCCAAGGTATCGTTTGTGGACGTTCCCTGTACTTGTCAGTGGACCCTTCGGTGTTGTCTCTGCTGCAGAACTGATTGGAATTGTTATATTTTCTGCATATGTCCTTTGGTCTCTTGCTGCCTATGTAGTCCAAATCGATAGCTCGATTGAGGGAGATTCACTAACATTGAAGGAAAAAAGGTAATGGCTACATTTATTTTCCTTGATCTAAGCATAGTTAGCCTGCACTCTTTTTCTAAAAACGCCTTGAAGCGCACACCATGGGTCATCTTTATGAGGTATTTGCCTCGATTTGGTTGGGGCGTGCTCTTAGGTGTGAGGCATACCCTCAGGAGTAATTTTTTTAAATTAGAAGTAAAATATTATGCCCTAATCCAACTCGGCCGAAGAACACACTCGAGAGTTAGAGTTGAAGGTCGAAACCACGACTTCACGAAGAACGGCGTGCATGTTTTGTCTGGTGCAAGCCGCACTCTCTAGCAGCCACCACGTGCCCTTCGTTATCATCATTGAGCCTCGATGAGCAAAACATTGCTGTCACCTCCTCCTTTTCCTAGTACCCATCTTTCTTTTTTTCACAAGTATTCTTCCACCTATTTCAATTTTTTTATGAAAATTTCAGTAATTTTTTTTATTTGAATTACTTAATTCATGTCTTATAATTAGCATTTCTTGCTTTTTAACATATTTCATGTCATATAAATTATATGAATAGACATCATGTACACCATATGCAATGATTATAGTATGTAGATCTATTTAGTATGCTCATTAGTTTGTATGTATTATGTCAAATATATATTAGATGATATGAATAATAAATCAATACATATCATGCATTTCATGTCTAAATGTAGCACGCTAACTCATAATCATTTTGTACTTAATATTATTTCACTCATTTTTAATAAAATAATATATATGTAAAACTAATTGACGAAATTTTAATATGAGTCTGTCAAAATATTCAGGTTGACAATATTTATCAAATATCAAAAGTTACACAGTGAAAGTTGACTAGAACGAGATATATTACATTTTTATTAATATCAGAAGGAAGAATAGACAAAACTCAAAATCATCAAAAATAAAAGTAGAGTTTAGGTTACCTACCATGATTAGAGTATTTTTTATAATTGGAGCGATGGAAAATACTGGTCTGAACCCCACTTTCTCTCTCCTTTCTTCTTCTTCTCTATCCCTCTTTATCTCCTCTTATCTCTCTTCTCTCACCTGGCATGCAAAGGAGAATGGGGAGGGGGATGGTGGAATGAGGGTTTTGTATAAATGGCTTTAGATAATTTATTAAAAAATACTTTTTTTTATCTGATGCCACGACGCTCAAGATCTGATGCAATATAGGTTCTAAAACAAGTAGGAAAACAGTAGGAATGCAATTGAAAATGCTCCCTTTCAAAATAACATAAATATACACAAATATTAAAAATTAAGTAGGAAACAAAGTTTAGAAAATTGATAGGAATGCACAAAAATAACCAAACAACTAAATTAAAATACCCTTATAACAATCTTGTAAGGCTACCTCACATGCAAATCACGAAAATAGAGAATGATGCTCAAAGGAAAAATCAAATCAGTGGTTCGCCATATAAATTATGATTCAGCTCAAGTCGACACTTCTCCGGCAAATACCAACAAACGGGGCACAACAACTGATGGGGACATCAGCAGCGATTTTGACACATGTACCTTCAGGAGATGCCGGAGATCGACGGCCACGATCATGATCTGTATTTTCATCATTCTATGTAGTAGTTTATTTTTATTTTATGATTTTTCCGTTTTTGCCCTTATGGGTATTTGGTAGCTATTGTAGCCCAAGGGGCATTTTAGTCTTTTATTTTCTTTGTCATTTGATGGCCTATATATATGGCCCTTTTCTCATGTAATAGTAGTTTTTTTTATGAATGAAAATTTTACTTTGTGTTCTCTTTGTGAGTGCATCTCTCTCTCAAATCTCTTAGTGAGTTTTGAGAAGAGCTAGATCTCTTTGTGAGTTCTAGACCTTCTCCATTATCTTTGTGATCCATTGGTGTGGGAAATCAAGGTGAATCCGTGGCATAGTCATCCCTAGTAGAATTGCCCTTTTCCTCCCTCCTTGGATCCTTGCCGCCGCCCCTTTCCCCTAGCCAACCGCCGGCCAGCCTCCTGCCGGCCTGCAAAACGCTCCCGCCGGCCTGCAAAACCGCCCAGCGGCCCACCGTCCACCGTGGAGTCCTTGCCGCCGGCCACCCTCAGCCTTGCCGCCGGCCACCCGTGAAGCCTTGCCGCCGGTTTCCCTCTAGCCCACCTATTCGAATTTTGAATTCTCCTCCCCTAATGAATTTCCTAATTAAGTCAAATTAAATTAGGATATTAATTACGGGGAGTTACAATCTTTTTGAAATTCAAATTCCCTCATAATTTTCTTTAAAGAAGGGAGTTACATGACATAATTAAAATCTGAAACCTAAATTTCAGATTTTGATTAATTAATTGTGGTCCCCACCTATTTAATTCCAAGCCTCTCTCTCTCTCCCATATGGCCGGCCACCTTCTCCTATTGTTTCTCTCTCTACTTGCCACCTCATCACCCCTTAAACACTCCCTTAATGTCCCCCCTCTCTCTCTTCAATTACAATAATTATTCCCCCATAGCTGTCCACTCAATCCCCCACCATTTTCCCTTAGCTGTGTGCCTCCGGAAGGTGGAATCCCTGAAATTTCTCCTGTCCACATGCTATCCAAAGAATTCTGGACGCGTTCTAAATGCTGCCTTGAAGTTCAGAGCCTAAGAGCTGCTGTCCAGAAACATCAGATTGTTGTCCAAGGAGTCCAGATCCAGTTGGATGGCTGTCCTCCACCCTGAAGTTGCCAAACTGCTGTCCACGGACAGCTAGGAGTTGTGTGCTGCTGCCCACCACCTTGCAAGCATCCAAACATTCGCATCAAAGCTCTGTATTGCCTTTCCATTGGATTCCAGACTATGAGTGTTGGCTGTCCTCCACCTAGAAACGGCCAAAATATTGTGTCATTGGACGACCGTCATCCTCCACCACTCCGTCCACCTATCCAAGAACGACGATCTTAGGCTCCTTCTTCCTCGGAGTGACCTCGGTTCTAATGTGGAGACTCTTCTTCCGCTAAAGTCTAGACTAGTTGAGCGTATGGGCTCCAAAGGTGAAAGTTCTCATTATTAAATTGCGGATTCTTGTTTACCGTCATAGTTTTACAATTTCTCTTTGCATTTTCTTGAATTGTTTGGGAATCAGTTTTGCTCTTCTTTGCCTAAGCAAGTTAAAAACCACGAATTCGAAGGATCAATCTTTTGCTTTAAGTGACAATTTTATTTTGGATTTTTTGTTAAATTTGCTCTCTTTAATCCTTTTAAAGTAACTCCACCATCATCGCATGTTTGTTTCACATCATATTTGGTATCAGAGCATGGCTAGCATGCATTACATGTGCTAGATGCATCCTAGGAGTCTACTTAACTTTCCCTTAGCTTGTTTGCATGCATACCATCGCATAGTCATTTTTATTCACTGTTTTTGCCTGCTGCCATCTATATTTCTGCATCGTTTTAATCACTTCGAGCAAGTCTATCTCATTGTCTAAGTGCTGTCCTTGTCACTACAACATCCCTAATTGCTTAGGTTGTTTAGACAAACATGTTAGCTTGCTGTCCCAGTTATTCCTGCACTGATTAGTGACATTTAGGTGACATTAAACTTGTGATAACTTGCTGTCCACACCCTAGAGCCCATCTAAATTGCTTAGATAACTTCGTCCCTCATTTTAGTCTGCTGTCCAAACAAAATCTGCACCTTGTAGTGTCATTTTAGAAGAGTTTAACTTAGTGTTTAGGTGCTGCCCAAGCCTTATCAACCTCCCTAAACACCGGGTGACTTAAACCCTTCTTGAAGCTTGTTGTCCAGTACTTTTCCTGCACCTTATAGCAAGTCGAAATGGTGTTTTCCCTTTGTAGAGTGTGGTACCTTGCACCCAATCTTCACTAGATTTCACTTGACACTTTTCAATGAACCCGATAAGACTCCAAAAGAGTTTAGATGACATCGTTCACCTAGTGGGCAATATGACTAGAATTATGACGGAGAAAACTGTTGACTATCCCCACTTTAATTACATGCCCCACTCAGCTTATCACCTGAGACCTGAGCCTAGGCCTCCACGACCTCACTTGGAGTCACCTTATCGTCTGCCTACCTTTGATGGTTCTTTGGACGTTTACTGCTTTGGGGAATGGGTTAGACAACTAGATGATTATTTTGAATCATGTCATATCCCTGAGTCCCACCAGATTAGCATCGCTAAGTCTCACCTTAAAAGTCGAGCTCTTCAATTTTGGATAAAATTGGAAGATCATAAAGAGTCTCACGGTGAGTACCTTACTTGGAAAGACATGAGACGAGAACTTAATTTGAAATACCGACCCTCTACTAGTGACTGTCATCTAGGGCATCACCCTACCTCTTTTGTTGGGACAACCCGTGGACCTTACTGTGGTCAAGACCACCCACCCATTAGTAACATTCGGGTTGCTGCCCCACCCTTTAGGTCTTCACTTAAACTAAATGGCCAACCCTCTACTGGTCTTCTGTTGGACAAATCTCTTATGACTCCCCACGTGGACTAACTTCTGGCCAGCTCAGTCAACCTTTAGCCTCCCCAGTCTTTGACCCTACAAGTGGTATTTTAATAGAGAAATGCTTTAAAAAGAAAAAGGTTCCCTGAACCTGAAGCTGAGTGCATCCATTTCGTGGATGCTAATAATATCAATGATAATGAAGCATTCTTTGAGGATGAGATTGAAGTGATTACATTAAACCCCCTACATGATGTAAATCCTAAGTTAGGAGATCTAGAATCCTCAAACATTGATATCTTAGCCCTTCCTGATCCTAATCTCATAATGGATATCCCTTTGGATAAGGTCTGCCGGGAAGATATTAATTTGATCTCGAACGACACTGATTTGACCTTGAATCCTGTGGAATTAAATTTGGAAGATCCTGATTTAGTTGTAACACCTACTGAAATGACTCCGGATAATTCTGATTTAATTTTGGATAATTCTAATTTAATTCTGGATAATTCTGATGGCGACTTAGATAATCTCGAGTTGGAAGTAAGTCAATCAAATTTATCACCTGATATAAGTGACACGGAACCCATGGATCTTAGGGTTGCAACCAAACCTGAGTCTCTTTCGGAAGACAGTACTTTGAGTCTGAAAGTTTTTGAGCCTGATTTGAACAATGAGCCCCCTCTTGTTTCATTAGAGTCTAACTTTAGAGCTGCTCAATTGGATTTATATTTGGCCGAGTGTGTCATTCCTGATTCATACATCTTACCTGTTATAGCCTCGTCCTACCAGGATAAGGACCACTTCTATCCTAGTTGGATGAATTTGTTAGATGACACTACCCCCACTAGAAGACTACTGTCGACCCTAACGGAAACCACCTATAGAAGTGCCCTGGTAGCTAAGAGTGTCTTCATTTCTCCCCCTACACCAGTTCCCTTAGACCAAACACTTTAGACCTATCTTCTCGTGGTTCGTCCACCTTTTGTTTTCTAGCCATGTGTTCGTATGAGTTAGTATGTTGTGTGTGTGTTTTGTAGTCTGTTGTCTTCCTATTTGTTTATGTTTCAAACTTTAGTTTATAAGATCATGAGTCTTGTCATTTATCATATACACCCGATCTCTTGCATTTGCATCTGCATTTCACCTCCAGGAGTTACTCAATGAAATTAAAAAGAAAATTGAACAAAATAACACCCATTTTAAAATTATTGCTGATAACAAAAGAAGGTCCAAAGAATTCAAAGTTGAAAACTTTGTGATGGTACGGGTCCGCCTAGAACTTTTCTCCGGGCGCCGTAAAGAAGCTGCATACTCGAAACACCGAACCATTTAAGATGATCTTAAAGGTTAATAGTAATGCCTACGTACTGGACCTCTCTTGAGGCTTTAACTTGAATCCTACATTTAATATAGAAGACCTAGTAGCCTTTGAAGGACCTGAGTGTTAACCCCAAAATCCACTCCTTAAATCAGCCTTGTGTGACCCCACCTAGTGAGATCCCCAACCCAGCTCCACTCCCCAATTTACCTTACTCACCTATAGCGGAGAAGATCGAAGCAATACTAGATGTTGAGGTCATTTCCACAAAGGAAGATGGGCGCCGAAGATACTGAGTTCATTGGAAAGGGACACCGGCAGGGACGAGCTACAGAGCCTAGACCCAGATCTTCTAGAGTTGTACGAGGGCTCCATAGATATCTACTCGACGGGGTCGAGTTTTCTTCCACCTGGGGAGAATGATGGGGACATCAGCAGCGATTTTGACACATGTACCTTCAGGAGATGCCGGAGATCGACGGCCACGATCATGATCTGTATTTTCATCATTATATGTAGTAGTTTATTTTTATTTTATGATTTTTTCGTTTTTGCCCTTATGGGTATTTGGTAGCTATTGTAGCCCAGGGGCATTTTAGTCTTTTATTTTCTTTGTCATTTGATGGCCTATATATATGGCCCTTTTCTCATGTAATAGTAGTTTTTTTTTTATGAATGAAAATTTTACTTTGTGTTCTCTTTGTGAGTGCATCTCTCTCTCAAATCTCTTAGTGAGTTTTGAGAAGAGCTAGATCTCTTTATGAGTTCTAGACCTTCTTCTCCATTATCTTTGTGATCCATTGGTGTGGGAAATCAAGGTGAATCCGTGGCATAGTCATCCCTAGTAGAATTTCCCTTTTCCTCCCTCCTTGGATCCTTGCCGCCGCCCCTTTCCCCTAGCCAACCGCCGGCCAGCCTCCCGCCGGCCTGTAAAACGCTCCCGCCGGCCTGCAAAACCGCCCAGCGGCCCACCGTCCACCGTGGAGTCCTTGCCGCCGGCCACCCTCAGCCTTGCCGCCGGCCACCCGTGAAGCCTTGCCGCCGGTTTCCCTCTAGCCCACCTATTCGAATTTTGAATTCTCCTCCCCTAATGAATTTTCTAATTAAGTCAAATTAAATTAGGATATTAATTACGGGGAGTTACAATCTTTTTGAAATTCAAATTCCCTCATAATTTTCTTTAAAGAAGGGAGTTACATGACATAATTAAAATCTGAAACCTAAATATCAAATTTTGATTAATTAATTGTGGTCCCCACCTATTTAATTCCAATCCTCTCTCCCTCTCCCATATGGCCGGCCACCTTCTCCTATTGTTTCTCTCTCTACTTGCCACCTCATCACCCCTTAAACACTCCCTTAATGTCCCCCCTCTCTCTCTTCAATTACAATAATTATTCCCCCACAGCTGTCCACTCAATCCCCCACCATTTTCCCTTAGCTGTGTGCCTCCGGAAGGTGGAATCCCTGAAATTTCTCCTGTCCACATGCTATCCAAAGAATTCTGGACGCGTTCTAAATGCTGCCTTGAAGTTCAGAGCCTAAGAGCTGCTGCCCAGAAACATCAGATTGCTGTCCAAGGAGTCCAGATCCAGTTGGATGGCTGTCCTCCACCCTGAAGTTGCCAAACTGCTGTCCACGGATAGCTAGGAGTTGTGTGCTGCTGCCCGCCACCTTGCAAGCATCCAAACATTCGCATCAGAGCTCTGTATTGCCTTTCCATTGGATTCCAGACTATGAGTGTTGGCTGTCCTCCACCCAGAAACGGCCAAAATATTGTGTCATTGGACGACCGTCATCCTCCACCACTCCATCCACCTATCCAAGAACGACGATCTTAGGCTCCTTCCTCGGAGTGACCTCGGTTCTAATGTGGAGACTCTTCTTCCGCTAAAGTCTAGACTAGTTGAGCGTATGAGCTCCAAAGGTGAAAGTTCTCATTATTAAATTGCGGATTCGTTTTTACCGTCGTAGTTTTACAATTTCTCTTTGCATTTTCTTGAATTGTTTGGGAATCGGTTTTGCTCTTCTTTGCCTAAGCAAGTTAAAAACCACGAATTCGAAGGATCAATCTTTTGCTTTAAGTGACAATTTTATTTTGGATTTTTTGTTAAATTTGCTCTCTTTAATTCTCTTAAAGTAACTCAACCATCATCGCATGTTTGTTTCACATCAACAACACTTTACCCTCACAATATTTGGAGAAGAAAGATATAGGTGGAAGGGAAACTATAGAGAGAAGATTAGATAGAAAACTGAGACAAAATAGAAGAAGGAAGATAGAAGAAGATAGCTCGTGAGCTAAATAACGTGTAAGTTTTAGGGTGATTACACCAAGAAAAATAATGATAGGAAATACTCGAAATCAAGTATTTCCCAGCCCAAATCAGTATTAAACAGCAACCAAACTGCTGTTTTCAGCAGTAAAACAGCATGCAACAGAGGAAAAAAAGGGAAAACGGAGAGAAAACTTGAGAGAAATCACACCAAAATATTTGATATTAATGGTAAATGCAAGAAAAACCACAAGATACAATTGATCCTCAATTTGAGAGGAGGATCGATCTCTCCCAAATCTCTACACGCCGCTAGAGCCCAAAGAAACCTTAATCTACGGGATCTCAAATTTCAGCCAAATTCAAGATGCCCAAACCCTAGGAAAACAAACTATTTAATGCATACAAATCAAAAGGGAATCCCTAAACAGTCCCTACATTCAAATTTCCCTCTCAAAACCCTCAAAAAAGCTTCCTAAAAAGCTCCCGCACGGTGTGCGGCTTGCTCGGCATCTCCGCAGGCGGAGATTTCTCCGCTTAGTTTGCGCTGGGCCGGTCCCGCACGGACCGGCTGGACCGGTCCAATGGACCGGTCTAACAATACCCCCCTCCCGAAGATCCACCTTGTCCGCAAGGTGGAAAGACGACACCCTCCATTCCTTCTTCATCACAAACAGTAAGGACTTGAAGAGTTCGGTCCTTACACCTGTGCCCCGGCGTATACCTCTCGTCACATTTAAAACAAAGCCCTTTTGCCCTCTTCTCTTGTAATTCTGTATCAGTAAGCTTCTTGAAGTTATCCCCACTCCCTCCTCCTAATGGCTTCTCCTTGGTGGTCTCATTAATGTTGACTGATGCAGGCCCCTTGGGTGCTAAAACAGCGGTCGTAGTCTTGTAAGAGCCTCCTGAGTAGGGGTGTAAACGAGTCGAGTCGAGTCGAGTTTTAGCCCTTATCGAGCTCGGCTTGTTAGATAGAAAGCGAGCTCGAACTCGAGCTCGTGTCACTGTTAACGAGCTCGAGTCGGCTCGCCAGCCATGGGCGGGAATTTTTAAATTTAGGCGGGATTTTTAAAAAATTTTAAAATTAGGCGGGATTTTTAAACTTTAAGCGAGATTTTTAAAACTTAAACAAAATTTTTATAAAAATATGAAATATTTCACTTTTAAATAAAATTTAAGTGATTATTATTATAATTTTTTAATATTTAAATTTAATAAATAAATAACCCAAGCTCGTCCATTTTCATTTCTCCCGCCCGGTTTTTTTTTTTCCCGCCCGTCCACTTTCATGAGGAGCTGTCACGTTATTTCCCAAAAAAAGAAAAAGCACCTGTCAAGCTCACGAGCCGAATTATATATAATATAATTTATATATTATTTTAATAAAATTTATTGTACTAGCTTCCCAATACATATTATAATATATTTTAATATTATTTTGAATAACATAGATAATCATTAACATATATTTTAATATATTATAATACATATTATATATTATTTTACTTAATAAATAATTAACGAGCCAGCTCGCGAGCTCACGAGCCGAACCGGCTCAAGCTCGAACTCGAGCTCGTTAACCATTCGAGCTCGATTATAGGCTCGAGCTCGAGCTCGAAGCTCGATAAGCTCGGCTCGCGAGCTCGTTAACGAGTCGAGTTCGAGCCTGCTCACGAGCCGGCTCGGCTCACTTACACCCCTACTCCTGAGCTACTGCTCCTAGCTCCATTCTCTAAATTATTCTGATTTTCTACAAGTTGTGCCAACTTCATTGCCTCCTCCAAGTCACTAGGCATCAGAACTTTCACTGCATCTCGGATCTCTGCCTTCAACTCCTTCATGAAGTTCCCCTCCAATACGATATCTGATAATCACTCCACCCTACTAGCCAGGTGCTCGAACCGTTCACGGTAGTCTGCAACTGATCCCTCCTGCACTAGAGCAAATAACTGCTCATAGAAATCTCCTTCCCGGTCGGTTTGGAAACGTTCTATTATGCAGTTTTTGAATTCCCTCTAGTTCCTAATAGGCCTCCTCTGATCTCTCCACTGATACCACGACAGGGCTTTTCCTTCCAAGCACAGTCTGGTTGCGGTCAGCTTCTCCCCCTCCGTCAGTCCATTGACGGCGAAGTATCGCTCCACCTTGTAAATCCACCCATACGTGTCTTCTCCTTCGAATATGGACATCTTCAACTTCCTCACCTTTTGGTCGCCCCCATTGCCCTAGATTCTTCCATAGTTTCCCTTATCCCAAGTGCTAGGTGCACCCCATGTTTCCCGGTCTTCCCTTGCTCTACCATAGCCCAACCCCCTTCAAAATCCCCTCTTCTGTCCTCAAAATCAGCACCTCGCCAACCAGAGTATCCCTCCTGGCATTCCTCATATCCTCCTCTTTCTTCCCTCTGGACAGGCTCCAGATGGGGTCTTCTTCCTTCTCCTTCCACGATCTTCACCTCCTCTTCCTCCCTACAAATTTTAGAATTCGTACTTTTTCCCTCCATTCTTTTCGCCACAGAAGCTGATGTTTGGTTCTGGATTTCTAACATCTTTTTCATCATGTCTCTTAGATCGGTAGCTTGCTCTTCCATGGAGGAAATCCTTTCCTCCACCGTCGTTTTAATTTGATTCATCTTCTCTTCAAATCTTTCCTCCAGAGCATCCACATTTTTGGCCGCCTCTGAGTTTGTAAAATCACAAATTCTGGATTTGGAACTTCAAAAACAGCAATTCCCCTTCCTTCCGGGCAATTAATCACCGCTGAAATTTGCCGAAATCAGCCCTCCACCGGTCCCATGACTTGCTCTGATACCAATTTGATAGGAAACACTCGAAATCAAGTATTTCCCAGCCCAAATCAATATTAAACAGCAACCAAACTGCTGTTTTCAGCAGTAAAACAACAGCCAACAGAGGAAAAACAGGGAAAACGGAGAGAAGACTTGAGAGAAATCACTCCAAAATATTTGATATTAATGGTAAATGCAAGAAAAACCACAAGATACAATTGATCCTCAATTCGAGAGGAGGATCAATCTCTCTCAAATCTCTAGACGCCGCTAGAGCTCAAAGAAACCTAAATCTACGGGATCTCAAATTTCAGCCAAATTCAAGATGCCCAAACCCTAGGAAAACAAACTATTTAATGCATACAAATCAAAAGGAAATCCCTAAACAGTCCATACATTCAAATTTCCCTCTCAAACCCCTCAAAAAAGCTTCCTAAAAAGCTCCCGCACGGTGTGCGGCTTGCTTGGCATCTCCGCGGGCGGAGATTTCTCCGCCCAGTTTGCGTTGGGCCGGTCCCGCACGAACTGGCTGGACCGGTCTAACAAATAACAACCAACCCCTTCCAGTAGCAATAAATTGCTCACTTAATTATGCCACCCAAACAACCAATAGAAGTCTCTCAAGTTAGCACATTTAATGAGGAGTTAATGCACGTAGTATAGGAAAACAAGGTGGAAATTGAACAGCCAGCAGCAAGGAAAAATGGGACAACAGCATGTTGAAAAACAACCAGCATAGGGAAAGTCAGTAGCATGGTAAACGAGACAGCAACATGGGGAAAAACAGCCAGCATAGGAAAAGAGTTGGGTCAAGCCCAATAAGCAAAACCGCCCAAAATAAATATCCAACTAACCACCAAAGAAGCTAAATCAATACAAGTGGAAATCAAAGGAGTGAAACTTCCTAAAGCACCAAACCCAAGCAAGATCATGAGCTGTTTTCCATTATAGGATCATACAAAATAAACTTACATAGCATCCAAAAACATAAGAAAAAATAAAATATAATAAAAGACATAAAATGATAAAACTTGATTGCATCAAGATCCTAGCACCATTGGAGTGATGTTATTTTTCAGATGGATGCACCTTACGTCGTAATTGTCTTCATGAGGATAACCATCTCTAAGATGCATCATTAGAGTGAACTTCTCTCTCGCAATGTATATGTCATTGCAAAGGGGAAGGTTGACCCCTAGGGCTTTAACTTTTGATTCCTAAAAATTTTAAAAATTTACCTTGATGTTATCATGTGTCATTTGTGATGACTTTCTTACTATTTTTTAGAGAAATGTTCTAGAAAGCTGCTTTAAGAAGCAGTAAGAAAGCCATCCAAACGAAGCCTTTGTCTGGAACCGCTTATTTCCGGGTTTCTGCTGATAGAAATTAATTTTTTGTCGTTACTCTGTTTGAAGAATTTTTTTATTTCCCTTCAGTTCTTGTCGAACAGTTTCATATCTAGTTCCATATTACATATCTTCTTCCCTAAAACACGTTCTATGCACTCTGCATTCTGAATGCTGAGCACATTTCTGTAAGTTCCACAATGAATAGTACTCTGTTGCTGCAGCCGCAGTCTCTTTAACCATAAAAACATTTGAGCTTAAGGCTTCATTTGGAACGGCTTTTATTGCTTCTTAAAAGAGCTTTTTAGTTTAACAATTTTAATTTTTATACTAAAAAACTGCTTTAAGAAACAGTAAAAAAGTCGTTCCAACCGAAGCCTAATTCTCTGCTCCATTCATTCCAGCTCTTGATCTCATTTTTGGGTTGATTTGAACTGCAGTTTGTTGATGCTGGAGATTATTGGGCTTCGTCTGGGTTTAATTGGACTATTTTGTTTAGCATTTCTATTTCTTCCCATTGCAAGAGGGTCGATTCTTCTCCGAATGACCGATATTCCATTTGAGCAAGCTACTCGATATCACGTCTGGCTGGGACATCTCACCATGGCTATTTTCACATTTCATGGACTGTTTTATGTGATAGCATGGGCGATACAGGGACGACTGCTCCAACAAGTAAGTTTAAAGTTTAGTTTGGGACGGATTTCTTACTGCTTCTTAAAGCAGTTTTTTAGTATAAAATTTTTAATGTTTTATTAAAAAGCCGCTTTAAGCAATAAAAAAGCCATTTCAAATGAAGCCTAAGTTAATAGTTTAAGATTTCTATAACTACTTTGCATGGACAATTTTTAGATTTAGCATCGTTTGGTAAATTAGTCGTTGAGTTTAATGGCACTGGAACTTGCACATATATTGAGGGTAAGGCTTGCTTTGGGTAGCTTTCTTACTACTGTGTTTTTTAGTTCTTAACCAAATTTTTATTTGGCCATTATTTTTTCGCTACTCTAAGATAATTTTTATGCTAGGAAGTTGATTTTTACAGCAGCTTTCCAAAAAGTTATTTTTTGAACAATAGTTTTACGATCACCTTTGCAAAAACTTGTTAAGGTGAAATCACTAAAAAACACGGTGTATTCCACAACATGTACCATTCGGTACGTCCAAAGTATCAACAAACCTATCGGTGTCAATTTCAGGCTATGAGTTGGGTTTGGGTCGAACCCGAAATTTACCTGGCACTGTTCAAGTTAGCTCGAACCCGACCCGTTTTTATAAACGGGTCCATTTTTTTGTCATGAATCTGACCTGCTTCGAGTCTGGATCAACACGACACGACCCCAATGACCCGGGACCAATAGAAAATTTCTAGTTTTCGGGTCAAAAAATGGGTCAATATCTGATTTTCAGGTAAAAACCGGATCAACCTCGAGTTTTTCGCGTCAAAAACGAGTTTTTGGGTCAACTCGACCCGGTTTTTGACAAGAGTCGATTTGTTGAACCCAAACCCGAACCTGACCCGTTTTGGGTCCAGGTTGATCTTAACCCGGAATTTTTGGATCGGATTCGTATCGGATTTTCAGGTTGTGTCAAATATTAACATCGCTAAACAAACCAATTGAGAGCTCTCACAATCAAATTGGTGGAATGTGTGAAAATTTCGAACTACAAACAAAATATCAGGCAAAATTGCTCATTTTGCAAAACATTGTTAGTGTTTTTAAATATTAAAAATACCCCGAAAAAATTTCCTACATCACCAATTGAAATTGCTACACGATGAAAATGGCGTACTACAAACCACATAAGCTATGCAAAAATGGCTTGAGCACTGTTGATTAGCGAAATGGGCTTCATAGGCCTGCTTGGATTGGAACATCAAAATTAGCTGTAAACCTATCACCCATTATCTCTATGCTAAAAGAAACTGCAAAAATTTCATGTGAGAATGTCGAAATTTGATTAGTCTAAGACTTTGTTACTGTTTTATAAGGTTATGTTTTAGTATAAAAATCTCTTAAAATATCTCCAGTCGAACACGTAGCACTCGTTTGGCATCTGTCATTTGATCTATCTGATCGCCAACAAAATGCCATTCGTGTGAGGGTGAATAGTTCGCACGTAATCTTTTTTTAAATCCTAAAATTAGGTTATTAATTTTAGTTTTTTAAGTGTAAAATTTTATTAAAAGTAATTTTAAAATAATAATTTAAAAACACATTTTTTTGTTGAATTTATAAAATATTTTTTGCATAATTAATTTATTTAATATACAACATTAATATATAAATTAAGATAAAATTCTCATATATATTTAAATGATATCGAGTAATACAATACATTAATGAAGTAAAAAACAAAAATTAATATATATATATATATATATAGTGGTATGGAAATGTCTCAAAAAACCTAAATGTCAAATCAATACATAAAATAAAAAATTAAATAATTTTTTCTTTTCACTGAATTATTACTAATTTATTATTACTATTATTCAAAATTAACGTAAACTTATCATTTTAAATTTAGTTTTATATTAATTATATATAGATTAACTGTAAAAAAATAAAAAATACAAATTAAAATATTGGAATCTGAATATCTGTACTCGGCGTTCTTGCATTTTGATTTCATGAGGCAGTTTTTTTTATTATTATTAAATATTTTTTAATAATTTTTTTTTTGCTAAAAAATTACTATTTCGCTGAGAAACCCAAATAAAAAATAAAACCTAGCCCGCACAGCCGCACTCTCTACGACCCACCCGGCGCTCCTTTCCCAGCTGTAGTTACTGCTATAAGCATCAGCCCATCTCCCCACCTGAAGGTTCTCGTGCGCCTCCTCCATCTCACTTGTCGACGGCCTCTTCTTCTTCACCTGCTGCAGCCCTTTTTCTCCCAAATCCCACCGCCGGTGAACCCCATTAAATCGCCGTTCCATACCTAGTCGAAGATCTCTCCGTTTTTTTTCAACGCCAACGAGCTATCCCCGATCTCACCTCTATTCTTCCGCAAATCTCACCACCATCTCCTCCCCTACTCTGCATCTTTCTCTCTTTCTCCATTCTCTCTCTCTAGATATATAAAGGAGAGCCAGGAACAATCATTTTTTGTGTATATTTGCCCTCACAAATCTTGCCTCATTGCAAATATAAAATACAACAACTCAAAATTCTCAAAATCCCAATTGTGGTGTATTTGATGCCACAAGTGCAATGTGTGCATATTTTCTTAGGGCCTATTTGGATGCACTTAGGATTTAATTTAAGTAGAATTTCGTAAATGAATTTGAATTTATTAAATTTTGAGGGTTTTAAATTCTGAAATTTTTTCGGTGAGAAATATGCTAAATCTTAATAAATCTCGTGATATTGTTTGGCAATGCTATTCATGATTTAAATCGGTTAACTCATATGGTATTTATGTTTTAAATATGAGTTAATGAATAATTCTAATTTTAATTAATACTAATAAATTATAATTATGAATGCTATAATTAATGTGTTGTCTTAATAAGTGTTTTATTACTAACTTATTTAGGTGTTATTTTAATAAGTATTTCAATGTTAATTATAATTATAATTATCTAATTAATTATTTAATGATAATTTAAAATAATTGATCATTTAAATGCTTTGTTGCACTACTAATTATTTCATAACTTTTTAAATATTATTTAATAAACTTTAAATTACTAATTATACTAATAATTATCTTTTTAATCAATTTATTATTCTATTACTAACTAATTATTTAATTATTATTTACAATACTAATTACCTAATTAATTATTTATTTTTTAAATTATATTAATTTAGCTAATTAAATAGTTATGTAATTAATTCTTAATTACATAATTAATAATTAATCTAATCCTTATAGGTGGGTTGGGTTTCCCTCTTTTCTGTTTCTTTGTTACCTTTTTCGCATGAGGTAGAGCTTTGAATGAGTCGCTTGCCATGGCTTGCTTGTGGTTTGCTTTTCCTCTTATACATCTATTTGTTGTTAGTAAAGTAGAGTTCTGAAGGAGTCAAAGTTCTTCGCCTCCTTCGACAACATTCATATCGTATTAGAAGTCGTGCCAGGAGCTCGCCGCAAAGGTGTCGATATTTCTTCCCTTTTGCGCGCTTCTTCTGTAAAATTTAAGAAATCCGAAAAAAAAAACTCGGATTTACAAAATTTGAGATTTAGGGCAAAAACGCCGTGAAATCAATATTAGACTTACCGTGAGATTTAACTTCGTATTTTTCGGCGTTTGGCAGGACTTAGCTCAAATCTTGCCTAAATATGGCCTAAATCCTGCATTCGAACAAGCTCATAGTGTGGAGGGTAAAATCATATTTGTTGCAAAGTTTTTCTATGCAGACATCCTATACATGCTTACCTTTGTGCGATGGGATTTGAAAATTTCTACCATAGTTTCATAGGACATTAGCCATACAACAACAACAACAACAACATCAAGCCTTTATCCCACTACGTGGGGTCGGCTACATGAATCCTTTTTCTCCATTGTGTCCTATTAAAAGTCAAATTCTCATTTAAATCTAATAAATAAAGGTCATTCCTAATATTTTCTAACCAAGTCTTTTTAGGTCTACCCCTACCTTTCTTAACATAAGTCAAACCTAATACCTCTACTCTCCTAACCGGGTCATTAGAAGGCCGCCGTTTTATGTGACCAAACCATCTAAGGCGACTCTCTCTAATCTTATCTTCTACTGGAGCTACTCCAACCTTTTCACGTATATGCTCATTTCGTATCCTATCTCTAAGGGTAAAGCCACTCATCCACCTGAGCATCCTCATCTCTGCCACACTTAACTTAGTATTATGCTTCTCTTTTAATGGCCAACATTCGGCACCATAAAGCATTGCAGGCCTCACTACCATCTTATAGAATTTTTCCTTAAGTTTGAGGGGTACATTTCTATCACATAACAAGCCCGAAGCATTCCTCCACTTCAACCATCCAACTTGAATTCTGCTGATAATATCCCCATCTATTTCACCACCACTCTGAACAATAGATCCAAGATATCTAAAACGTGTACTCTTATTAATGACTTGATCACCCAAAGTCACAATCCCCTCACTAGGTCTATTACTACTAAAATTACACTCCATATATTCCGTTTTAGATCTACTCAAGCGAAAACCTTTAGACTCTAAGGTTGACCTCCATAATTCAAGTTTACCTTCAAATCCCTCTCTAGTCTTATCAATAAGAAGAATATCATCAGCAAAAAGCATACACCAAGGTATATCCTCTTGCAAATGTCTAGTGAGAACATCCATGATTAAAGCAAAAAGATATGGGCTTAAGGCTGATCCTTGATGTAACCCAACCGAAATAGGGAAATACTTGGTCAATCCACCTTGTGTTTGAACACAAGTAATAGCTCCTGCATACATATCTTTAATGATTTGAATATAAGCATTATTGACTCCTTTCTTTTCAAGAACTCTCCATAGCACCTCTCTTGGAACTTTATCATATGCTTTTTCTAAATCAATAAATATCATATGTAGATCCTCCTTATTTTCTCTATATTTCTCCATCAAACCTCTTAATAAATGTATGGCTTCCACAGTCGACCTACCCGGCATGAATCCAAATTGATTATGAGAAACATTAGTATCACGCCGCAACCTATGCTCCATAACTCGCTCCCAAAGTTTTAAAGTAAGACACATTAACTTAATACCTCTATAATTCGCACAATCTTGTGCATCACCTTTATTCTTAAAAATAGGAATTAACACGCTCATTCTCCACTCATCTGGCATCTTTTTAGTCTTCAAAATAGTATTAAAAAGTTTAGTAAGCCATGAAATTCCTTCATCTCCTAAGCATTTCCACACGTCTATTGGAATATCATCAGGTCCAACAGCTTTTCCGCCCTTCATTTTCTTTAAAGCCTCTCTAACTTCAGTTTTACTAATACGCCGATAAAAACAGAAATTTTTAATTTCATTTAGAGTGCTAAGGTCATTTTAGTCAATCTTATTATCACAATCTTCATTAAAAAGTTTAGCAAAATATCTCATCCATCTTTGTTGAATATCATCTTCTAAGAAAAATATTTTTTGATCTTCATCTTTAATACACTTCACTTGAACTAAATCCTTACTACTCTTATCTCTTTGTTTGGCTAACTTATACATATATCTTTCTCCCTCTTTAGTATCTAATCTATTATATAAATCACTAAAAGCTAATGTCTTTGCATCGCATATTGCTTTCTTAGCATCCTTACGAGCCACTTTATATATTTCCCAATTATCAGAATTTTTAAAATTAAACCAATTTTTATAACAAAGCTTCTTATTTTTAATGGTCATAGGACATTAACCATGCACTTCTTTTTTTGTGTGATGGAAAAGCCTATACAACTGGATGATTTCTCTTATGTTGGAAAACACCATGAGGTTGATGAAATTTTTCGGTGGACATAAAACTCAAAAGAGCAAAATAAAAGATGCTTTTTGCATGCAAATGCAATATCAAAATGAAGTTAGATTCAAATAGAATTAGCAAGTTAGATGAATTGCCATTCCCTCATATTTATAAGAGAATAACTAGTTCCCCTTGGGACCCACGACTTTAAAACCAATCATATTAAAATGCTAAGGACATCATGAAAATTGTGCCAAACTTTTCCTACAATCGTCTTCCATGCCATCGGATTCATAATATTTTTGTGTAAATGGACAGAAGGCGATCATTAAAATAACTCAAAAATGAAAATTTCCAAGCAAGCTAGTGATAATATAAATACTAATATTAAAATTTAGATAATTTCAACACTTAACGCAAGTTTCACAAGAGGGTCTTCAACTTTGTTGTAACGTCTCAAAACAAATGGAAGTATAATCAAGGCTTGTAGAATAATCAAATTTAAATA
The DNA here is from genome assembly GCA_022539455.1 of Dendrobium nobile. NCBI lineage: Eukaryota > Viridiplantae > Streptophyta > Magnoliopsida > Asparagales > Orchidaceae > Dendrobium > Dendrobium nobile. Next base: position 4,154,426 of record CM039724.1, on the reverse strand, counting down.
TTTTCAAATCATTTGCACATACCACGATGTGACTTTCAAATTCTATTAAAACACCTAAGAAGCGTGCAAATACATCACACCTATCAAAAACTATGCACTATGTCATGCAAGTATACTAAAAACTGTGTAGGCACATGATGCTCGTGCATTGAAAATCTGTGCAAGAATATTATATCTTTTAAATTGAAATGTCTGCATGTGCTCTGATAAACGTACTACATGCACAAATATAATGTCTAAAAATACTTGATAGATTGAAAAATTAATGAATTTTCAATTTCTCACTCTTGGAAGAGTGCCAACATATTGAAATATCTCAATTTATTTTAAATTTAAATCACTTTTGAAAGTTCAAAATCCTTGCATTTGCTTCAGCCATCGCACCGTATTCTTATATTCATGGTCTGAGATTGCTTCGCGGTTTGGTAGATATTAAATTCAAAATTGCCTTGCTCCTAGAAGCGTACAAATGTGTTGTAATCTCATGATTTTCTAAAAAAAATTGAAATTACTTTGCATAACAAAATTACCTGCATGTGCTTCGACTAAGTGCATCAAATTCTTAAATTTGATATCTAAATTGCTGCGTGGGCTAAAATAAAAATGAATTCTATTTTGCCCTGCTTCGGGAGTAGGCAACCCATTTTTTGAGAGCAAGCGATTATTTTGAAAACTCACAATACCCCTTTAAAGCATAGATTAAACTTTAAAGATTGCATTTTACATGATATTTTCAACTAGACCACTCTATTTAAAGTGCAAAGTTGTATTAACTTGTATGCCTTACATTTTAAATCTAATCATCCTCCTTGTAAGAACTACAGTTAACGATATTTTAATTTTATAAAAGATTTCCAAACAACAAATTTTAAATTATTTACCATAGATTCTATTCTTATGAATGAACATACGACTATAAAATTCATGAAGGTATTTAATTTTAATTTCACATTAGGTCTTCACTTCTTTTTATAAAGACACTTTAAAGTTAATCTTCTATCAGCAAGTGTGTAGAGTTGAAAGAAGTTCAAGTAATAAAATAAAATCATTTAAATATCCCAATGCTGACTTTGTTGAAAGCAAATATTAAACGGAAGGTATTCTATCTTTAAAATTTCATCAAATCTTTATGTAGAGTAAAATACAAAAATATTAATAAAGTTCACAAAATTCAAATCATTCAAATGGAATTTACTAGCCACAAATTTGAAGCAAAAATTCATACTTCTTTCATAGCTATTTGTCAATGAAGATAAATTTAGGATTAATTTTAACTCACAAGGAGTCTGAGTTATCGAGCATATAGTTACAATTTATTTTCAAACGTTATTTTGTGAGTAAGGATTTAGCATGTGTTTTAATCGATGGTTTTGCTGCTAAATAGAATCATTGGTAAATGATTATGACAGGTTCATTTGATCTAGTGGTATCGTTTCAAAATGAAATCATTTAATTATAGTTACAACTAGAGGTTTGCAAGTTCTCCGGTGGCAAAATTTTTTTTTTTAATAATGAATCATAAGGTGCACTTCATATAACAGTCTTTTGTTAGCTAAGGTCGATTTAAATTTATCCCTTTATACAAACATCCAATCTAAACCTATAAGGTCCCATCGGACGAAATAATCTATAGCTGTCGAAAAAGATCTTTTTGTCAAATTGGGTTGATTGTCTTTCTCTGATTAAGTGGGCTAGGGATCATAATAGCCTGAAATTTCAAATTAATAAGATATTGATCAAGTTCATCATCATTACCTCTACAATCTGCTTTAAGTTTAAAGTGATAAGTTTTTCAATTCATTATGAAATTTGTTACTACTATATGCTAAGCATTCAACTTCTAACAAACCTTAGGTATTGGTGCCTATGAAAACTTTGGAACTAGATCATAAAGTCCTCACAAAATAAGGGTCAAATATATGGGCAATATCTTATATGCAATCTAATCTATCTTCCACAAAATTGACCTAGAAGCACATAAACTTTCGTAGTATAGTTGGGCATGAATTTTTTAGGGCCCACACCAGAAGTCCATGTAAGTTCAGTTTTTGTTCTTTTTATGCAACTTATGCATTTTGGGTCTTTATTTTTGCTTGTTGTGATTATTTTTTTACCCACCCATTCTTTTGTTGTCATTGCATAGTTTCTCTAAATTGTTTTTTTTTTTCCTTTTTAGATGGATTTAAATGGTTTTCTACTACTCTATCGCATCTCCATTGCATCAGGGTTGTCGAGAATGATGTTAGGCCTGCCCAATACGTCACACAAAGAATATAACGGTGATGTATAAGGCACAACTTGTGTTTTGTTCTCCACTTCATCGAGAAAGCTATGTATGGGTGGTTTGGGAGCGCTCAAATGAGGTGTCATTGGGTCAACGATACCGGGAAAGGTGTGTATGAGTGTTATGGAGAAGTAACTTGCACAGGAAAAATGGAAAAACAAAAGAAAAAGAGAGCACACAATATAACTTATCCACAGTGCCAAAAAAGATGTATGTAGGCATAGAAGGCTGATGTGTTTGCTTTGTAAGTGTGCTTGTGTTAAAAGGGAGACTTATTGTGTGTATGAGATGTTGAGATAATGAGTTAAAGAGAGGGAGGAGAGAGATGCACTGCAAAAGGTGCAGGGAATTTGACTTTTAGGTGCTAGTGAGGGTGCATGACACGTTGCGTGGGTTGGAGTCTGGGGAAATGCAGAGGATGCGCAGTTGTGTTAGGATAATTCACATGTGTCAGAGTCGATGGGAGAAAGAGAATGTGTGAGGTGAGCAAAATGAAGTTCATTGATGAGGCATAATGAACGTGAATGATAACCAACGGGAAGTGATTAATCATAGTAAATAAGAATTAAGTATTTCTAAATATAGAAATATCAGGATTTCTATAAATTAATTGAGAACATGACCACCAAGGAATATGTTTGTGCTTTTGCTTTCATTTTTTTTTAAATGGACGGATTGTATCAAACAATCATGCATTGAGATATTATAGCTTCGACAAGTTATAAAGTACTGCGATGTGTACTAGAGTTTCTGTTCCAACATTGTAATATTTCTCTTGATCTCTATGAATTGTGAAACTTGTAAAGCTTAACCAACACATGTGCATTCAGATGAAAAAGAGGCTCTTTCTAACGTTATTATTAGTTTCAGGCATCATTTTCTTGCATCATTGTCTTTATTAGTCCAATGAGATCCAATCTTTTGGCTACAGATTCTAGAGTGGAAAGACATTGGTGTTGCCAATCTTCCTGGGGTTATTAGCCTTTTTGCTGGCTTGTTGATGTGGGTGACATCTCTTCGTCCTGTAAGGAGGGCTTATTTCGAAGTTTTCTTCTACATTCATCAACTCTACGTGATTTTTGTTGTCTTCTTGGCTCTACATGTTGGAGATTTCATATTCAGTTTTGCAGCTGGAGCAATATTCCTTTTCATTCTAGATCGCTTCCTAAGGTTCTGCCAATCACGCACTACTGTTGATGTAGTTTCAGCTGCTTGTCGGCCATGTGGGACTGTAGAACTGATCCTCTCCAAGCCACCAAGTATCAATTTCGTATTTTTTTTTTTCAGTTATTTCATAGGAACTCTTCTGAATTTTCTAATGGAAGCTCCAGCTTAAATTTCAAATTTATTTAATTACATGCCCTGACTACTCCAGTATAATATTTTGAGCTTTGCTATCATTACAGGACTCCACTATAACGCTCTGAGTTTTATCTTCCTTCAAGTTCGAGAATTGTCATGGTTGCAATGGCATCCATTTAGTGTTTCCTCCAGTCCTTTGGATGGTAAACACCATTTGTCAATTCTTATAAAAGTACTTGGTAAATGGACTGAAAAGCTGAGGGATATCATCAACAGTGTCTCAGATAACCATCAAAATGATTTAAGTTCTAAACTTAAGCTGATAACCGTTTCTGTCGAAGGGCCGTATGGGCATGAAGTACCATACCACTTGATGTGAGTAGCCAGGCTTTAATGTTATCATGAAAACTTTAAAATTACCAGGCATTAATGTTTTTTTCTTGTTTAGGTATGAAAATCTTATTCTTGTTGCTGGAGGTATTGGAGTTTCACCATTTTTTGCCATTCTGAGTGATATACTGCATCTATCCAGCGAGGGGAAATCCTGCTCGCCAAAGAACATTTTGGTTATTTGGGCTGTAAAAAAATCAATGGAGCTCTCTCTTCTTTCAACAGTTGATGCACAATCGATTTGCCCATCTTTCTCTGACAAGTTGCATCTTGAAATACAAACTTATGTAACTCAAGAATCAGAACCCCCATTGGTATGCAGACTTCCTGTATCATTAATTTCCCTTCAATAAAGGCTTCGTTTGGGACGACTTTCTTTATGCTTATTAAAGCAGCTTTCTAGCATAAATTTTTTTATTTTTTACTAAAAAACTACTTTATGAAGCAGTAAAAAAGCCATCCCAAACGAAGCCAAAATCCAGTGCTTAACTGTTAACTCTCTTTGTTCTCGTTGCAGGAAGATGGCAGATTCAATGAGAAAATGGGTTACCCTCCCCTCTTGATATCTTCAAGTAATTTGATGTCTTGTTTGGTTGGTACAGGGCATAAAGTCTGGGCAGGAATTTATGTTCTTGTGTCTACTATCGGCTTCATTGTGTTCTATGGTTTGCTGGAGTTATATTACATAAAACCTTTTCAAGTTGTTGCTTGGTGGTACCGGGGGCTTTTGTTCACCTTATGCATGGTTGCAAGTGTAGTACTACTTGGAGCCATTGTTATTTTCTTCTGGAACAAGTGGGAAATGAAGAGTTCAAGCAATGACAGTTGGACGGCAAACGATAATGAAAAGAAGAATCATAATATTTTCGTAACTGATGATAAGAAAGAAAATCTTACAAGCGTTCAAACAATTCAATATGGCACCAGACCGGACTTTCGAGGTAAATTCTTTGATCTATTTTCTTGCTTCCATATAATCTGACAACAACAACAACAACAACATCAAGCCTTTATCCCACTACGTGGGGTCGGCTACATGAATCCTTTTTCGCAATTGTCCTGTTAAAAGACAAATTCTCGTTTAAATCTAATAAAGAAATATCATTTCTAATATTTTCTAACCAAGTCTTTTTAGGTTTGTCTCTACCTTTCTTAACATTAGTCAAATCTAATACCTCTACTTTTCTAATCGGATCATCAGAAGGCTGCCGTTTTATGTGATCAAACAATCTAAGGCGACTCTCTCTAATCTTATCTTTTACTGGAGCTACTTCAACCTTTTTCACGTATATGCTCATTTCGTATCCTATCTCTAAGGGTAAAGCCACTCATCCGCCTGAGCATCCTCATCTCTGCCACACTTAGCTTAGTATTATGCTTCTCTTTTAATGGCCAACATTCTATATCATAAGCTTTGCAGGCCTCACCACCCTCTTATATAATTTTCCCTTAAATTTGATCGGTACTTTTTTATCACACAACAAGCCCGATGCATTCCTCCACTTCAACCATCCAACTTGAATTCTGCTGATAATATCCCCATCTATTTTACCATCACTCTGAACAATAGATCCAAGGTATCTAAAACGTGAACTCTTATTAATGATTTGATCGCCCAAAGTCACAATCTCCTCATTATGTCTATTACTACTAAAATTACACTACATATATTCCGTTTTAGATCTACTCAAGCGAAAACCTTTAGACTCTAAAGTTGACCTCCATAATTCAAGTTTACCTTCAACTCCCTCTTTAGTCTTATAAGTTCCAACAAGCATGATTTCTGTCAATTATAAAACTTTCATCATATTAACAATTGAGCAACATATCAGTTTCTTATAATCATCATGACTTTGCCATTCTGACCATTATGATAAAACAAATTTAATTCCAAATCAAAATGTTGCTACAGACTAATCATTTGGCAAGTCTGTGTTCTCTTTTCCAGCAATATTTAGCTCATATGCAGAACAGATGGGACACATTAATGTCGGTGTTATTGTATGTGGACCACCTGGTCTTCAGTCCAGTGTTGCCAGGGAGTGCAGGTATCAGAACATAAGGGGTAAATGGAACCATCCTATCTTCCACTTCAACAGTCAAAGCTTTGATCTTTAATATTCCACCATCCATACAGCCATATGTTAAATATATATTCAACAATTTGGAATATATTGTATGCTATGTATTATTGCATCACAAACCACAAACCAGAGAAAAATTATTATGTGTGGACGCCGAACATGGTTAGGACTCCGAAGACCAACCATAATACGCCACATCACCCCTTCGCTCGATAACACGGCTTGGTACTGCTCGGTATTGTTCGGTACCGCGGCTCAGTACCGCTGATGTGGCTACACCTGATTTGTCTCCAGAAGTAGAGCTGCGTCCGGACTCTGTACCAAATAATTTCTCCAAATCAGACCTCTCTCTCTCTCTCTCTATATATATATATATATATGATTGAAAAGTGAGACAATAAGCTTTTAATGCTCCCACATATTAGTGGATTTGGTTTCCAAAGGCAACTTATGTATCAAAAAAATTTCTAAAAAGTTGGAAGAAAGCATCAACAATTATTATGTGCGGCCATCCGACCGTCTGAAGATGAATGAGAGCGCCTCACGTCACTCGGTATTTAGCGGTACACAATAAAAAAGTGATGTTGCACGTTCTCATTCGTCTTCAGACACTGTCTGGTGAGCACACAGAATAATTAATCCTAAGTTTGATATAGAGAAATGAGGCAGTAAATAACATTAAAGAAAATTTTTTCTTAAAAATGGAATATATTCTAAGGCTTTGTTCGGGATAATATTTTTATTACTTTCTAAAATAAAATATTTTAGTTAAAGAAAAAATTATTTTATAAAGCAGTAAAAAAAATGTTTCAAAAGAAGTTTAAGTATTTTATTAATTGAAAGTAGGATTTAAGATTAATCATAAATAAATAGTTATGAGGTCAGTTATAAATTAAATTTCGGGTAAGTCGTTCATGTATATTTTGTTCAAAGAAAATCTCATATTAGGTTTGAACTAATGACTGCCTTAAGACCTAGCGAGCATATTATTTGAGCTATTGTTAGAGCTAAAGGCCTTCCCTTTTCTTTTCATTTTTTCTTTCTTTTTTAATAATATATATTTTTATTTTATTATTATTTATTTTTATTTTTGCCTTCCCTTTTCTTGTTGGGCTCACAGTTCAGTTCTTTTAGGTTAATTTTAGAGGTTTCATGTCATGATTATAAGTAAGTTTTACGCTGGCAGTTAACTACTTAATGCATTTCTTCACTTTTTTTTATTTGGGGCTTGAGACCTGACAACGATAACATTGTTGTTGTTGCAGGGTTAGATAATTTTACGTTGTGTTGGTGATTATAGAAGTTGGTGCGTGAAATTTTAAATGATATGAAAGTATAAGATAATTTTGAGTTTTTGTAACGTCGTATGAATTGAAAGGAAGGGATAGAAGAGGAGAGAAGCAAAATGAGAAGAAGAAATAGAATAAGTTTGTCTATGATAGTTAGAAATATAAGTTTGATGAGGATATGAGCTTTCCAATCACAAAATGTTCACTGGCATAAGGTTTTGTTTGGGACGGCTTTCTTCTTATTTTCTAAAACAGTTTTTTAGTATAAAAATTTCTTCAATTAGAACTTTTTTGTACTAGAAAGTTGCTTTAAAAAGCATTTCAAAAATTGTCCTAAACGAGTTTGAGCTACTTTTGTTTTCGAACTTTTGTGTGAGCGTGACCATTAAGATGATTATGTATTTTAATAAAAGTATAACGAGGATATTTTAATAAACATATAATTGTAGGAGTATTTTGTCTTAAATGAATTTTTGGATTTTTTTGTATGAATTATATTGTAATGATATTCATATGAAATTAAATTTATCATAATTATAGTGTACAATAAGAATATAAGATATTCTTCTTAAATTTTGATTATAATTAATTTTAGGGCTATTAGATATATTTTAAAATGAGTATGATATAATAATAAAATATATATGTATTATATTTATGTTAGATAAATTAAAGAATTTGAAAACTTATCATAATAAAATTTTGAGCAAATATAAAATTACATCTTGATTGTTTTTTATGGATATAATGCAAATAAAAATTACATAAAAGCATTATTTTTTTATGAGCATTATTGCAAGTCATTTGTTTGTTTTCAAATTTAATTAATGAAAAAATACTCATTAAAATATAATCAAATGAGATCACCAAATTATTCAGTCCATTAATCACTAATTAACCCTAATTACTTTAGTTTATTTTAATCATAATTAACTTATTAACATATAATTGATTAAATTAGTCGTTAATCATGGTTACTAATCTATTAATTCAAATCCTCTAAGCTCTTAATGTTAACAAATTGTCAAACAATTCAAGGATTAAACATATTTGAAATCCTAATTAATCAAATTCTACTTATAATCGTATAATAATTACATATATAACATCTAATTTTTATCTATTTACAAAAATAACAATAAAAATTCTAAAATAAACTATCAAACTTTACATATTTACGGAGATAGTTCTTTTTTATTCTTTAAATGATAATATTATAAATAAAATTATTTTTTTTCTCCAAAAAAAAAAACTTTCTCTAATATTGCGTTGAATTTGTTTGAGGTTTGCTATCATATCTTTAATCGAAGTGTAAGTCAAATTTTTAGGCTGAGTCTGATTTTAAAATTAAATTTAAATTTATCTAATAAAAACATGAAAAAAAATTTATCTTCAAAATTATTAATTTTTTTAAATTGGTTTTATATAAAAAAAATTATATTATTCTAATTTTGATAAATCTCTAAAATATTTATTTACATGTTTCAATGAGACGAAACTATTCGATATAATAAATAATTCGGTTTGAGTTCAAATATATCATAATCAAGCACTTTAACATATTTTGAAACTTTGGAATATTATTTGAAGGATTAAATGATCTTCAAGAATATTCAATTGTGACAGTCATTAAGATATTTAAATGCTCCATAAATGATTTATAATCATTGGGATCAATATGGGCAGCTTGGTCAAGTGTTGTGGATTTTGGCAAAATTAATCAATCATTAATGATAATCTTGTATGATCTTTATCGTCATGGATTATCAACAAAGAGCTCAACTAGATGAACTTGATTCGTTCTTGACGATATGTGATTCAACATAACTACTTGTACTGTACGATTGTGAATCGTATAGGATGATCTTGGACATAATTGAACTAATCATGCTGTACAATCTATGTTTTAAATTGTACAATCTGTGCATTTTACTATATGATCCGAAGACTTCGTATGGAAAATTACGATTTTTGAGAGTCCACTTTATAAACTCTTGTTATGTCTTTAGGGTAAGGAGTGCTTGAGCAGTCAAAGAAATTTTCTTCTTAGGAGAGAGCTTGGAGAGCTAAAAAAGCTCTATTGCGTTTTTCGACAATCACAACCGATGACCACTTTCAATAATCATTGCCACAATCTACCGACTTTCTTCATTTGATTATTGTCACGTGGCAACAAGTATTCAACCATGTTATAGTACTTTAATCGTCTATTTTTAGACATATGTCCTCTCTAATATCTATAATGAAAATCATATAATTATTTTCAGATGTATAACCCTACATCCTCTAATTGTTCAAAAGATTCGATCATTATACCTATAATTATAATAAGAATTATTGAAACTGGACTAGGCCCTAAAGTTGCTCCTCTTCTTTGGTTTTCTATATAAAATATTTTGGTCTCTCCCCTATCGCCACAAACTTTCTACCTGTTGTGTCCTGGAGTATTCGAGATGGTAGAGAAATATATATAGTTTAACGTCTTAGCATTGTACTAAGATCCAGCACACAAGCAGATAATAGAGAGGGTGTAGCGTTCATATGAGACACCATAGTTTTTACGTTAAACCCCTGAAAAGCGAGAATTACCACGGGGCCTGGCCTAGTTTGAATGAATCCACTAGTATTTGCAGTCAAATTTGGTGTCGTTGGGTTCGTATTTCCGAGACGTTCCGTTCAACGATAAGTTTGCTGAAATCAGAGTTCGGATAGTCCCAATTTTAATTTCGAAAGTTTCCAACTTGATTTTGCATCGAGATTCGTGCCCGATCAAGATAATTTTTTTATGACATATCACTACCGTATAACAAATCTTAATATAAATCCAATAATTTTAAGAATATCATAGCGTAATTTAGGATGTTTTGACAAAAAATTTCTCTTCAAAATATTAATATTATGCATGCTTTTAATATTTACATAAATATCATAAAATTCTTATATGTTAACATATCTAACCCCTACTTTTTTTATATTTATTATTAATCACTTTAAATGTCTCAATCATAGTCAACTAAATGTTTGGAAATGTGTGTTTTATTTAATTAAATTAATATTAGTAACTTTTTTTATATGATTTAATTTTTTTAGTGTTATATACTTATATGATCAAATATAAAAATTTCCGTTAGCCATTCTTATCTCTCGGAGCTCACTCTCCCGCGCTCTTCTCCCTCTCGTTCGCACGCCCGGCCTGCCGCCGGAACGAAGCCCTCCGCCTCCACCCTCTCTCGCGCGACCCAAAGTCCGGCCGGCCGTCGGCCCTCTCTCACGCACAGGTAACTTCTACCTCATTTCTTCTTTTTCTTCGTCCTCCTTTCCTTCCTCATCTTCCTCTCCATTTCTTCTTCTTCTTTATTTTCTTCTTGATTATTGTCCCCTCATTTTTCTCTGTTTTTTCGCTTTCTTCCCTTCTTCTTCTCTGCTTTTTTCTCCTTCCATTTCTCTATTTTCTTCTTCATCTTGTCTATTGATGCACAAAAGAATGAAGAAAATAAAGATACGTTCCGAAAACAAATAACGCCTCGTCGGCCACCGCTAACGCTGCGGTCGCCGCCACCAGCTCTCAGTCTTCATCCAGTGACAGGAAGCCCACCCCGCCTCTCACCACATCACTGATGTGGACTGCCACGGCGAAGCCTTCAACAGAAAATAAAGGCGATGGAAGAATCGTAGGACGCAGTTTCGTGAGATACTTGCCACAGGACGAGGCGGTGGCTCCGGACCTTGGCTCCGATGCCGGCGGATTGGACGCGGTGGAGTCGCAGGCGGTTGTTGATTTTCTCAGGGACGAACTTTGTCGTCTCCTCAGATGGGCAAATTATTAGGTCCCGTCGCTCGACCTAAAAAAAATGAAAACTTGCCACGCGGACTGCGCTTTAGGTGTGCTTTGACTGCGCTTTCTACTGCGATTTACCTGTACTTTACCTGCGCTTTTGACGCGCTTGACTTAAATTTCCACGGACACGTGTATATTCCACGTGGCGAATTTTTAGTGGATGTTCGAACCTAGAAATTAAATAGGTCTAGTGATCGGACCTAATAATTTGCCCTCAAGATGAAACCTAGGGATTTTCTGAAAGACAGTAATATCTCATTTCCCAGTATAACCCTAAAGTGTTTTAACTTAGGTCTCATTTGGGGCTGATTTTTTACTATTTCTTAAAGTAACTTTTTAGTATAAAAATTCAAAATTTTTTACTAAAAACTACTTTAAGAAGCTGCAAAAAAGTCATCCCAAACGAAGTCTTAGAAATAATGGAACATGAAATGTGCTAAAACCATCAATTAGTTGGTTGCAATTAGAAATGAAGATTGAGTTTAACCAATACAAATCCAATCAAAGTCCTCTTAAGTGGCTCTTTGGTAGCACTCAGGATTTGGTTTAAGAAGGATTTCATAAATCCGTTAAATCCGGATTTCAAAAATCTTGAGAGGCCTAAATTCTAAAGCTATTTGGTAACATTCATGATAAATCCTATTAAATCCCGTATGACTATTTGTCTGTAGAGCGAATTTAACCAGTGGACTCTTCCTCCGAGCCAATGGATTTCGTAAATCTGACAAAAACAAGATTTCAAAAATCAGGGTTTAAGCACGAAAAGGCGGAATGGCTTTCATTTGCGGTGAGATTTGGTTTTGCATTTTAGGCCGTTTGGCTGGATTTCGCTCAAATCCGCCTCAAATCCGGCCTAAATCCTGCTACCAAACAGCTCCTAAATGTGACGATTTAATTGCCATACACAAATTTAATGAAACTATATCTTCACTTTCTAGAACATGTTTTCCATTTACAAGCTACTACGTGGCTCCTTAGAATCATCTAAATAGGTAAATTCCCCCCTATGCATCCATGCTTTTGTTAATGCTACTACCCCATTTCTTCTTCGTTCTTCCTCTTCTTCCTTTATTCCTTTCCTTCCTCATACTCCTCTCCATTTCTTCTTCTTCTTTCTTCATCATTTTCCCTTCTTTTTCTCTGTTTTTACCTTTTTTCCCTTCTTCTCTATATTGTTTTCTGTTCATTTTCTATTATTATGAGTAGATAGAAGCAATCTGCTTATTTTCTTTCTTCAACTGGATTAAGGCATGATTTTCCTCATTTGTGTACAATATCACAAAATTTTGTGTTTAATTTGTTTTATGAAATTGTGTATCATTATTTGATTTCTTATAAATTACAGTTTTTGTGTAATCATTATATGATTTAGGAGATTTTTTGCAATTTTTTGATGGAATTTTGTTAGAAAATGAACCAAACGAGATAAAAGTTGAGGCAAAAGTGTACATTGGAATCATTTTATGTTAACTGATTTTTAATAATTTATTATTTTATTTTATTTTTTTGTTATTATTTTGTTATTATCTAATTAATTAAAATTTTGCTCACTCTGAAAAAAGAAGCTGAATTCGCCCTTGACTGTCGCCACCTGGCCAAGATAACTTGAGGTGAATTTCTAACTCTTCTTCTTCTTGCAACTGTGACTGTTGCCACCTGACCAAGATAACATTTTCTAGCGTTTTGAGTTCGTTGATGATTTGCACTTCGACTCATCTAGGAATGTCTCATGCTTATTGATATATATGTAGACTGATGATGATTGAAATTGCTTGGAGAAATCAAGCTGAGTTATAATTACCATTAGACTACTGATATTCTTAATTCAATTGTGACTTTGTCTTCATTTTACTATTTGATCAAGAATTTTTAGCTTGTCTACACACTTAACTTGTTCCCAGTTACTAGATGAGGCTTATTTGTACTTGATATGTCACCAAAAATTGTCTTGATGAGGCACGAATCTCAAAGCAAAATTGAGTTGAAAGCTTCCGAAATTAAATCAAAGACCATCCAAACTTTGATTTCAGCAAACTTATAGTCAAACTGAACATCTCAGAATCCGAGCCCAAATGGGTCCAAATCAAGAGTCCGAAGCATTGTTGGAGGTTTCAAACCATAATTTAGATTACCAAACGGTTTCCAAACGTGACATGCCTATAGTCGAATCGAGCGGCTCCACGAGACGAATCCAACGAGCCCAAGATCACTGAATTCTGATATCATTAAGGCTTTCAAATGACCATTAAACGGTCCATGATCAAGGAGATCAATATCGGCCGACCATTCAAACACTCCAATTTGGACCTTGATCCTCCACATATTTACAAGCCATGCCACTCTCAAAAACTATAAATAGGCCCTCATTCTTCACATGAAGAGGGGAGAGGAGTAGAAGTAAGGGAGGAGTTTGGGAGCTCTGTTCTTGCCGACCACCGCCGGAGTTCCTGCCGACCACCGTCGGACCTCCTGCCGACCACCGCCGAATCTCCTGCCGACCATTGCCGGAGTTCCTGCAGACCACCGCCGGGGTTTCTGTCGACCACCGTCGGAGTTCCTTCCGACCACTGCCGGGGTTCATGCTGACCACCGTCGGAGTTCTTGCCGACCACCGTCAGACTTCCAACAGTTCGCCGACCGCCGCCGGACTTCCTCCAGTTCACCTACCACCGTCAGACTTTCTCCAGTTCGCCCACCACCACTGGACTTCTGCCAATCCGCCTACCATCGCCGGACTTTCGCCCGTTCGCCAACCATCGCCGGACTTCAGCCAATCCTCCCAATAACTGTCATCCGACTATGGTCATCCTGACCTTCGTCTCATGTCAACTATAATCTTCCTGACCTTCGTCGCATGCCAACTACAATCTTTTGGACCTCCGTTATCAGCCTATTACGATCCTCCTGACCATCATCGCCCGCTGATAATGATCTTTGCGACCCGCATCGCCTGTCGACTACAATCCCTATCGACAACGGTCCCCTCGACCTTCGTCGCCCGTTGACTACGATTTTTCTGACCCCCGTCACCCACCGAATATGGTTCTTTCGATCTATTTTGTTCGCCAACTATGGTCTTGCTGCCGACACAAACATATCAACACTGATTCTTCCAACTCTTACTATACACTACACTCTACATGATGTATATTTGCTATTTCGAGCCAAGGCCCTCCTCTTAAGGAAGGGCATCATTTGTAATCAATTGCAAGCACTAGTGGATTCATTCAAACTGGGCCAGACCCCATGGTTTTTCCCCCTTTCTAGGAGTTTCCACGTAAAAACTCTGGTGTCTCTTATGAACTTTACACAATCTCTTTCATCTGTCTGTATATTGGATCTTCGTACAAAGCTAAGACATTAATCTTTATATTTCTCTACCGCCACGAATTTTGCAGGACGCAACAGTTTGGCGCCGTATGTGGGAAATGATTCCTAGCTGGGGGGCAAACTTATGCAAGTTTCTCTCGCCCCTCAGGTATCAACTAATGATGCATCAATGTCATTAGATTCTTTTGTAAACTGGGGGGCAACCTTGGCTGCAACCATGGCCATAAAAATTCCTCCAAATCTTCCAACATCCACGATAGTATATTTGGAAACTATTTTTTATAAAGCTGTTATCACATGCAATGATTCTTCTAATAGATTGCAAGCTGTGTACAGTCTATAGCTGGACTTCTCCTCATTGGGCATGGTCTTAATCTTGACCTCAAATAGATAATAACGGTCTAATGATATACCAATCTTCACATTTTATTCGGGTTACATGTAGCATATGCTACTTTCCAATCAAGACATAATCGATCCTAGAGAGATTCGATTCTACCTCTTCCATACAGGTTAACGTCAACGAGAGAAGCTCTGACAAACAACCTCAGATAGGTCAAACATCCTTAGTGAATCTCCTCGACCTCTTCCATACAGGTTAACGTCATCGAGTGAAGCTCTGACAAACAACCTCGGATAGGTCAAACATCCTTAGTGGATTTCATCGACCTCTTCCAAACAGGTTAACGTCATTGAGTGAAGCTCTGTCAAACAACCTCGGATAGGTCAAACATCCTTAGTGGATTTCCTCGACATCTTCCATACAGGTTAACGTCATCGAGAGAAGCTCTGACAAACAACCTCGGATAGGTCAAACATCCTTAGTGGATTTCATCGATCTCTTCCAAATAGGTTAACGCCATCGAGTCTCTGGCAAACAACCTCGGATAGGTCAAACATCCTTAGTGGATTTCCTCGACATCTTCCATACAGGTTAACGTTATTGAGTGAAGCTCTGACAAATAACCTCGGATAGGTCAAACATCCTTAGTGGATTTCATCGACCTCTTCCAAACAGGTTAACATCATCGAGTGAAGATCTGAAAAACAACCTCGGATAGGTCAAACATCCTTAGTGGATTTCATCGACCTCTTCCAAACATGTTAACATCATCGAGTGAAGCTCTGAAAAACAACCTCAGATAGGTCAAACATCCTTAGTGGATTTTCTCGACCTCTTCCATACAGGTTAACGTTATCGAGTGAAGCTCTGACAAATAACATCGGATAGGTCAAACATCCTTAGTGGATTTCATCAACCTCTTCCAAACAGGTTAACGTCATCGAGTGAAGCTCTGACAAACAACCTCGGATATGTTAAACATCCTTAGTGGATTTCATCGACCTCTTCCAAACAGGTTAACGTCATCGAGTGAAGCTCTGACAAACAACCTCGGATAGGTCAAACAACCTTAGTAAATTTCCTTGACATCTTTCATACTTGTTAACGTCATCAAGAAGGATTGGATCCCCATCAGGCCTCCACTCTATTGACATCTTTAGAGTATCATTAGAGGGTTACGGTTGACACAATGTGTGGCCCCCTCCATTACGTTGTCAGTTATATGCCATCGTCATCATGCATACCTTCTATCTTCAACAAAATGCACCTTAATTATCATCATGAGCTCACTGCCTGATTTCCAGCGTTAGAATATCACCTAACCACTTCCAATAGGCTTTCATTGGCATACTCCATGCATTAAAGGATTGACTTATGATCGTTGAATATCTTCACAATTTTAATCAACACCAAGCTTTTGCTTGTTCTTTAAACATCATCAGATCTCATCCTGACTACCCATCGTAGTCAAATTTCTACTAAGTCTCTAACCATTGGACTTCTGCCCGATCGCTGTCAGACTTTCACCTAACCGTCATCAAACTTCCACCCTGTCGCCACACATTACAGGGTTCTACCTGTCCATTGATTATAGTCGAATCTCCTTCAAGGCATTGTTAATGTCAAATCTCTTCCCAAGGGAGGCCACCGTTGGGTTGTTTCTACCTTTTGCAAGAAAGCAAAATTTCAATCGCCATCAATGCCCTCCGAGCTACCAATCCACACAAGGACCGACACAAGAGGGCAATAATTTGATTGTCGTCGTCACCCTCCGAGCTACCAATCCACACAAGGACCGGCACAAGGGAGCAATACTTTGATCGTCGTCGGCACCCTCCGAGCTACCAATCAACAAAAGGACTGGCATAAGAGGGCAAAGCTTTGATCACCACCAACATTCTCCGAGCTACCAATCCAAGTCAAAAACTTGGACCGGCACAAGAGAACTAGGCTTTGAACGCCGCCAATGTTCGCTTTGATCGCCACCTATGCTCCCCGAGCTACCAATCCAGGAAATATTTGGACTGGCACAAGAGAGCAAGGTTTTGATCGCCGCTGACAATCTCCGAGCTATCAATCCAAGAGGAGGGCTTGGAATGACACAAGAGATTGTGATTTCTTCCACCTCCTAAAGCGGTATTTATAGGAAGAAGGATGTGGTAGATGAAAAGTTATTCCAGAAAATTCTTGATTTTTTTTAGAATTTGAAATGTTTAAAATTAAATGTAAAATGAAATAATAATAATTACAGTGATATATTGAATGTATCTAGACGACACTGTGCCGAAATCTTGAATATTGGTCTGAAGGCCAAACGGCCAAAAAAAAAAAAAAAGTCTTGGAGACTTCATGGCTTACATAAAAACTAGTGCACGCATTATCTTTTTAATACTATACACGTTATAACTCCATCTAATATTGAATTGGCCTGAAACAGTTTAACAATAATTAATAACTTCTTAAAGTTATAATAAATATAATAGCAGAAGCTCTAACCTCCATTTTATCAATAGTAGCACAAAAAATATATATAATTTTATTATAAACTTATCTATATTTATAAAGTAAGTATGAATCAACATAAACACTAGATATACATAGTATTATTTGATCTAATGACATAGGATATTATTTGTAATATTTTATTACAGATATTTTGGTATATATACATCTAATTTACTCATTAGAAGTATAATAATCACCAATTAAGCAAAAATAAGGCAAAAGTCCTAATTTATCATAAGCTTGATATCATAATAATAATTATCAGACAAGCATATCATAAATGAACAAGTATATATTTTCGGACGTCGAAGCTTGCAAAGTCCGAAAATAGGGGGGCAACTGATATGTCACAAAAAATTGTCTTGATGAGGCACGAATCTCAAAGCAAAATTGAGTTGAAAGCTTCCGAAATTAAATCAAAGACCATCCAAACTTTGATTTCAGCAAACTTATAGTCAAACTGAACATCTCAGAAAGACGAACCCATCGACACCAAATTCGACTCAATCCGAGCCCAAATGGGTCCAAATCAAGAGTCTGAAGCGTTGTTGGAGGTTTCAAACCATAATTTAGATTACCAAACGGTTTCCAAACGTGACATGCTTATAGTAGAATCGAGCGGCTCCACGAGATGAATCCAACGAGCCCAAGATCACTGAATTCTGATATCATTAAGGCTTTCAAATGACCATTAAACGGTCCATGATCAAGGGGATCAATATCGGCCGTCCATTCAAACACTCCAATTTGGACCTTGATCCTCCACATATTTACAAGCCATGCCACTCTCAAAAACTATAAATAGGCCCTCATTCTTCACATGAAGAGGGGAGAGGAGTAGAAGTAAGGGAGGAGTTTGGGAGCTCTGTTCCTGCCGACCACCGCCGGAGTTTCTGCCAACCACGGCCGGAGTTCCTTCCGACCACCGTCGGACCTCCTGCCGACCACCACCGGAGTTCCTGCAGACCACCGCCGGAGTTCCTATAGACCACCGCCGGGGTTTCTGTCGACCACCGTCAGAGTTCCTTCCAACCACCGCCGGGGTTCATGCCGACCACCGTCGGAGTTCTTGCCGACCACCGACAGACTTCCAACAGTTCGCCGACCGTCGCCGGACTTCCTCTAGTTCGCCTACCACCGCTGGACTTCTGCCAGTCTGCCGACCACCGACGGACTTCCACTAATTTGCCGACCACCGTCAGACTTTCTCCAGTTCGCCTACCACCACTGGACTTCTGCCAATCCGCCTACCATGGTCGGACTTTCGCCCATTCGCCAACCATCGCCGGACTTCAGCCAATCCTCCCAATAACTGTCATCCGACTATGGTCATCCTGACCTCCGTCGCATGTCGACTATAATCTTCCTGACCTCCGTCGCATGCCAACTACAATCTTTTGGACCTCCGTTATCAGCCTATTACGATCCTCCTGACCATCATCGCCCGCTGATAATGATCTTTGCGACCCGCATCGCCCGCCGACTACAATCCCTATCAACAACGGTCCCCTCGACCTTTGTCGCCCATTGACTATGATTCTTCCGACCCCCGTCACCCACCGAATATGGTTCTTCTGATCTATTTCGCTCGCCGACTATGGTCTTGCTGCCGACACAAACATATCAACACTAATTCTCCCAACTCTTACTATACTACACTCTACATGATGTATATTTGCTACTTCGAGCCAAGGCCCTCCTTTTAAGGAAGGGCATCATTTGTAATCAATTGCAAGCACTAGTGGATTCATTCAAACTGGGCCAGACCCCGTGGCTTTTCCCCCTTTCTAGGGGTTTCCACGTAAAAACTCTGGTGTCTCTTATGAACTTTAAACAATCTCTTTCATCTGTCTGTGTACTGGATCTCCGTACAAAGCTAAGGCATTAATCTTTATATTTCTCTATCGCCGCGAATTTTCCAAGACGCAACAGTACTGATCAGTATCTTACTGAAAAAGGCCTATATATATGGCAAAAAATTATTCGGTGCGGACGTCGAACACCATCTAGAAACCAACCAGAATGTGCCATGTCACCCCCCGCTCGGTACCACGGCTTGGTACTGCTCGGTACCGTGGCTCGGTACCACTGACATGGTGCATTCTGATTGGTCTCCAGAGGATAAACTATGTTCGACATCCGTGCAGAATAATTTCTCCTATATTTGGGTTATGTGTTCATGTAACGTGATTTCTTATAAAAAGGTTTTTCAGCGTCCAATGATTTTGAGAACACCCATTCAATAAAATTCAGAAGAGGATTTTATTTTTCCCTGATGCATATAATTCTCAGCTTTTCTATATTTGAGATTCGTTTCATGATACTTTTCAGCTAATAATAATTTGTTTTGATATTTAATACCATGCAGCCTTACCAAAAGAAGCATTAATCAACGAATAATTATTGCACGTGCATTAAATTCTTCGCTTTGTTTGATCATTTAATCAACGATCACAAACGAGCTATAATCGAGCTGGGCCACGAGTATCTTGTCAAACACTCAGTTCTTAGTGGTCCTTCAACATTATTTTATGAAAATAGTAACACTTGTGTTTGTTATGATGACGACTTCATTCCTATGATGATATTTTTTCTATGTTCACGTATATGTTCATAGTTAACACGTATTTGCCTTAATATTAATTAGGGGTGTCAATTTCGGGTTACGGGTTGGATTCGGGTTGAACCCGAACTGACCTGGCACTATTCGGGTTCGGGTCAACCCGACCCATTTTTGCAAATGGGTCGATTTTCTGGACCTGAACCCGACCCGCTTCGGGTCCGGGTCAACCTGACCAGACCCGAATGACCCTTGACCAATAAAAATCTGCTATTTTTTGGGTCTAAAAACGGGTCAATCTCCTTTTTTCGGGTCAAAATTGGGTAAAAAACGGATCAATCTCGGATTGATGGGTCAAAAACGGATTTTCGGGTCACAAACGGGTCGATTTCGGGTCACAAACGGGTCGATTTCGGGTCAACGGGTCAACCCCAACCCGATCCGATTTTTTAAACCGGTCAAATTGTTTAACCCGAACCCGACCCGTTTCGGGTTCGGGTCAACTCAAACCCGAAATTTTCGGGTCGGGTTTGGGTCGGGTTTTCAGGTCGGGTCCAATATTGACAGCCCTATTTAACACTGCATTTGTCATTATTTGTTTTTTATTTTCTTTTTAGACAACTTGAGAATCTCAATGAGGTTATATTTTAATGGGATTGACCCAAAATTGCTAATTTTCGGGTCAAAAATCGGGTCAATCTCAGATTTTCGGGTCAAAATTGGGTAAAAAACGGGTCAATCTTGGATTTTCGGGTCAAAAATGATTTTTCGTGTCACTTTTGGGTCAATTTCGGGTTGGCGGGTCAACCCGAATCCGACCCGATTTTTAAAACGGGTTGATTTCATGAACTCGAACCAGACCCGTTTTGGGTTTGGGTTGACCCGAACCTGGATTTTTCCGGGTCGGATTCGGGTCGTGTTTCGTGTCGTGTCAAAAATTGACACCCCTAGTTTTTCTCTTCTTTGATTTTTTATATAAAATTTTTGGTCTCTTACAAATTATATCTTCGCATATTGAATTTTTATATAAAGCTAAATCCAACATATTTTAAGCCCATCATGGCATAATTTAGCATATTATGTCATATTTTTTCTCTTAAAAACATTAATAGGGTTTAAGATTTTAATATTTATATACATACCACAAATTTTTTCTATTTATTGTTTGACAAGTTTTACGCTGATTGTCGACTACATAACGCAACCCTCCACTTTTCTAATCCAGAACTTGGGACCTGGCAACGGCAGTGTCACATAAAACGGCAGCCTTGACCCGGTTAGGAGAGTAGAGGTATTAGATTTGACTTATGTTAAGAAAGATAGGGGTCGACCTAAAAAGACTTGGTTAGAAAATATTAGGAATGACCTTTCTTTATTAGATTTAAACGAGAATTTGACTTTTAATAAAACACAATGGATAAAAATGATTAATGTAGCCGACCCCACGTAGTGGGATAAAGGCTTGATGTTGTTGTTGTTGTTATACATACCACAAAATTTTTATATATCTACATATCTAATACTTAAATTTTTATATTTACATATATGCACCTTCAATGTTTATATCATATCCAAATAAATGTATGAAAAATGCATTTTTTTTATTTTAAATATATTAATATTAGTGATGTTTTTTAATATGATTTAATTTTAAGTGGTATATAAATAAATATAAGAATTTAGGTATTGGTATATAAATACATCCCTTTTTTTAATATGAAGGGATTTATCAAAAATCAATCCCAAAAATGGCGATTTACTGATTTACATACATATAATACAAAATATTATGATTTATTTATTTAATACATAAATTTTACTATTATATATTATAAACATTTATTATCTTTGTTAAATGAAGTAATTAAAAAACTGATTTTGATCCCTCATAATCAAACAATTATTATGTCAGGTGACCTAATGTAGCTCTACGTTCGGACGCCAATAACATGTCGTCACGTGCTCTTACTCTTTACCTCGCGGCCCGAAGACCTGACCCAGACTGAAACTCGGGATTGCTATGTTCGCGTATTGCTAGGTATTACTCGGTATTACTCGGTATTGCTAAGTATTGCTTGACAATAACGAGAAATACCGCTCTGTCAACACCAATACCGAGCAATACCTAGCAAAACTCGGTATTGTTTGATATTGCTATGTATTAGTCTTCATAGAATGATATTTTTCGTTATTGCCAGCAAAATCGACCAATACCTACCAATACCGAGAAATACGCGAACATAGCAATTCCGGATCCGTTCCGGGTCGAGTTGTCGGGCTGCACGATAAAAAATAAGAACACATGACACTATTTTACTGACGTCCGAACGTAGAATTAAATTAGATCACCTGACCAAATAAAAGTTCCTCATAATCAAACAGAATATTTCCTTCCATGGTCAGAATCAAAATCGGGTTGAAGAAAGCAAAAATAATTCCGCGGTGACACAAAAGAACAAACGCTCCTCTGTCTCCCCCTCCTCACACTCTCTCCCTCTGCCCCTCACATCTCTCTCTCTCTCTCTCTCTCTCTCTCTCTCTTCTCTCTTCTCTCTTCTTACCTCGCCCTCTCATACCCCTCCCCAATTCGTTTTCAGAGAGTTTGACGGTTTGGATGCTAGTTTTTCTTCGGGTAAGGAAACCCTAAGTCGACGCTTGCTTTGTTCTTCAACAGCGGACGATATTGTAGGAAGGGAACGTGCTTTCGAGCAGTGTAGAAGTGACGCTACAAATGGATGGAGGACCGGGTGCTTACAATCCGCGGACGGCGGAGGAGGTTTTCAGGGATTTTAGGGGCAGGAGGGCTGGGATGATCAAGGCTCTTACTACTGGTCTTTCTCTGTTTCTCTTTCTGATCGTGTTGTATTTTTTTCATTTTTTGGTTGTATTTTGGGTGATGGTGTAGTATCTTTTCCTTTGCTGCAGAGGTGGAGAAGTTTTACCAGCTCTGCGATCCTGGTGAGTTTTCTCCTATGTGTACCTTTCTTTGTGGTTACTGGATCCTGGATGATATTACTACCTGATTATAACCCTGCGCACATTTTATTGCGGAGGATGGTTTCTCCGATATTAGAATAGGGGTGATTTGATTTATTTTACCTATCATGCTTCCTCTTTTCTTGGAGGGCTTTGAATGTGCCGTACGATTGCTTTTCAATTGTTTTAGGCACATTTTTGTTAGTTTATTGATGTTTTTGTGATTGATTTAGCTTTAATAACTTGTAGTATATGTTTTTTTCTTACATTCTCATTCAAATTTCCTAACATAGCATGTTGTATGCTTTTGTGGTCTATTCTTAGGCTTCATTTGGGACAGATTTCTCACTTTCTCACTGCTTTCTAAAACAGTTTTCTCATACAAAATTTTCTTTTTAAAAAAGAAAGTTCTAAAAAACTGCTTTTTAAAGCAATACGAAGCCTTATTTATTTCCTATATTTAGAAAATGGAATTTATGAATATTAGTTGATGGTTAAGCCGGTAGTATTTTTGTGGAGAGTGATTGATATGCTGAAGGCACTTCATAAATTTATTTCCTTTTTGTTATGTGCAGAGAAGGATAACTTATGTCTGTATGGATTTCCTACTGAGACATGGGAAGTAAACTTGCCTGCTGAGGAAGTCCCTCCGGAGCTTCCTGAGCCTGCATTAGGCATAAATTTTGCCAGGGATGGCATGGATGAGAAGGACTGGCTATCACTAGTGGCAGTTCACAGTGATGCATGGTTACTGGCTGTCGCATTCTATTTTGGTGCGCGCTTTGGATTTGACAAAGAAGCAAGGTATACATGTTTATCATTTCTATAAATTATGTGAATTTGTTAAATGATAAAGTGTGACAATTTCGTTCAGTTTGTTAGATTTCCGCAGGCTAATTTCTTTCAATTTATGCTTGCTTTAGTTTTTAATGTCTGTTTTATACTTCATTTTTTTTACATGTACAAATTGTAACCTGATATGCCCATCCAAGTCCTGGGTAGGCTAATTCTTAAGAGTTCATGTACCATGAAGTTCAGTAGTGAACTGTTTGAGATATTAATAACTGAATTTCAGAGTTTGTTAATTTCTACAAAGAAACTATTTAATTTATTTCTTTTCAATTCTAATATGGAGTGCAAGTGAGTGGAGTGTCAGAAAAAGAGTCACTCCTTTGAATTTAGTAGTCGAATACATAGAGTTAGGTAAATTCTTGGGTCGTTCATGAATTGATTGGGGTGAAAGTAGCTAAAATTTTGAGATGTTTGCACTGATATGAGCTTAATGTATTATGCACATTGGAAACACTAACTGTAGGCAGCTTATGTGTAAATCTCAAAAGCAAAAATATTACATTTCTTCATCCTGAAATTGTTTCTTGTTTCAGCAACCAATCATACATCATTCACTGTGTATCTTTCTTGCTTTCTATAAGTCTTGTACTATTTGGGCCCATGCAAACCTTCTTTACTTTAGGGAGCAACAAAACTAGAAGATAGATCTCATTGAATAGTTGAACTTCAGGCGCCAATAAATATTTTCAGCAATAATCTTGTTTGATAGTTTTCCTATTCCATTCGTTCCCTTAAATTGTTGTTTGTGGCGTTTAGCTTATCTTTATAGCTTGGTTACTATTCATACATCATGTTTTCTTTGCTCTTCTTTTCCTTTTTATTTTATTGTTTTTTTTTCAACATTATTCCTATCCCTCAGTCCAATCGCTGCATCTTGTAGCCTTTTTGTGCGTTCCCAAATCTCGTAAAGTTGTTCTATAATTTTCTCTTACAGGGGTCAGTATCCAGTACTCTAATGTGATACTTTTATACTATATATCTTTATAGTTGTGACCTAGATTCATTATAATATTATCTTTCTTATCACAACAACTATATCTTTAATTATTGGACAAAACACACCAATATAGTGTTCTTAGTGATTTTTAGTATATATATTTTAATATGCTGCTATAACATTCTCTTGTCATTTATAAAACATTAACATCTTTCCATTTTATCAAGACTCTTAAAGTCAGCTTGATTAGAAATGATTCAAATATAGTAAATTAATGGATTTCTCTTAAAATAGATTCGAACCAAATATGGTTACATATGGACCTATGGTTATGGCGGGGTTGTAGTCTGACAGCATTTTTCTATATCTAGCTTGGCCTAGCTATTGAAGTGACTGATTTGGTGACTTGGACCCCAATGTGGGTCTGATTTGGTTTTGCATTACTTTTGCTTTTGAGTCAATGATTTTTTTTCTTAGGCGGGTTTCCTTTGAATCCAATGACCTATCGGGCAATCTTGTGAGGGTGAAGGAAGACAACCAAACAAACATCATGATGGAAATGAAATTGTTCCTATGTTCTATGGCATCTTCACGTGGTACTTCTTAACACACATTGATACCTTTCAAATAGATAGGTGCATGAAACTACTTAACACAAGTACATAAAGTTTCCTTCGTCACCTTATTTTTGTTTCTTTGAACTTACCATGTAATCAAATTTGGATAAGTTTAAATTTGAATGAAACCAAAGTTTAGCATCCTTAGTTCAATCTTGACTATTTTTGGTTGATTTTATAATTTTTTTTTTCATTTATTTCTATTTAGTACTATTTGATATGTCAAAACTATGATTCACAAATCATTGTGAACAATTTCTATCCCTGTTAATTTAGGTCTTATGGTATTCTCTTCTTGCTTCTTAATCTTGCAATAATAATTTTACCAACCTGTCTAATATTGCAGTGCTGGAAAATTATTACTTTTTTTCTTTTCCTAATTTTATTACGCTGATCTATAGATGTTGCATTGCCTTGGTGTTTCTGGTGAGTCTCGTGATAGTTGCAGCTCATCCTTGCTATCAAAGTTTGTGCATATATGCAGCGATTGGATAAGTTTAATTACTTCACATAGATCCTAGTGCATTCCTATGATCTCATTAAATTTAAAAAAAGTTACAATAGTTAATGAAGTAAATATTTTCTGAATTAATAATTAAATAATTCCCACATAATAATTCAAACGATTGTTTATTTATTATAATTATTAAGCTATGAGTGATAAATTGCAATAGATATGACATAATAATTTCTATTAATTTTTTTTATATCAGCCTTGTAAATATTAAAATTATCTTTGAAATGAGTGCCTGTAGTCCAGGCTGATCTTATGTTTTCTAATGAATTTAATGTTTCTGAAAATTTTCTTTTTGTTTGAATTTTTTTAATTCCAATTTTTTTTGCATAAAAAAATAGTAAAAGTCAGAATAGTAATTCAAATTAAAATTTTTTTCTTTTCCTAATTTTATTATGCTGATCTATAGATGTTGCTTTGCCTTGTTGTTTCTTGTAAGTCTCGTGATAGTTGCATCTCATCACTGCTATCAAAGTTTCTGCATATATGAAGTGACTATGAATTAGCCATCTTTCTTGGCCCTATGCTTTCTTGCTAAAAAAGTAAGATCTTGATTTTCACACTGAATTAATTCTTAGAAGTCAAACAACATTTTCATCAATTCTGATTTGTCACACTTTGAATTGCAAGTGCATTTCCTTCAAATTATTTCATAAATTGTGATTGGGTTATTCAATTCCTCATTTCTTAGTTTTTTTTTTATAATCTTTTTTTATTTTTATTAGTTGATTTAATAATCACTATCTATCCAACTTTCATTCTTCCTATGTCTGCAATTTCATTTGATCGCTCTCTTTTTGGTCTTGTCGACTTGCATCTATTCAAATTGAACTTTTGTTCTTTTTTTTTTTAATTTTAATTTTTGTCATTATTTGATTATTTAATATACAATATACTGGAACATACATCATGCATGCATGAAATTAATGAATTTTACATGTTTGATTGTGTGTATGTTGTAGTGATGTGGACATCAGATCATGGAAAGTATATCAGAGATGTGGCCGACAATCTACGACCACGATTGCGCCGATCTATTTTAAAGTTTTCATATGTATTTGTTTTATTTATTTGCTTTATGTATTTGTTTTAGTAGCATTTTCCATTGTACCCTTGAGGGTTTTGTTATATGTAAGCCCTAGCGGCTATGTCGTCTTTTATTTTTCCTTTCATTGTATGAGGCTATATATTTCACACTTATGTTTCTTTTGAAGTTAATGAATGAATTATAATCAAATTCCTGCAAATTGAGTTCTTGTGAGAGCTTGAGAGTCTTTGGAGAGAAATCCCTTGGAGAGGGAATCGGATCACCCACCAACTTTGGAAATGTTCGGGTTCGTGGCTATTTTTCTTACCTATTCTCTCTTCTCCTCCTCACTCCCTTCCCTTCCACCACACGGCCCAACCACCCCCTTCCAAAATCGCTTGCCACCTCCAAGCTCCACACCACCGGCCAACCATAGAACCCATCCCTTTGTCTTCGGCTAACACCCCAACCTCCGATCTCCCAACCGACCACATCACCACACACCAAAACTGGCGGACCTCCAGCTCTAGTCACCGGCCCCCCCTTGGAATTGCCCCCATCAATGCTTGCAATCAAAGCCCTTCCTAATTGGGTCTTTATATTTTAGGTAACACAATTAATTCATAACTCAAATTTATTTGAATTTGAATTTGTTACCTAATATACAAAGTTCTATTTTAGGAAAGTTTCCAAAATCAATCATATTTGAATTTTAAATTAGATTGGAATGAGATCCCTCCTTCCTAATTTAATATTCCAAATCAAGAAGGCTTGATTTCTTTTCCCATGCCCCTCCCTCTCTTTCTATGTCGCCGCCCCCCCCCATGTCCCCACCCATTGATTGCTTCCCAAAGTTAAGCATCTTACTTGGGAAAGATTTCAAACCTCTCCCTCTCTCTTACTTGCCCCCTCTCTCTCACCTATTTCTTTTTAAATCCTTTCCAAACTTAAATGGTTAATTAGGAAAACAATTTCCCAATCTCCCTCCATCCTCCCTCCTTAAAATCTGAAGTCTTTTCCCTCCACCTCCCTCTCTAACTTAGCCGTTTCTCCCTACCCATATTTCCTCTAAAATTTGAACTAAAATCTCCCCAAGTTCCCTACCGTGGCCCCTACTTGGATTCTTGAGAGAAACTTCTTTCTCTCAAGGGAAATCTATAAGGACAGCAAAGGGATGTCTTCTACAACATTTCAACACTACGAGATCGATGCATGGTCGATCCTAAACTTGACTCCAGCTTCGTCTACAATGAACAAGGCTTCGTCGACATCCTCCGATCGCCTTTCTTCCATGCCAATCCGTAAGTAGACAATTCTGCCGAGGAATACGTGGAGCGTATCATATTTCACTCTGTCAGAAGTCATTGAAGAACAGCTTTCCACCGTTCAGTAGCAAATCACCGGCGTGCCTCGACGAGGGTGAACTTTCTTCTCCTATTCAATTTCCTTCCTAATATTCTTCTATTATAGGTTGTGAATCAAGCATAAAGAGTCAGACAAAGCCATCTACCTAAGCTTAGTAAATGTAGGTAATGAGTTATGACTTTCTATGCATCTACTCTCATTGTTAATTTAGGGATGTTATTGAAAATCCCTAAATTTGTTTATATTGAAGTTCTAATTGTTTTGGTGATCTTAACTATTAACATGTGATTTGGCCTCAGCAAAAGCACCCCTCTTTTGTTTTCTATTATCGTTAAGTGGTTAACGTTTTAATTCTTAGTGCTCTTACGTAAAAGCGTGCAAATTCTTATTAAATTCATTTAAATCATACATGATTCTACATCATGTAGTCATCTTCACTCTAT
This sequence comes from Dendrobium nobile, assembly GCA_022539455.1. Taxonomy (NCBI): domain Eukaryota; kingdom Viridiplantae; phylum Streptophyta; class Magnoliopsida; order Asparagales; family Orchidaceae; genus Dendrobium; species Dendrobium nobile. The sequence continues at coordinate 4,125,770 of CM039724.1, read as the reverse complement.
TTATAACTAGCAATTAGTTCTAAATTTATTTCTTTAGCACTTATTTAACTTTATTCTTGAGGATTTTTATACTTATCCTATAATGCATGTTCTTTTATAAATTTTATTGGTACATGCATGAAACGGTATGTATGATATTAACTGGGGCATCAAACAAGTCTTTAGCTAAAGGAATGAAGAGCACAAGACCCAATTTTGTTTCTGATAGAGATTTATGCATGGGCCAATTGCATTTTTGTCCCTCAGGGGAAAGAAGCACTTCATCATGTTCTATCTTGTTTGAATTCCTTCACATAGATCCTAGTGTATTCCTATGGTTTCATGACAGTCTCTTAGTATAACTACTGCTCTTCATCTGTCATGAATTTTTATACCGTTCATTGAAGCCACATGCCTACCTTTGGGAATTTTGGTTCTCCACTTTGCATATTTGAGCTGTACAATTTGCAATTTTAATTCACGTTGGTAAAAGAAAATATGACAGTCTAGTGTTGAATATTGGAACTCTTTTCTGACCAAGAAAGCCCCTCCCATGGTATTTAGAGAAAGATATTTTGATGGAATGAGAATGAGATTTTGAATATACACACACACATACACATGCATACTATGAGTGATTAAATTTAAAAAAAATTGCAATAGTTAAATAAGTAAATATTTTCTGAATTAATAATTAAATAATTATCACATAATGTTTCAAACGATTGTTTATTTATTATAATTATTAAGCTATGAGTGATAAATTGCAATACATTTGACATAATAAATTCTATTAATTTTTTTAATTAGTCTTGTAAATATTAAAAATATGTGAAATTAGTGCCTGTAGTCTAGGCTGATCGTAAAATTTCTAATGAATTTAATGTTTCTGAAAATTATTAGCATAAAAAATTAGTAAAAATCAGAATACTAATTCAAATTTAAAATTTTAGGCCCTAACCATCTTATTATAGCCAAATTAATAGAATAAAAATGCATTCCAGTAATAACCTTCAACTAATTTATTTACTAAGTCATCTAAAATTATGTTATGGACAATTTTTTTCATTATCATTTAAGAGTGTTAATAATATAATCGAGAATCCTAATGGCACTTACAAGAGTTCGATCCTTACATCTGTGCCCTGGTGTATACCTCTCCTCACATTTGAAACAAAGCCCCTTCGCTCTCTTCTCCTGTAACTTTGTTTCTGTGAGCTTCTTGAAGTTATCCCTGGGTCTTCCACCGACAGTTTCTCCTTCTGGATCTCCCGAAGGGTACCCGGTGTCGGCTCCCTAGATGCCAAAACGGTGATGGTCGTCCTGTACGTGCCTCCTGATTTGCTGCCTTCCATCCCTTTCTTCAAGTGCCTCTGATCCTCCACCAACTAAGCTAGCTCCATAGCCTCTCCTAAGTCACGAGGCCTCATTACTCTGATCGTTGCCCGGATCTCTAATGTCAGTCCCTTCATGAAATTTTTCTCTAGCACTGTCTTAGGAAGGCGGTTCAATCGGCTTGCAAGGTATTCGAAGAACTGCTCGTGGAAGTCTCCTCCAAAGCCAGTTTAAAAACGTTCTACCAAACAATCCTTGAATTCTCTCCAACTTCGTTTGGGTCATCACATGTCCTTCCACTAGTACCAAGACAAAGCCTTCCCTTCCAAACATAGGCCCGTTGCGGTCAGTCTCTCCTCCTTTGTCAACCTATTGTCCGTGAAATATTTTTCTACCTTGTAGATCCACCCGTGCGCATCATCCCCTTCAAAGATTGGCATCTTCAGTTTCCTTACCCTCAAATCGCCTCCGTTCCCTCACTAATTCCCCTTTTTCCAAGGGGTGGTGGTTCCCCCCAAGTGTCCCAATCATCCCTTCTATGCTCATACCCTCCTTCCAAATTTAGCACCCCTTGGATCATAATAAGCCCATCTCCTTTCAATTCAACCCCCCCCCCCCCCCCCCCCCCCCTCAGTCATAACCACCCCTTTTTCTTTCAAAATTTGCCCCTCTCATCTCAAGTTGAGCACCCCTTTGCTCATGCTCTACCTCCTCACTCTTCTTCCCATATCCTCTACCCGGTTCCTCCATAGGAACAGGCTCTAGGGGTAGGCATTCTCTTTTTTCTCTTTGGAGTCACCACCTTTTGATCTCCTCTTTGCCTTATTGGATTAGAGTTTTCCTTGCTTCATGGGTTGCCAGAGGCTTCCTTTGCCTTTGACGATGCCGTTTTGGATTGGCCCTCAAGCAATTTCTTCAACATCTCCTCTAGGGTGGAAAAATTCTCATCCATCTTCTCATGGATAATTTGACTTTTAACATCTGAAAGTTGGGTGTGGAGATCTGAAATTTCAATTTTCAATTGTCCAATCTCTCCTTCAAACACTTCTATCTTGTTTCCTGCCATGGGAACTTAGATTTAGGCTCCAATAGCAAGAGCTGCAAATTTGACGCGAATTCTGACCTCCCATCAGCAAAAACAATACGACCGGATACGGAAAACAGCAAAATTCAGCGAGGAAGACTTCAAATTCAACCCAGAAAATTGCTTTGATACTAATTTGATAGGAAACACTTGAAGATATCAAGTAAATCCTATCAATAGTGGCAAAAACAACAATTTTCTCCGCAAATCCAATGTAAAAAATAAACAACAAAACAGTAATTTTTATTGAAGAAATCAAACTAATGAAAGAATTAAATACTATTGATCCTCTATTCGAGAGGAGGATCTATCTCTACCAAGACGCTGCTAGAGCTCAAAAGAAACCTAAACCTAAGAGATCCCAAATTTCAGCCAAATTCAAGATGCCTTAACCATAGGAAAACAAACTTTTAATATATACATTCCAAAAGGAAATATCTAAATAGTCCCTACATTCAAATTTCCCTGCTAAAGTTTTCCTAAAACCTTCCTAATCGACTCCTTTGAACTGGGCGATTCGTGTGGTGCGTACAGGGGGGCGGAGGTGTTCCACCTATATTTCATGCGAGCCGGTCCCGTGTGGACCGGCTGGATTGGTCCAACGGACCAGTCTAACATAAACCTAGAAAGGCTTGGTTAGAAAAATTACAAGTGACCTTATTTATTAGATTTAAATGAGAATTTGACTCTTAACATGACACAATGGAGAAAAATGATTCATGTAGTTGACCCCACGTAGTGAGATAAAGGCTTGATGTTGTTGTTGTTGTTGTTGTTGAAATTGAGAGAGGTTAAGATTCCCTACTTGAAATAATGTATAAGAATTCTGATTGAATGAAATTGCAAGCGTTTTTTTAATGGCACTATGGATATATAGATATATTTTATAGTAAAGTTTTCTATTTGATCCCTTTGAATTCCATATTAGTAGCGGTGATCAGATCTATTCGGTGAAAATAATCAATTTGATGCAGTTCTTTAATGCGAGTAGGCGCCTTATTGAATTTGATTTGGATTTCATATTTATTGCCCTCGTTGTTTTGATGCTACCAAATACTATTTTTATACCAATACTCCGTTGAATTTGAACTGCTCAATCGATTCTTCTTGGCTTGGTTACTTTACCTTTATCACTGTATCACCAAAGTAGTTTGTACTCTCAGTTGCACGTTTATTGGCTGGAACTAAATAAAGTAGAACCACAGGAACTTCTGTGCTTCTCTTGCTTCCTAGAAAAAACTTGTATTCTTACTCATGTATTTTTTCTTATACATCAATAATAGAATTTTTTATCCTCTTGCACTGTGGGCATTGGTTTTAAAGTGGATACATATAAATCTAATCTTGTTTGTAATTATTTTGTCCTGAATTTGTTACAAAATCCCAAGTGATTATTTATTGAGACTGCCAGCTGACGATGAACTACCAAGCATATTTCCTTGATGAGGGAAGGAGATCTCTTAAATACATCTATTCTTTTGATTTCTTTCTGCCTGTATGCTGTATTCGCTCTTGCAGTCTGCATGAACAGATATAGGCTAACTGTATTTGTTTATGTCTCTTCCCTTCAGTACAAAGTCCTTTCATTATGGAACTTAATTCTGGAGCCCTTTTTATTTTACAAACTGTTTTATGATTGCCTTGGTTTTTGCTGGTTATAACCTTTTTTTTGTCTCACAAACATCTTATATTCCATTTAGTGTTAAAAATGATATTTTTGTATTTCAATGTTGTAAACATTTTATCAAGGTTTCTGATACGCCAGGGGGGTTCAGCTAGGCCGGAGGAGCTATCATTCATTATGTAAGGAATCGAGTGGGGCAGTTTAGGAAGACTTTAATATTTTAAGAAGATTTTAATTGTGGAAGATTTTAATTATGTGTTTGGGCTATTTAAGGAGTTATGTCTTTGGTTTTCATGTTGTCTCTGCTTAACTTATTTTCCTCTTGTTGGTGTGAGTTTCCCAGTGTAGGATTTGTGGGAGAGTCGATCTACCTCTCTATTAGTAAATCAATTGTAGATTTCGTTATTAGTTGAAGTAGTAGTAAAAAATCAGCCCCTATTGCATTTCTTCTTCTCTATTTTACTGTTTTTGCTTCCAAGACCCGTAAATTGGTAGTAGAGTGAGATTTTGGAGAGATGACAAAAAAGAAGGTGGATGTGGTGGAAGGCAAAAGTGGAATAAATCAAATCCTTGATGGAGGAGAAGTTCTCAACCATCAAAGGAAGGTTTTTAGCCATGTAGAATTGGTTGGAGAGTCGATTAGGAGGCTTAGAGGAGATGGTGAGGAAGCTCATGGGGATGCAATCCAAACCTTCACCGGCAATTCCGATTGCTAAACCTAACCAAGATTTGACCTGAATTCTCTCGGCTGAATCTAAGGGAATGGAGATTGAACGGGTGGAGTTTGACAAGGAGAGTTTCTATTATCTAGAGCCAACACATAGGTCTCTGATAAGGGGCGGATCAGGGTTTTCAGAGTGGGGGACAACAAGGAGGGAATTTTGTGGTGGAGGTGGTGGGGTGGTCGACCACTATGGGAGGTATTTCGGGCAAGGGGAGTGGGCAACCAGAGATATAGGAGGTCAAGCTGAGCCATGAGGATCGGATCATGCAAGGAGGGTGGAAAAAAGGTGGGATTACCACCCTCGATACAAGGGGGAAACGTGGAGGGATCATGACAACTGCTACATTAGAGAAGGAAGAAGCTATTGGGGTGATGGCGGTCATAGGTTTAGAAAGTTGAAGATGCAAAGAATTGAGGAGAAGAAGAGTGATAGTAAATAAGTGATACACAAGCTCCTTTCGAGGATAAACTGATCGAGGAGAAAGATGTGAATGAGGGCAAAGACATAAACTTGCAAAGCCAAGCCGATGGTGCTGATAAAAATCTAAGTGTTGTGCAAAGCGATTCTACCGAGACCTCCTTATCCCGAGAGCCTGTGTTTTCAAAATCGAAAAACGAAGATGGGAAAGACATTAAAATCAAGTCAACGTCTGAGAATGAAAGAAAACTAGTGGAAACACTTTTGGTTTCTATTGGTATGAGTATTTATGAAGATGGAAATGTTGAGGCTTGAACACAGGATGCAGCTAATAGAGAGTTCTCAAAAGGATGAAGTTGACATCGAATTGATTAAGCCGAAAAATTCAAAGGATGAAATTTAGGTGGATCTGCATCTTCAAAGCCTGTAGAATCGATTTGTGGAATTAGAAGGCAATGATGAGATTATAGACGAGAAGGATATAACAGATCATGATATGGAAGAATTGCATTGTCCATTTCGGCTAGGAAAAGTAGAGGATGAAAATGATATCAATTTCTTCAGTAGTGAATTGATTATTTGAGTAATCAAATCAAAAACTTGAAAAAACAAATCCTAGTTACAAAACAGGAGCTTGAGGAGAGCATTATAAAGTAGTAAATATTGAGATTGATAGTTTAATCCTGAAGAAATTTTTGGTTGAATTGACTGAAAAGAATCTGTTTATCTCAAAATATTGTGGAAATTACATAGAGAAATTGAAGCATACGTAAATTTTCTTTTTTGAACTCAAATAGGAATGGGCTACTCAGGAGAGGAAGCTAATTGCACTGTTGGACTATAATGTGAAACTTTTGGAAGGAATGAATTTTTCTGATGATGAAAACATATGACACTACGAATATTTGTTAGTCATATGATGTCAAGGGCTGTGAGATTTCAAATGATTGTTATGATAATATTTTGCAGATTATTCCAAATAAAATTGCTGCATTGTGGGCTATTGTTCTAGTTACCATGGGTGAAATCCATCATTTTCAACTTGAGAAACCATTTCTTTCACACTTTTAGAGCAACTTGTATTGATATTGGTTGAGCTTAGAGTAAAAAAATAAAGTGCCCCGATCGGCGGGAGGAAAAACCCGCCCTAAAGGTGTCTAGATGCAAGCATGAAGGAAAGACTTTTCAATCATTAAGATTCCATATAGATATTGATGAGGACATCAGAAATCTATGGCTACGACCGTGCCTTTTATTTTGTTCCATTTTATGTATTTGATTTATTATTGTTCATTTTCTTTTTCTACCCTCACTTGAGGGTTTTGTCTTATGTATGCCCTAGGGGCAATTGTATCTTTGTTATTTCCCCTTCATGTATTTGGCTATTTAAAGCCACCCTCTTCCTTTGGAGAGGTTAATGATTGAATGATAATGAAAATTCCTGCAATCTTGTGTTTGTGTGAGAGCTTGAGAGCTTTGGAGAGAAATCCCTAGGAGAGGGTAAATGGATCACCCACCAACCTTGGAAGAGTCTGGGTTCGTGGTTTGTTTTATCGGTTCTTCTTCCTATCTTCCATTCTTCCTTACTCCAAGTTTCCACCGCCGACCATATCTCCTTTTCCCCACTTACGGCCAAACCCCACACCCCCACCGAACCCATCACCTCTTCACCCAATCGACTTCACCTTTCCACTACCAAAACCGGCAGCCATCCATCCTAGCCGCCGGCCTCCCATGAACTTCCCTTTTTTGGTCTTCAAATATTTCCTAATCTAGATTGAATAAATTAGGAAGAAATTTTGAATTCAAATCCAAGTGATTTGAATTTCAAAATCTTTCTTAAAATACAAAGTCTATTTTAGGAAAATTTTAAACCTCATCCTCAACTCAATTTTGATTGAAGGGGATTTAATTTCACTTCCCTAATTTAGGTTCCCTAATTAAGCAAGCATTAAGCCCTTGCATTTAATTCCTATTTCCCCTCTAAAAGCCGCCGGCCATCTCTAAGGAATTGAATGGGATTTGTTTCCTAAAACCCACCCCCTCTAATGGAAACGATTCAAATTCTTTCCCCCTTCACTTGACCGGAATCTCCAAGGCCCACCTCAAATTTCTGTTCCCAAAATTCAGCCCCCTTCAAGTTGGAAACAATTCCAAAACCTGGACACACATGCCGCCTCCCTCCCTAGTAATTTTACTAGGTTTACCTTCTCTATATTCCTCATAAAATCCATGCGGTTTGAGTTTTCCTGCACTCCAAGTCTGCTGCCAGAACTTTCTGCACCTGCTCTTGATTTTTCCTCAACTTGAAGGTTCACAAAACTGCTGCCGAGGATTTGTTCTGCACCCGTGGTTACCCAAATTTGCTGTCCAGAGTTTTTTTCCAAGTGCCAACTGCTGTCAAGGCTTTTCTCAAGGAAAATGAATCATTGTCAAAGAAATTTTATGATTTAAGTGAGCAAAATGAAGCATGCGAAGAAGAAAATGATGATATCTTTGAAGAAACTATTACCGAGGAGCTCCTCTCATTAATTTCCAAGAGTTGCATTATTGAAAAGTCTTTTGATATGTAGTGGTTAATTAGTGATGTGAACTTTCTTTATAGGACCACAAATGATCTAGGACAGGAGATCATAGTGATTAATGAAAGCATGAGAGCTATTTAAGCTGAAAACATGCATCTTAAGGGGAGTGCCGAACCCACAGTGCCTTTTGAAAGTAAAATCAAGCAACCTAGAAATTCTTTGAAAAAACCCAACAAAGAAATAAAGACAAGCAGGTAACTTTTAGAGCAGAGATACAGGAGCTGTCCAGTTCGGGCAAGTTTCAAGGCATCTAAAACTCAAAACTGCCTCTAGCTCCTGATGGTTGTATGCAGGTGATCAATAGGACCAAGTTGGTTAGAATTGGATTAGAGAAGAACTGGTCCATCATCATTAGAAGAAGAAAATTTCTGCCAAGATTATGAGATTTTGAGCTTTCAAAAACCCAGTCAAATGTTTGTAGAGGAAATTTTTGAATTGCTTGGAGTGGAAGCACATAGAACCCAGGAAACTATCTTGGCGTCTAAATTCCATGTATCAATTCCTAGATCCAACAAAGCAGAAGCTGTAAGGTTCCTATATGACCTTCATGTTTCTTTATTCATAGAATTGATATTTAAGGAGAAGTTCTCTGAGTTGATGCAGATACTTAAGGGCCTTGGTACAACTGATATTGTGCAAATAAAGTTTCTAGCTGTAGAAATTCTTGCAGAAATGTTCAAGAAGAAGATTTAAAAAAAAATGTTCAAGTGCTTGGAAAAGAAAATATGGGGCTGAAGGCAGAATTAAATGCTTCTGCTCCCCTTTTTTTTTCTTTGGAAATTGAGATTGCATATATGGAAGAACACACCCTTTCATTGATAAATCTTCACATTATGAACATTAAGAGAAAACAACCTAAAAATTTTAGTCAAGTACGAGGCAAGCATCACAGCTCAAGAAATGTAAGAGCATTCGCCGGAATCTTGGAGCTAAAAAAGTTGCGTGCAAAGGTTAAGGTGATTCAGAAAATAGTAGGCGATACTGAAGGACTGCTAGATCAAGGAGAAGTTATTTTTGGTACCAATGTGGATGATGTAATAAGAAAAGTCAAAACATGAAAGTCAAATAAAAGTCCAAGATTGGATCTGATAAAAAGTGAAGGCATTATCAAAGATGTTAAAATGTTGAAAGATGACATATTTTCTAAAGTGAAGCACAAGTAGATAATGAAGGATATATAACTTGATCGTATGCGAAGTGGTTCTCGACATGAAACAGATTTTGTTGTTGAAACGGATGATCAGGAGAAAGTTCATATCCTTCCACCTTGAGAACTACGTCTTCGTCATGGTGGTGGTGGTGGTGGTGGGGGAGTATTGGGATGCCAGGGAGGCCACATAGCTAGGCCGGATGAGCTATTATTCATTATGTAAGAAATGAAGGAGTTGTTTAGGAAGGTTTTAATTGTGAAAGATTTTAATATTTTAATAAGGTTTTAATTGAGGAAGGTTTTAATATTTTAGGAATGTTTTAATTGTGTTAGGACTATTTAAGGAGGTTTGTGTTGGTTTTTCATGTGATGTATTCTAAGTTTATTTTCATAGCGATGGATAGGGTTTGTGGGAGAGTTGATCTACCTCTCAAATAGTAGATCAATTGTATCTTTCGTTATTAATTGAATAAGTAATAAAAAATCAGCCTCTGTATTTGTGTTCCTGTCCAAAATGCATCAGTTTCATACCTGAAATGGAATAGCTGTATTTGATTAAAAACCTCAAAATCTGATCAATCATATCGAAGGATTGGTTTCTTTTGTATTAGATCTGTCATCATGGTTATCTAAATTGATATCTTTAGTTGCTTCAGAACATTAAACTGGCTCAAGTTTGAATAAGAAATAGGACAAAGCTTGATATACCTTCTGCTCTTTATTCACAGGAAGCGGTTGTTCAACATGATTAACAACCTTCCCACCATATTTGAAGTTGTCACAGGATCCGTCAAGAAACAATCAAAAGAAAAAACTCCCAATGGCAACAACAAGAGCAGCAAACCAAACTCAAAGGTAATTTACACACTCATCAAATCTAGAATGCTACTGATCTATTTTTTTTTTAATTTATTTAAAAATCTTCTGAGCACAGCCCTCACAGCCCTCCCAACCCTCCCAGACTAAGACGTCGAAGTTGGCTCTTCCAAAAGACGACGATGACGATGAGAGCGAAGAAGAAGAAGACGAGGAGGACGAGCATGGGAATACCTTATGCGGCGCTTGCGGCGACAACTACGCAAATGATGAGTTCTGGATATGCTGCGACATTTGCGAAAAATGGTTCCATGGCAAGTGTGTTAGGATCACTCCAGCCAGAGCCGAGCACATCAAGCAATACAAGTGCCCTGCTTGTAGCAACAAGAGGGCCAGGGCATGAAAGATTAGTAATTTTATTATGTTTAGTTTAGTTTTGTTGTTTTAGTTCTCTGATGTCTGAACCTTTTGCAATTGCAGTCTAGACTTCTGATTATTACTGTGTTTGGGCATGTTAATGATTATTGGTCTCTGCAGTGCTAAAGCTGAACCTTTGTGTTAGTCTTTGATTTAATTCTGGATTGATCAGGTTTTTTTAGTTAGAATTGTATGTTAGATCAAATTGATCTTTTTTTTTTTTTTTTTTTAATTCTTGTTGAATTCATTGTTGATTTACTTGATTTTTACCGTCCTACAATGCGTCGAGTTTGTTTGATTATATTTTGACATACAGGTCAAAATGGTCGCCTGGTTTTTATGAATGATCAAAATGATCTTCAATTATTTTAAAAAACTCTTATTTTAGTTCATTGATTTTTTTTTTTAAATAGGGACTTGAATTATTCTATAGAATGATTAATTTGGTCTCTATTTAAAAAAAAAATCAAAGAATTGTTTTTTTAGTATATATATATATATATATATTGAAATTAGTAAAAATAATGGTGGTCAAAAGCTGTCACAAATGAAGCTTAAAAAATTGGAAAATTTACATACATATCATTTTATAACATCCTATTTACATATCTAACACCTAAAATGTTAATATTAAATACATACCATCCTATATTATTTTAATATCAAATATGCCACTCATATTTTATTCCTATCACTCATATATTTCATTTTTATTACTCATATTTGATAAAAAAATGAATTATGGATGGTATATATGTAATATTAAAGTTTTAGCTGTTAAATATGTAAATAGAATAGTATAGAGTGATATGTTTGTAAAGCTTTCTAAAAATTTTTTATACTAGAAAATTATTTTAAAAAGCAACAATTAAGTTGTCTCGAGTGAAGCCTATGTTTGTTTCCTTTGTATAACTAGTATTGAATTGGGTTTCGTTTGGGATGGCTATTTATCTGTTTCTTAAAATAATTTTTTAATATAAAAATTAAAAAACTGGTTTAAAAAGCAGTAAAAAAGCCATCCCAAATGAAGCGGGAGTTAGAAGATTTAGGCTTCGTTTGAGATGATTTTTTAATTGCTTCTTGAAGCAGTTTTTTTAATACAAAAGTTTTAATTATTTATTAAAAAGTTGTTTTAAGAATAAAAAAAAAAGTAGTCTCAAACTAAGCTTTTATTAATATATTTTTTATATGTATTTATAATAAATAAATAAATAAGTTTTAAAACTTAAATTAATTAATATGTACATAAAAATATATTTTATTTTAACTAAATAAATAATAATAATAATGTTATATTATTTAAAAATGTAAATTTTATGTAAATAAATATAAATTTTTAGGCATTAATATAAATACTTTAAAATAGTTATGATTTGTAGATATATCCTATTATTGGTTATAAATTTTTGTTCTTATTGCACAAATATTTGAGTACAAAGAACTTAAAGGAATTCCAATTTTCCACTTGTCATTATTCATATGGAGATCATAAATATAGAGTTATGATGACCAATGTTGTAACTGTTGGAATCAAAAGAGATTTTATTTTATTTTTTTCAATCATTTGGAATAAATGCATAACTCCAATTCATAATAGGAGAGAATAGTAATGTCATTTGATCACTACTTTCAAGTGGGAAATTGTGAAAAAATTTTATGATAATTTCTAATTTAAATTTATCAGTCCAAACTTTTTTGAAATTTTATTGAGATGAGTGTAATATAGAGATAATTTATATTATAATATTTTAAAAATAAATGTAGAAGTTTTGAGACTTAATTGTTCATAAATTTTTCTATGAGGATGTTGATGAAATTTTTGTTTTTCATTAAAAGCATGATTAGGGAAACTTTCAAAAAATGGTGGTAAGGTCTACAATATTTTATGGCGCAAAATGTTGGCCATTACAATAGAAGCATAGAATTAAGTCAAATGTTGTAGAGATGAGAATGCTCAGATGGATGAGTGGCTTTGCGGTTTGAGACATAATGCAAAATGAGTATATACGGTAGCACCAATGGCTAATAAGATCAGAAAGAGTTGTCTTAAATGGTTTGGTCACTTAATGTCGACTTTCTGATGTCAACTTTCTGATGAGCTTATTAGGGGAGTAGATGTATCAGATTCAACTTATGTTAAGAATGGTAGAAATAGATCTAAAAAGATTTGATTAGAAAATATTCAAAATGATCGTGTTTTTTAATTAGATTTAAATGAAAACTAGACTTTTATTATGACACAATAGGGAAAAAAAAGATTTGTGTAGACAGCCTCATTTAGTGCGATAAATTCTTGTTGTGGAAAGTAAGAGATTGGTAAGCACAAATAGTAAATAAGAAAAAAATTGGTAAGTAGGGGGTGCCTATTAACTAAGGTGAGGGAAGTTTTTGTCCCAAGACACTCTAGCTAAGTTTTTTATTTAGGTGATGCTTAAAATTATTGAATTTATTTGAGAAAAGTGTAATATAAAATTTAAATATTCTCTAATATCATTTATTTTAAAATAATTTTAATAATTTTGAAATTTATTATCATTAAATTTGGTCAAAATATCAAATTGAAATTTTATTTAAATTACTTGGTGAATAGGTGGCCCTCTCCTCTATTTCTCCTTTTTTAATTTTTGGTTTATTAATTTTTTTGTGTGTTTTTTGTATTATCATTAGGTTTAAGGCTGAATTATCTTTCCTTCTTGCATGAAATTATTTTACTATTTTTTAAAATGTAAAAACTGCAACTTTTTTTTTTTTTTAAAGTGATTGAGCAATTTTGATGAGTGGATCAAATTGGCACAATGAATATTTTTATTTGTCCAATATGAAAAATAAAATATAAAAAATAAATTTTGTGTAAATTTTATGCATGAAATTATTAATAACAGCTAATTTTCATGTAATTATTAATAAAAAAAATTATTAATATTTTTTGTTTTTATATAAATGAAGTTGACATGCTAGTGTTCTTATTCGAAGAGCTCAGGATGATCAATTACCCATTTTGAATTTTTATTTTTCATAGAAAAATAAATATTATAACTATTTTTACCACATATCATCTTTACTAAATGTAGTTGCCCAAATTATAAGAAAAAAATATATTTTATATTTCACATATAAAATTAAGGATTTTACAATTTTATTTTTCCCACTCAAAAAAAGATACACAAAATTCATATTGCTCATAAGTCAACGAGAAGATCGAACCTTTATTTCAGTACGTGGGGTCCGTTATATGAATTATTTTTCTTCAATAAATAATAGAAACCGATTAATTTAGTCAAAATTGTTGCTCAACATATAGATCATCTTCAACAATCCATTCAAAACCATATTTCACATGAATTTTTGATAGATATATAATAATCATTTTGTGTACTTAGAGAAATTATTGAATAAATAGTTTTCATATAGATAACATAAGCAAATACCTAATCATAATCGATATTTTCCTTTTACTTGTAAGATAAGTTAGTCGCTAAATCATATAAAATTCTAGTCAGTCCTACGAATTGTTGCTGCGCTCATAGTAATCGATCTAGCTCGTGTGTAATCTCACGTGCAAGTTTCGCCTTTTCACTATAGGTCATCATCAATAGCTTATTTACAACTTTTTTTATGGCTGAGGAGTGGTTTAGGCTTCATTTGGGACGACTTTTTTATTACTTTCTAAAAGAGAGTTTTAATACAAAAATTAAAATTTTTGTATTAATAAAAAGTCGTCGTAAATGAAGTATGAATCGCAGTTGTTTGTATGATAGTGGCTCTGGATTGGAGAGAAAACTCTCTACCAACTCGTCCACAATTCTTGCACGATTCTTTACGACTTTACGATACTAAAAATTAGATAATTATGTGATTATTCCTCCATAAAAGCCCAATTCTCTTTCTTTATGCAAAGGATGATAATGAAACTAATGAAGGAATTGAACTAGAACTTATTGTGACTAATTTATGTGATTGAGCCAAGGAGAAATTTAGCTATATTTTCACTCTTTTTTTTAATTAACACTAAATAATTAAATTTTCATAATAATTAATTGTTTTATTTATGCACAACAAAAACAAAAAAAAATTTCTTTATTATTTCCTTAAATTTATAATATCTTTATAAATAAGAAAAAATAAATAGTAAGAGACAAAAAATAAACTTTGCATTAAAATTTATAAATATAAAAAAATTATTATCTTTAAGGAGAGGTAATAAGAGAAATTTTTGACTTGAAATTTATTAAATATAGATATAATAATATTGAATTATTCTTGTAATAGATATAATATTAATATTAATTAATTAAATATAATGGCCATTAATATAACAAAAAAAAACTTTTAATCCTTATAAATATGACTGTCCGTAGCCGCTGGATTATTAATCGGACGGTTGGGATTCTTTGATCCTCTTTAGGGTTTGTTTGATCTCATTATATAACTCGGCTGATAATGTCCGCCTTCTCCTCCTTCCACCTTCTCTCTCTCTCTCTCTCTCTCTCCACCTCCTCCTTCCACTCTCTCTCTCTCTCTCTCCTCTCTCTGATTTTGGAGAAATCATTTGATTTGGAGGGAAACGATGATGAAAGAAGACGATTTTTTATGAGCCGATCAAACAATGATTAGTTCAACATTTTCGCTGCGTTCTTTCTGAGCTCTTTCTCTACTTCTACAAATCTTTTTTTTTTCTTCTTAAATTTTATTGTTATTATATTATCGCTGTTATTGCTTTTCTTCATTTACAGTCGCCAGTGATGCTTCTTCAGAGTTCAGATTATCATATGAAGCTCTGTTATTTTCTTGATGGTCGAACAATTTTCTTTTTCTTTTTGTATTGTTCTGATTTATGCCATTTTTTGCTTTTTAATTTGATTTAATTAAGTTTTGTTGATCGGTTTTAGCTTTTCCTGTTTTCATTTAAGATTTCTTCAGATGGTTAGAGATTCCAACAGCAACCTCTCTCTGTGTCTCTCACGTTTTTCTTCTCAATCTCTTAAAATTTGTTTCTTTGAGGAAGAGTTCTTAAAAATTATGATAAAGTTATGTTTATGCCTTCGAAATTTCAGATATGCAGATAGTAAGATTAATAGCAAGTTTTTATATGAAAAAACTTGCAGGAAGAAGAAATTGAGGCTTGACTATGAATTAGAACTGTTAGTTGCAACGATTATTGATAAAACTCTTGTGAATAATTGATATTTGTTGGAGGTTGACAGATTACTCATTAATCTGTTCTCCACTCGTTAAGTTTGGTTTGGAACTGTTTTTTTATTGCTTTCTAAAGTAGTTTTTTAATAATTTTTTTTTTGAATTAGAGATTGCTATACTAAAAAGCTCCTTTAAAAAACAGTAAGAAAGTTGTCCTAATGAAATCTAAATCAGCTTAAGGATTGGTGCTTCTTTTGTTTGAGTTTTTTAATGAATTTGGTAGAATACATAGGGGCTGTTTGGTAGCACAGGATTTGATTTAAGTAGGATTTTCTAAATTCGGATTTCTGAAGTCTTGAGGGGCCTAAATCCTAAAAAACTGTTTGGTAACATTCATGATAAATCCTATTAAATCTCGTGTGACTCTTTGGCTATAGAGCTAATTTAATGAGCATTATCTTGCTCTCGAGCCAATGAATTTTTGTAAATCCAGCAAAAAAATATGATTTAAGAAATCCAGGATTTAGCATGAAAAGATGAAATTTTTCGTTTACGGTGGTTTTGCATTTTGCACCATTTGGTTGGATTTTGCTCAAATCCACCTCAAATCTGGCCTAAATTGTGCTACCAAATAGCCCCATAGTGTGGAGTAGGGGACAACAACATTGGAGAAGACAATGTATTTTAGCTCGTGAAGATAAAAAGCTCTATGGCAACTTGGCAAGGAAATATTGTTTTTGAGCTTGGTTCGAGGACTTCAACATGGCAAGTGTCGAATGTAGAAGATAATGCAAGTTTATTTCGAGAAGATGGAATGCACCATAGTAGCCAGTAGGTAAGTTTTGTTTTTGCGCTTGCCTTGACTTCCACAAGTCAAGGGGTTAATGAAGAAGACAATGCAAGATTAGCTTGTGAAGATAGAATGCAAGATAGTTGGGAAGTGATCTTTTCGAACTTTGCTCGAGGACTTACACATAGCAAGGGCTTAATGTAGAAGACAATGCAAGCTCAACTTGTGAAGATGAAGATAGAATGCACTTTAGCTTGGCTCAATGGACTTCCACATGATAAGGGGTTGATGTAGAAGACAATGTAAGTTTTTCTTTTAAAATTCAATGCATGATAGCAAGGTGATCTTTTCGAGCTTTGCTCGAGGACTTAACATAGCAAGGGCTTAATGTAGAAGACAATGCAAGCTCAACTTTTGAAGATGAAGATAGAATGCACTTGAGCTTGGCTCAATGGACTTCCACATGATAAGGGGTTGATGTAGAAGACACTGTAAGTTTTTCTTTGAAGATTCAATGCATGATAGCAAGGTGATCTTTTCGAGCAAAGAGGACTTACACATAGCAAGGGCTTAATGTAGAAGACAATGCAACCTCAACTTTTGAAGATGAAGATAGAATGCACTTGAGCTTGGCTCAATGGACTTCCACATGATAAGGGGTTGATGTAGAAGACAATGTAAGTTTTTCTTTTAAAATTTAATGCATGATAGCAAGGTGATCTTTTCGAGCTTTGCTCGAGGACTTAACATAGCAAGGGCTTAATGTAGAAGACAATACAAGCTCAACTTTTGAAGATGAAGATAGAATGCACTTGAGCTTGGCTCAATGGACTTCTACATGATAAGCGGTTGATGTAGAAGACACTGTAAGTTTTTCTTTGAAGATTCAATGCATGATAGCAAGGTGATCTTTTCGAGCAAAGAGGACTTACACATAGCAAGGGCTTAATGTAGAAGACAATGCAACCTCAACTTTTGAAGATGAAGATAGAATGCACTTGAGCTTGGCTCAATGGACTTCCACATGATAAGGGGTTGATGTAGAAGACACTGTAAGTTTTTCTTTGAAGATTCAATGCATGATAGCAAGGTGATCTTTTCGAGCAAAGAGGACTTACACATAGCAAGGGCTTAATGTAGAAGACAATGCAACCTCAACTTTTGAAGATGAAGATAGAATGCATTTGAGCTTGGCTCAATGGACTTCCACATGATAAGGGGTTGATGTAGAAGACAATGTAAGTTTTTCTTTTAAAATTCAATGCATGATAGCAAGGTGATCTTTTCGAGCTTTGCTCAAGGACTTAACATAGCAAGGGCTTAATGTAGAAGACAATACAAGCTCAACTTTTGAAGATGAAGATAGAATGCACTTGAGCTTGGCTCAATGGACTTCCACATGATAAGGGGTTGATGTAGAAGACACTGTAAGTTTTTCTTTGAAGATTCAATGCATGATAGCAAGGTGATCTTTTCGAGCAAAGTGGACTTACACATAGCAAGGGCTTAATGTAGAAGACAATGCAACCTCAACTTTTGAAGATGAAGATAGAATGCACTTGAGCTTGGCTCAATGGACTTCCACATGATAAGGGGTTGATGTAGAAGACACTGTAAGTTTTTCTTTGAAGATTCAATGCATGATAGCAAGGTGATCTTTTCGAGCAAAGAGGACTTACACATAGCAAGGGCTTAATGTAGAAGACAATGCAACCTCAACTTTTGAAGATGAAGATAGAATGCACTTGAGCTTGGCTCAATGGACTTCCACATGATAAGGGGTTGATGTAGAAGACAATGTAAGTTTTTCTTTTAAAATTCAATGCATGATAGCAAGGTGATCTTTTTGAGCTTTGCTCGAGGACTTAACATAGCAAGGGCTTAATGTAGAAGACAATACAAGCTCAACTTTTGAAGATGAAGACAGAATGCACTTGAGCTTGGCTCAATGGACTTCCACATGATAAGGGGTTGATGTAGAAGACACTGTAAGTTTTTCTTTGAAGATTCAATGCATGATAGCAAGGTGATCTTTTCGAGCAAAGAGGACTAACACATAGCAAGGGCTTAATGTAGAAGACAATGCAAGCTCAACTTTTGAAGATGAAGATAGAATGCACTTGAGCTTGGCTCAATGGACTTCCACATGATAAGGGGTTGATGTAGAAGACACTGTAAGTTTTTCTTTTAAAATTCAATGCATGATAGCAAGGTGATCTTTTCGAGCTTTGCTCGAGGACTTAACATAGCAAGGGCTTAATGTAGAAGACAATACAAGCTCAACTTTTGAAGATGAAGATAGAATGCACTTGAGCTTGGCTCAATGGACTTCCACATGATAAGGGGTTGATGTAGAAGACACTGTAAGTTTTTCTTTGAAGATTCAATGCATGATAGCAAGGTGATCTTTTCGAGCAAAGAGGACTTACACATAGCAAGGGCTTAATGTAGAAGACAATGCAAGCTCAACTTTTGAAGATGAAGATAGAATGCACTTGAGCTTGGCTCAATGGACTTCCACATGATAAGGGGTTGATGTAGAAGACACTGTAAGTTTTTCTTTGAAGATTCAATGCATGATAGCAAGGTGATCTTTTCGAGCAAAGAGGACTTACACATAGCAAGGGCTTAATGTAGAAGACAATGCAACCTCAACTTTTGAAGATGAAGATAGAATGCACTTGAGCTTGGCTCAATGGACTTCCACATGATAAGGGGTTGATGTAGAAGACACTAAGTTTTTCTTTGAAGATTCAATGCATGATAGCAAGGTGATCTTTCTGAATGTAAAAGACAATGCGAGCTCAAGTAGTGAAGAGAGAATGCATTTGAACTTGTTTCAATGACTTCCACATGAGGGGTTAATGTAGAAGACAATGTAAGTTTTGTTTTGAAGATTCAATGCGTGATAGCAAATGATGTTTTGAGCAAGTTTGATGGAGGAGAATGAAGGAATGTTTCTTTTTAGTTGATTAGCTTTTGCTGTGTGTGGCTTCTTTGTTGGTTTTCTAATGATGTGAAGGGTGGTGTAATTCTTCCTGTTTGACTTATCCTTCTTTCATTTGTAGTGGAGTTGTGTGGGAGCTTGAGATTTACTTAAAATCTCTCTCACTTTTGCTCTTATTGAGGGAAAATTCCAGCAGCATTAGATATAGTCATTGGGTTTTATAGTTGAATTCATCCAATTTATTGATGAATAAACATAGGGCTTGGTAAGAAAAAAGAAGTTACTTTCTTATAAAACAGTAAAAAAAGGTTGGTCTAAATGAAGTCGTTTTTAAAAATAATTTTTTAGTATGAAAATTATTAGTTCAAAAATTTTTTATATTAAAAATTTATTTTAAAAATAAGTAGAAAAGGTATCTCAAATAAAATTTTAGTCAGTGATCTTTCATTCACCATCGCAATAATTTTAAAATATGTTGGGGGCATGTCTTTTTTGGATCTAAATCAAATTAATTTTTGTGATAGGCGAATACATATTTTCAAAATAAATAAAATTTTTATAATTTTTTTTAATTTATGTTTTATTATGAGTTTAAAAGCACTTTCTAAGCCACGGATTTAAAAATGCTTTACAATCTTAATGTTGGCTCTTGTCCGACTGTGGCGTGTGTTCTTGTGGAACTTGACATTACCAAACGTTTCCTGACCGCATCTGCTTTGGCTCGGATAAGTTTGGTTATGTTCAGGTAATTGAAATGGAGGTTTTCCCAAATTGTTGTGGTAATTGCAAGTCTATTGGTCATGCCAATTCGTATTGTAGTGGCCTATTTCCTAAGCGCATTGATAAGGTTAATGTTAATTCTAATAATTGTTGCTCTTCTGATCCTTCTGGGACCCTATTGTCGATGTTTTACCTGTTGAGCAAATTCAGTCGGTTTCTGATGTTAATGTGGGGGTTGGGGTTGATGCTGGGGGTCTGTTGCTCCGCTCTCCACACCTGCTAAGTGTCTAGATATGGTTCCTGTTGTGGCTCTGCTTGCCTCTTTGGCTGTGCAATTTCCTACTGAGCCTCTGCCTTCCCCGTCCTTACCTGTGGCTAAGTTCTTGGGTAGTCCTATTGTTGTTTTGTCTTTTGTTGATGGTACCCCGACTTATATCGTGGTTGTTGAACCGTCTGGTCTAGGTGGTGTCTGACTTAGTTTTACGTGATTGTGAGGTTAATAATAGTGGAAAGGAGCTTCCTATAGGTCTTTCATGTATTAATGTTGAGGCTGATTCTGGTTCTACTTCGAGAGTTGGTAGTCCTGCTTTTGTTGCTGTGATTGGCTTGCCTTTGTCTGGCTCGAATCGATCGGTTAATTGTGTGGACATTCTTATTACTGTTATGTCTACTGTTGAATTAAATGTTCATCTTAATTAGTCCTCTAATAAGTCGGTCTTGTTCCAAAACGATTGGCTGGATTTGGAGGAAGATTATCCCACTTGCGAGGGTGTTGCGGATGACTTGGGTTATAATGTAGAAGAGGATTTCATTCTTGTTGCTGGGGGTAAAAAACGTAAAAGTAAAGTTAAGAAGAAATAACTTTTGGATTGCCTTTATCCTATTGGTTGCTATGATTTTTCGTGCACATTGGATGATGATGAGGCAGCTTTACGCTTCTCACCTTGCTTGCCATGGTTTGTTGGCAACCATGGTGGTAAGTTGTTGCTTGGTGGGTTCCTTGGCTGTTGTTTTTCGAAGTGTCACCAATGGATGGTCCGAACTTGGCTGCAGGGTGGTTGCGTGGAGCTGCGACCTGAGTCCGTTCGATTGCCTCTTGCATCCTGATATGCTATTTTCTGTTCTGATTTCTTGGCCTTATCGAATGTATTTCTATTTTCAACGAATCCTATACTTTTATCTCTTTTTATGAAATAAATTTTTTTCTTTCTGGAAAAAAAAAATACATGTTACTATGATGCTGTAGAGTTATGCAATTCTTTTATGCTGATCATTATTATAAGTTGTTTTTTAGTGATTACATTTCAAAAAAAAAAAAAACTTTTTGAAAAACAAGAATTTTTTCAGTTTAAGAAAGTCATTTTTCTTAGGAGTAAGGGCAACAAGGGTGCTTCGGGGCTAGGGGTGCAACCGAGTCAAGCCGGCTCGCGAGCCGGCTCGGGCTCGACTCGTCAATGGGCTCGACGAGCCGAGCTTATCGAGCTCGCGAGTCGAGCTCGAACACGAGTTCAAGCTCGAATGCTAAACGAGCTCGAGCTCGAACACTGGGCTGATCAGCTTGTTGGCTCGTCGAGTAGCTCGGGTCGAGCGTGTCGCGTCGCGTCTGCGGGAGGCCGGGATCGGGAATGGGCGGAACCGAGGGGATCGGGATCGGAGCGAGCGAGCAAGCGCGTCGCGTCTGCGTGGGAGCGGGAGCGGGTGCGGAGCGAGCGAGCGCGTCGCGTCTGCGCGGGAGCTGGCCGGGATCTGGCGCGCGCGGAACGGAGCGGGGCTGCGTGAGAGAGCGAGCACGTCGCGTCTATGAAGTGCTGTTTTTGCTCCAGGATCGTCCAGGATGATCTGGGATCGTCCTGGGACGATCAGTGGAAGATTTGCTCCAGAATTTGCCCAGATTGCTTTAGGTGATTTTCCTGTAGGTATCGGCCGGGCCGATAGGGACATCGTCTAGGCCGATCTGTACTGTTCAAAATATCGTCCTGAGAACAGCCCTGGGAACAGTCCAGGCCGATGGATCTTGGTCTGATCGTCCCAGGACGATCTTGCGATCGGCCGGGCCGATCTGAGTATGATAAAGCAGAAATCAGCTCATTTTGAAGAGAGAGAAAATTTATAAAAATAAAAATATCTTTGAGGAGAGAGAAAGTCGTGGATTTTTGGGGAAAAGTTGATTTTTGGGCGACGCGGAGCTATTTTCGTCCGAAGAGACTGTTCAGGAAATTACTGTACGCAAGGTAAGGCACATTCCGCCTTTCTCAATTTTTAGAACCGTCGTGTTTGGCGGTATTTTCTGTCCGGAATTGATTTTTATCGGTGTTTTTCGTCCGTATTTTCCGATTGGTTCAGTTTTTACCGTGTAAGTTTCTGTATGTTGTTGACGTGCCGAGTTTGCACATTTTGGTTATTTTCTGGAGATTTTTGTCCGGGTATTTTTGATTCGACGGTGTTTTTCATCGATTGGATTTTTCTGTGTAGTCTAAAAATTGCTGAGTAGTAGAATAAATGTTCTGAAATGTTGTTATCTATATTCTGTGCAAATTTAGCATTTTGTGATTTTGCAGGAAAATTGTGTAAATTCCGTATACTGTCATTGTGCTGCCCGATTTTTGTCTGATTTCTGATTTGTTCGGATTTCTTTTGAATTGATATGCTATCTGCATATGCTATAAAAAGGGAGTAATAAGGGGCCTGGATCCTAAGCGATTCAGTCAGTGTCTGGGAAATTTGAAATGAGCTCAATCTGAAATCTGATATCTGTTATGTTCCGGATCCGATGAATTCTGTTCTGGTGCTATAAGCACATCTGTTCTGGTGCCGTGAGCACAAAGGGAGGCATAAGGGGCCAGAATCCGAGAGATTCTGTCAGTGTCTGGGAAGGGAGGCATAAGGGGCCAGAATCCGTTGAGATTCTGTCAGTGTCAGGGAATCCGTTCTGTTATCTGTTATGTGCTAAATTAATATATATGATTTGATCTGATCTGTATGACACGATTCTGTTCTGTTCCGATATGATCTGAATTTCTGATTTCTGTACGATTCTGATTCCGTTAATGTGATATGTCTGATCTGTTCTGTTTCTGATTTGATACGACTTCTGTTTCCATACAGTTCTATATGATTTGATCTGTCCGTATCTGTTCTTATTTGATCCATTTCGTTCTGATCTGTCCGATTTGATATCTGTTCAGTTCAGTTCTGTCTGATTAATCTGTCCGTATCTGTTCTGATTTGATCCGTTTCGTTCTGATCTGTCCGATTTGATATCTGTTTGATTCTGTTCTGATTTCTGTACGGATTTCTGTCTGATGTGTTGGTTTTGGATTCTGAGAGTTTTGATTGGAGGTTTGTTGATTTGCTGAGCTGTTGAGCTCACTCTTGTTTTCTGGTAGTTTAAGTTCTGGGAAAGGGAAGGAAGTCCAGGACTAGATTTCAGAGTCTGATCAGTATAGGTATTTTATACTTTTGATTTTTGTACAGTCATGGCTTTTCTGTTCTGTCTTTCTTTCTGTCTAAAAGCCATGTACTGTATTTGTAGATGATTATTTTGAGGAAAAGAAAATATAGATGTTTGTTCCGCTGCAATTGACGATTCATAGTAGCTCTGTGTCTGTGTGTCTGTGTTTGAGTTGAAATATTTGGAAGATTCAGTTCTGAAACAAATTCCAAAGCCAGATCCTGGTCTGTTTGTTTGGCTGGTCGCGGCCCGGTGCGGGCGGGATCCGTCCCGGTCGGGTCGGGTCGTGACAAGCTTTAGTGGTATCAGAGCATTTGTTTTGGAATTTGGTTGGATTGTAAGACAGAGCTATAGGAAGTGATCTGTAGCGAGTCGGTCTGGGGTAGTTTTGGTTTATTTGGCTTTTTATTGTGTTATTTTTGTGATAGTTTTCCGGATTTTTCTGGATTTTCTGTATGGATCAGCCAGACCCAGACATGACAGACGGGCAGAGTGCCAGTCAGGCAGCACCAGTGGGGAGTACAGCCCCAGTGGCCGGTGCTGATACACTTTCTCAGTTTGCTACGCTTGTTGCTCAGATGATGAGCGAGACTCAGAGCAGAGCTTCTACTGTCAGATCTGATGATATTGATAGACATCTACAGTTGTTTTTGAGGTTGAAACCTCCGAGATTTGAGGGCGCTGTTGAGCCCAGAGCAGCCGAGGAGTGGCTGAGGAGATTGGAGAAGACCTTCGACGGAATGCAGTGTCCGTCAAACAGGAAAGTTCCATTAGCTATTTTTCTGTTGGATGGAGAGGCTGAACACTAGTGGGAAGGCCAGCAAGCAGCCAGATTTCAGGGTAGATTGAACTCTTTGATTACTTGGGAAGAGTTCACTAAGGTGTTCCGAGACTGGTTTGTTCCCCCTTCTGCACGACAGCAGATGCAGCAGAGTTTTCTGAGACTTGTTCAGGGGAGCAAGACGGTGATGCAGTACGAGGCTGAGTTTACTGCATTAGCCATGTATGCTCCGCAGCTGGTTAGTACTTCTGCTGAGAGGTGCTACAGATTTCTGAGAGGATTACGAGATAGTCTGAGGCAGCCCTTGGTACCTTTTCACATTTCTAATTTCTCTGAGCTTGTGGAGCGAGCTCGTCTGATTGAGAACGACCTGATGGCTACTCTGCAGCGGTGGACTGCGAGTAGGAAGAGATTTGGAGGCGAGACTTCAGGCAGTGGTTTCTCTGAGAAGAGGAGATTTGTAGCTGGTTCTGGATCTGGTGAATCTAGGAGGAGTGGAGGATCGTCTGGTACTGCTACCAGTACGATGAGTTCTGGATCTGTGAGTGGGGCACCTGTGTGCCAGAGTTGTGGACGGCGACACCTTGGCCAGTGCTATAGGATGGCTGGTCTGTGCTTCCGATGTGGTCATCCAGGACATCGGATTGCAGAGTGTCCACAGATTGGGTTTGATCGGCGTTCTGAGTTCCGATCAGAGGGCTCTGTTAGGCCTGTCAGTTCAGCAGGAAGACCGAGGACTGTTCCTCCTCGCCCTGAGGGATTTTATGGTAGAGGTGGTGGTTCTAAATCTGCACCACGGAGACCACCTATTGTTCAGAGGGAGCAGAGTAGTTCTGTTGCTTCAGCTCTAGCTCCAGTTCAGCCACGAGTTTACAGTCTGAGTCAGCAGGAGGCTCGTGATGCTCCAGATGTTGTGACAGGTACGATTTACATTTCTGATCAGCCATGTCGTGTTTTGTTTGACTCTGGAGCTAGTCACTCTTTTCTATCCGAGCGCTGTTTTGAGGTTTTGCGTTTGGATTCGATTTTGTTGCCGGTTTCTCTTTCTGTGATTTTGCCGGCTGGAAGTAATTTGATTGCCCGCAAGTTTTGTTTTTGTGAGATTGACATTGCTGGCAAGAAATGAAAATCAAGTTTGATTTTGTTGCCGATTTCTTCATATGATGTGATTCTGGGTATGGATTGGCTGAGTCTGTATGAGACTCAGATTGATTGTCTGAAGAAGCAAGTGAGTTTGCTTATGGCTGGAGAGCGATGTGTATTTCAGGGATTACGAGGTGTTCTCTCCAGTCTGATTTCTGTGTTGGAGGTGAGCAGAATGTGGAAGAAGGGATGTCCAGTATTTTTGGCTTCGGTGCGGGATCTGAACCTGGAGGTGGGTTCTGTTTCTGAGATCCCAGTGGTACGGGAGTTTGTTGATGTTTTCCCTGAGGAGTTGGTTGGTTTACCTCCGGATAGAGATGTGGAGTTCTCTATCGATGTTTTTCCGGGTACCGCTCCGATATCAAAAGCTCCGTACAGGATGGCACCGAAAGAACTTTCTGAGTTGAAAGTTCAACTTCAGGAGTTGGTAGACAGAGGTTTTGTCCGTCCTAGTGTTTCGCCCTGGGGAGCACCTGTTTTGTTTGTGAAGAAGAAGGACGGGACACTTCGTATGTGTGTGGATTACAGAGATTTGAATAAAGTCACGATCAAGAACAAGTATCCTTTGCCTCGGATTGACGACTTGTTCGATCAACTTTCCGGATCTTCGGTATTTTTGAAAATTGATTTGCGATCCGAATACTATCAGGTGAAGGTGAAGAAAGCTGATGTGGTGAAGACAGCTTTCAGTACTCGGTACGGGCACTACGAGTTCTTGGTTATGCCTTTTGGGGTAACCAATACGCCTGCGATTTTCATGGATCTGATGAACCGAGTGTTCAGAGAGTTTTTGGATCAGTTTGTGATCGTCTTCATCGACGATATTGTTGTATATTCTGCTTCTGAAGATGATCATGCCAAACACTTGAGGATTGTATTGGAGACTTTGAGGCGGCATCAGCTGTATGCCAAGTTCTCCAAGTGTGAATTCTGGCTGAAGAGCATTTCTTTTCTATGGCATGTGGTGAGCGGAGAAGGCATTTCTGTTGATCCCCAGAAGATTCAGGCGGTTGCTGATTGGCCAAGGCCGACTACGGTATTTGAGGTACGTAGTTTCTTGGGCATGGCCGGATATTACAGGAAATTTGTGAAGGGATTTTCACAGATTTCGACGCCTCTGACGAGACTGACTCAGAAGTCAGTAGCTTTTATTTGGACACCGGAGTGTGAAGCTAGTTTTTAGAGACTTAAGGAATTTCTGACTTCAGCTCCAGTGTTAGCACTTCCGTCAGGTATGAAAGGTTTTCAGGTGTTCAGTGACGCTTCACTGAAAGGTTTGGGCTGTGTGCTGCATCAGAATAAAAGGGTAATTGCTTATGCTTCTAGACAGTTGAAACCACATGAGAAGAATTACCCGACACATGATTTGGAGTTAGCTGCTGTTGTTTTTGCTTTGAAGATTTGGCGTCATTACCTGTATGGCGTCAGATGTGAGATTTTCATTGATCATAAGAGCCTGAAGTACATTTTCACTCAGAAGTATCTGAATCTGAGACAGAGAAGATGGCTCGAGTTGATCAAGGACTATGATTTAACTATTCAGTATCAGCCTGGGAAGGCTAATGTGGTAGCGGACGCTCTGAGCAGGAAGTCTTCTGGACTATCAGGTTTGCAGCTTACTTTTGATGAATTCCTGATTCGAGACATGAAATGCTTGCAGTTGGAGGTGATTTTCTCTAGTGATTTGGATTTGGCTCAGATGAGTATTCAGTCTTCTTTGGAAGCAAGGATTCAGGAAGCCCAGAAGTCAGATTCTGATTATTCGAAGTTGAGTGCTCAGATTGGATCTGGTAAGACTCCTGAACTTTGAATTTCTGATTCTGGTGCTAATTTCTGTAAGAACAGGTTGTGGGTACCTGTGTTTGGAGATTTGAGGCAGTAGATTCTGTACGAATCTCACCATTCAGGCTATACTGTACATCCAGGCAGTAGTAAGATGTATGCTGATATGAAGCTTTTGTTCTGGTGGCCTGGAATGAAGAAGGATGTGGCAGAGTTTGTGTCGAGATGTGAAGCCTGTCAGTTGGTGAAGGCAGAACATCAGCGACCAGGTGGACTGTTGCAGTCGTTGCCTATCCCTGAGTGGAAGTGGGAGGAGGTAACGATGGACTTTGCGATGGGTTTTCCTCGATCTAGACAAGGGCACGACGCCATTTGGGTGGTTGTGGATAGACTGACGAAATCCGCCCATTTTCTTCCGATCAGGCAGACCGATCCGGTGGATCGTTTGGCACAGATATATGTGAAAGAGATAGTCAGATTGCACGGTGTGCCTAAGGTGATAGTTTCTGATCGAGACGGACGGTTTACTTCCAGACTTTGGAAGGGCATTCAGCAAGGCTTGGGTACGAAACTGCATTTTAGTACAGCCTTTCATCCTCAGACGGATGGACAGTCTGAGAGGACCATTCAGGTGCTGAAAGATCTGTTGAGGCTTTGTGTTCTGGACTTTTGGCAGAAGCTGGGAGGATCATATCCCGTTGATTGAGTTTGCTTATAACAACAGTTTTCAGTCCAGTATTGGCATGGCACCGTACGAGGCTCTGTATGGCAGGAAGTGCCGTACTCCTTTGACTTTGACTGAAGTCGGAGATAGACAGGAGCTGGGTGCCACTTTCTTTGAGGAAACGGTTAAGAAGATCAGTTTGATAAAAGAGAGATTGAAAGCGGCTCAGGATCGACAGCAGAAGTATTACAATCAGAAGCACATGTTTGTTGAGTTTCAAGTTGGTGACTTTGTGTATGTCAAAGTCAGCCCGATGAAGAGTGTGAGTAGATTTGGTCAGGTGAGTAAGCTTAGTCCAAGGTATGTTGGACCTTTTGAAATCTTGGAAAGGATTGGAAAATCTGCTTATCGACTGTTGCTTTCTGATTCGATGCCTGACGTGCATAACGTGTTTCACGTATCCACTCTGAGGAAGTGGGTGTCCGACTCTGGGAAGAAGCTGTCAGTTGACGAGGTTGAGATTCAGGAGAATCTGGCGTACAAGGAAGAGCCAGAGTTGATTTTGGAGTACGACGTCCGAAAGTTAAGAAGTAAACAGATTTCGATGGTTAAAGTCCAGTGGAAGCATCAGACTGCACGGGAAGCGACTTGGGAGAAGGAGTCTGACATGAGACAGTCGTACCCGTACTTGTTCTGATGCTGTTTGGATTGGACAATGTCGAGGACGACATTTTTTCGAAGTTGGGGAGATTGTGAAGTGCTGTTTTTGCTCTAGGATCGTCCAGGACGATCTGGGATTGTCTTGGGACGATCAGTGGAAGATTTGCTCCAGAATTTGCCCAGATTGCTTCAGGTGATTTTCCTGTAGGTATCGGCCGGGCCGATATGGATATCATCCAGGCCGATCTGTACTGTTCAAAATATCATCCTGAGAACAGCCCTGGGAACAGTCCAGGCCGATGGATCTTGGTCTGATCGTCCCAGGACAATCTTGCGATCGGCCGGGCCGATCTGAGTATGATAAAGCAGAAATCAGCTTATTTTGAAGAGAGAGAAAATTTATAAAAATAAAAATATCTTTGAGGAGAGAGAAAGTCGTGGATTTTTGGGGAAAAGTTGATTTTCGGGCGACGCGGAGCTGTTTTCGTCCGAAGAGACTGTTCAGGAAATTGCTGTACGCAAGGTAAGGCACATTCCGCCTTTCTCAATTTTCAGAACCGTCGTGTTTGGCAGTATTTTCTGTCCGGAATTGATTTTTGTCGGTGTTTTTCATTCGTATTTTCCCATTGGTTCAGTTTTTACCTCGAAAGTTTCTGTATGTTGTTGACGTGCCGAGTGTGCACATTTTGGTTATTTTCTGGAGATTTTTGTCCGGGTATTTTTGATTGACGGTGTTTTTCATCGACTGGATTTTTCTGTGTAGTCTAAAAATTGCTGAGCAGTAGAATAAATGTTCTGAAATGTTGTTATCTATATTCTGTGCAAATTTGGCATTTTGTGATTTTGCAGGAAAATTGTGTAAATTTCGTATACTGCCGTTGTGCTGCCCGATTTTTGTCTGATTTCTGATTTATCCGAATTTCTTCTGAATTGATATGCTATCTGTATATGCTATAAAAAGTGAGTTATAAGGGGCCTGGATCCTAAGCGATTCAGTCAGTGTCTGGGAAATCTGAAATGAGCTCAATCTGAAATTTGATATCTGTTCTGTTCCGGATCCGATGAATTCTGTTCTGGTGCTATAAGCACATCTGTTCTAGTACTGTGAGCACAAAGGGAGGCATAAGGGGTCAGAATCCGAGAGATTCTGTCAGTGTCTGGGAAGGGAGGCATAAGGGGCCAGAATCCGTTGAGATTCTGTCAGTGTCAGGGAATCCGTTCTGTTATCTGTTATGTGCTAAATTAATATATATGATTTGATCTGATCTGTATGACATGATTCTATTCTATTCTGATATGATCTGAATTTCTGATTTCTGTACGATTCTGATTCCGTTAATGTGATATGTCTGATCTGTTTCTGATTTGATACGACTTCTGTTTCCGTACAGTTCTGTCTGATTTGATCTGTCCGTATCTGTTCTGATTTGATCCGTTTCATTCTGATCTGTCCGATTTGATATCTGTTCAGTTCAGTTCTGTCTGATTGATCTGTCCGTATCTGTTCTGATTTGATCCGTTTCATTCTGATCTGTCCGATTTGATATCTGTCTGATTCTATTCTGATTTCTGTACGGATTTCTGTCTGATGTGTTGGTTTTGGATTCTGAGAGTTTTGATTGGAGGTTTGTTGCTTTGCTGAGCTGTTGAGCTCACTCTTGTTTTCTGGTGGTTTTCAGGTTCTGGGAAAGGGAAGGAAGTCCAGGACTAGATTTCAGAGTCTGATAAGTATAGGTATTTTGTACAGTCATGGCTTTTCTGTTCTGTCTTTCTTTCTGTCTAAAAGCCATGTACTGTATTTGTAGATGATTGTTTTGAGGAAAAGAAAATATAGATGTTTTGTTCAGCTGCAATTGACGATTCATAGTAGCTCTGTGTCTGTGTGTCTGTGTTTGAGTTGAAATATTTGGAAGATTCAGTTCTGAAACAAATTCTAAAGCCAGATCCTGGTCTGTTTGTTTGGCTGGTCGCGGCCCGGTGCGGGCGGGATCCGTCCCGGTCGGGTCGGGTCGTGACAGCATCTGCGTGGGAGCGGGCCGGGATCAGGCGCGGGCGGAACGGAGCGGGGCTGCGGGAGCGAGCGAGCGCGTCGCGTCTGCGGGACCGGGGGTTCGAGAGGCCGGATTCTTGTACGAGATCCGCTCGACGAGCCGCTCGACTCGACTCGTTTCCTGGGACGAGTCGAGCTCGAGCTCGACTCGAGCTTGAGCTCGACTCGAGCTCGAGCTCAGTATTTGGCAGTCGAGCTCGACTCGAACACCCCCTGGCTCGAGCTCGACTCGACTCGTTTGCACCCCTATTCGGGGCCATGAAAGCATAGTCCCTTGGGGCTGATTTGTCCACATGAAATTGAATGCATGCCATCAAAAGAAAGGGAGGATTGGAGTTATTGATCACATAGCGTGGGTACAAGAAGTTGTTGATCATATCAATGGGATAGTGCTTGGGTACCTTAGTATAATTCCAAGTTTTAAAAATTAGATCGGACTGGGGGTGTAAGTGAGTCGAGCCGGTTCGAGCTCGAGTTGTTTATGGGTTCGCGAGCCGAGTTTATTAAGCTCACGAGTCAAGCTCAAGCTCGAGTTTGAGCTCGTTTGGTAAACGAGCTCGAGTTCGAGCTTGAGCCAGCTCGGCTCATGAGCTTGCGAGCAAGCTCGAATAAATATTAATATATTTTAAATAATTTTATTTTATTTATTAAATTTAAATATTAAAAATAATAATAATAATAATAACACTTAAGTTTTATTTAATTGTTAAACATTTTATACTTTTTTTTTTCTAAATTTTGACTAAGTTTTAAAAATTCCGCTTAAGTTTTAAAAAGCCCGCCTAAATTTAAAAATTCTCGCCCATGGCTCACGAGCCGGCTCAAGCTTGTTTACTGTGAGACGAGCTTGAGTTCGAGCTTGCTTTCCAACTAACGTGTCGAGCTCGACAAGGGCCTAAACTCGACCCGACTCCTTTACACCCCTAGACTGGACTAGCTGGTTCAATCATGAACCGATTAGTTGTCTGGTTCAATCATCAAGCGACGAACTGTTACAAGTTAGGAAGAATTGGCTTGCTTTAATTAAATTATAAGCAATATGTTTTAATTTATTAAATTCTTTTAAAAATTTTAAATATTTTTATTAAATGTTAAGATTACTTACACTATAATATATGCATGTTATCTCATAAAATATATTTTGTTATAATAAGTTTGTACTTCACACTATATAAAGAGTTAAAAGTCAACTATCTCAAACTATTCTATGATGTGAAATTAAAAAAGTTGCATGGATACTATATGAGTTAGAATGTGAGTTTGGGCTGTGAATTTGGACATGTTGGGTTACGAATTTGGGCAGGTTGGGCGGCAAAGTTTTTTAATTTGGATTATAAATTCATATATTATAAATATGTTGTAATCTATATTATAACAATATCATTTATTATCACTATAATTAAATATAAAAGTTAATTATGATTAAATTATGAGATATTTTTAAATATAATATAATTAAATAATATGTTTAATAACTTAATTATAGTATATAATTATTTTCATTGTTATCTTCTCTTCTAGTATGAAGATAGAAGCTTTTCCTTCTATACTAGAAGCTTGCCAAAATAAGTTGTTTTTTACTAATTGTTTTCAAACACATTAGTTTTTACTAGGCGTGTCAATTTCAGGTCACGGGTCGGGTTCGGGTCAAACCCGAAATTGATCCGGCACTATTCGGGTTCGGGTCGACCCGACCCATTTTTGCAAACGGGTCAATTTTCTAGACCCGAACCCGACCCTATTCGGGTTTGGGTCAACTCGAACCCGACCCGCTTCGGGTTTGGGTCAACCCGAACCCACTTTTTTCAGCCGCGGCAGCGGGGCGGAGCGCGGCAGCGGAGCGCGGCAGCGGGGCGCGGCAGCAGGGCGGGGCGAGCCAGGCGCGACGCGGGGCTGATGCGGGGCCGAATGCCGGGTTTACGTGTTATTCCGGGTCAAATCGGGTCACTCTCGGGTTTCCAGGTCAACCCGAACCCGACCCGTTTCGGGTTTGGGTCAACCCTAACCCGAAATTTTCGGGTCAGGTTTGGGTCGGGTTTTCGGGTCGGGTCCATTATTGACAGCTCTAGTTTTTACTAACTATTTTTTTAATCACAAAAGCTATTCCAAATAAAGCTTAAGGATGCGTTTGGGACAGCTAAAATATTTTATTAAGTTGGATGTAAAATTGTTGTGAGTAAAGTAATTAACTTAGGCTTCATTTCAAACACCTTTTTTATTGCTTCTTAAAGCAGACTCTTTGTATATATAAAAAAAAAATCATTTAAAAATTTTTGTACTAAAAAGTTATTTTAGAAAGCATTAAGAAAGCTGTCCCAAATGAAGCCTTAGACATTTTGGTTGCAAAAAATAGCTTTTCATTATTAAAATTTTTGAAAAATCTTTGAGAAAGTAACAGAGAAGAAGTGGCCGAACAAAATTATGGTTGTTTGGAAATTAAATCAGTGAGAAAGCTCTCTCAAACATGCCTTAATTTCTATCTGAAGGAAATAATAATAATAATAATTTTATTTGACAA
This sequence comes from Dendrobium nobile, assembly GCA_022539455.1. Lineage (NCBI taxonomy): Eukaryota > Viridiplantae > Streptophyta > Magnoliopsida > Asparagales > Orchidaceae > Dendrobium > Dendrobium nobile. The sequence goes on along the minus strand of CM039724.1, from coordinate 4,092,996 downwards.
CTAGACCTGTCAATTTCGGGTCACAGGCTGGGTTTGTGTCGAACCCGGAACTTACCCGGCACTATTCGGGTTCGGGTCAACCCGATCTGTTTTTACAAACGGATCGACTTTCTAGAACTGAACCCGAATGCGACGCGAGCGGCGGTGACGCGACTCGAGTGACATAACGCGAGGGCAGGTGGGGCATGCGGGTGCGGTGCGCAGGGCAGCGGGGCAGCTGGGTTTCCGGGTCATTCCCGGGTTCCCAGGTCAACCCGAACCCGATCCGGTTTTCCAAACGGGTCGATTTTCAGGACCCGAACCCATCCGCTTCAGATTCGACCCAACCGAATCCGAAATTTTCGGGTCGGGTCCAATGTTGATAGGTCTATTGACAACCACAACAATTAATCATTAAACCAGCTTTTATAACAAAAAAGTAATTATTTGGGCGAATTAATTAGTCCCCATCAAAGGTTTCCTAATTAGCAAAATGGTTAATTTCTCCAAACTGATTAAAAGAGCGATAAATCCCTTAATTAAATACTCGAAAAAAATCAGTTTTTCTTTTTCAATCAGTTAAGTTTTCTAATCAAATAATTAATAGTAATTATAAGTTTTGCTTTACGATTTGTGCTTTCATCATCCTGATTTTACTAAACAAAATCTGATCTTTGTGCTTATCTCAAAGCATGATATTTTTTACATTTAAAAAAATGAGTTAAAAAAAGATAAAATATTTTATATATCTCATTAATTAAAATAATTATTTAAAAAATTATATATGAATATTCCTATTTAATCCTGATAAGAGCGTGCATAAAAATTCATTTGTGACATTTCCTTTATATTTAAATAGCAAAAAAATTTATGATTTTTATTTATAAAAAAAATAAATATTATTTTTTATAAAATTTATGATAAAATAATAAATAATTATATATAGTGTATGTAATAATTATTATTTATATTATTAAATCTGATCCGTCAATCATTCTTACTTTCTACCGTTCGAACTCAAACGTGTCCCCAAACAACGCCGCGCCGTAACGGAAATCTTTTAAAACCCCCGCGATCCACACGGCGAGCACGATGCTCCGCGGCGCACCACACCACCTAACGGTAACCTTGCCTTCCCACTGTATAAATATGAACAACCAATCCCTCACCAAATTATCTCCCACTACTCCTCTGTTTCTCCCCGTCTTCTTCCTCCTCCCCACTATAAGAAAAGCTACAAGCTCCCAATCTGTTTAATTTCTTCTTTTGAAAGAGATTAAGCAGTCGATGGATCGTCTTCTTCTTCTCGCCGGAGTTTTACTGAGCTTCTTCCATGGGAGCTTCGGCTATGACTTCTATGTGGGAGGAAAAGACGGATGGGTGGTGAAACCAGATGAAAGCTATGATCTTTGGGCAGTGAATATGAGATTTCAAGTAAACGATAAGCTTGGTAATGATAATATTCCAGTTCTAAATCCTCTTATTTTATATCGTTTCTTTCTGCTCAATTCTAACTTATGTGGTTACGAACGTTCTTCTGTTTCTGCAGTTTTTAAGTATAAGAAAGGGGAGGACTCTGTTCTGCAAGTGAAGGAGAAGGATTTCAATCTCTGCAACACCAGTAATCCGATTAAGAAGTTTAATAATGGCGATACTGTTTTCCTTCTTGATCGATCGGGGCCTTTCTACTTCATTAGTGGGGAGCCTGGGCACTGTGCGCAGGGGCAGAAGCTTGTTGTGGTTGTCATGGCGGTTAGGCTTCCACCTTCACCTTCACCTTCGCCGGCTCCGGCGGCCAATTCGGTCTCTCCGCTACCATCTCCGACGCCTTCCTCCGCCATTGGAGAGGCTGTTTCAAGAGTCTACTGTGGAGTGTTAGCTCTGTTCTTGGGGGCGGTGGTGTTTGGTTAGTCTCATGGAAGGATTTGAAGAGTACTTTGTGGTGTTTTTTTCTTCTTCTTCTTGTTGCAAGTTGCTGTGTCTTTTGTTTTTAAAAAAACAGGAGTTTGATTTGGGATTATTGTCTGTTTTTTGTGTGTTGTTTTGCTTTATATGTAATAGTTGTAATTAATGGGGGGTTATATGATAAATTTGGAATTTTATGATGATTGGTAGAAAGACATGAGTGTTATGGGATTTACAAACATGCTTCTTAATACCTAAATTTTAAAAATTTACACATCTAACATCCAAAATTTTTTATTTACAACTCTACACTATGGGTTTAATTATGGATTTATGATTTAAACCTACTAGAAATATCATTGTTGCTAGCCACTAGTATATTATCTATCTAATTTTTCGATCAAATTTCGTGCGAACAATCAGCGGATACGTTCAATTGATCTATCAGCTAGTTGTCGTTCTACCAAGGTTTTCGTAAAAAAATTGCCGGAAATATGAAGCCAGGTTTTTAAGGATTAGAGAATTTCATTTGATATTTGGATCATTTAGATTCACATCGTAACACATCATATACGATAAATTAGATGCGAACACTACGAATAAAAGATAAATTTAAACACGTAAAATATTTACCAAAATTTAAATTTCGAAGCATAATTCTAACAAAGGAGAAATTCTACCTTATAATTTTGATGATAACATTCAAAATCATAATCAATGATATTGATCGACGGCTCAAAAACATTTTGTCAGGATATCAAGATGATATTCAAAGCTTTTGAATTTACCTTTAGATTAGTAAGACAAGATGAACTTCAAAACCCTTGGATTTACTCTAAGATTAGTGCTTTATCTGATATCCTGAATTGCACTAATCTCAGCACACATCAAGATATCCTGAAATAATTTTTTTTAATTGAAATGCTAATTTAAAATTTAAAGCAGTCAACTAATCTTAAAAAATAAAGAAAAAATCCAAAATCTTAATAGGAAAATTTAACTCTTCTAATCAAATCTTTTTTTTTTAAATTAATTTTGTGTTATGAATAAACGTGCATATGCTTCAACGCAGCCTGCACGAACTAAATTAAATTAATTTCAGCTTTAATTTCCCGTCAAATTTTCTATTGAATTATTTAGATTAAAATTTTTATTTAAAAACTACGGGCAAAAAAAAATAAAAAAATAAAAAAAACGAAAACATTAAGAAATTTTAATTAAAAAACAACGCTACTGCCTCCCGACACCACCGCCTCGGGTTGACCTGAATAGTGCCATGTCAGTTCCGAGTTGAACCCGAACTCGACCCGTGACTCGATTTTGACAGCCCTAGGTATCACCATTTGAACATCATTCGCCTTCAATCGAACAACAAATGGAAACATATTTTTACATTTTATCTCGGTTATGAAGAATGCTCCGTCAATATTAGCATCGCACTATTCACATAAACACATTTTTTCGATGTTGCATTTCAATAAATAAAGAAAAAATATACGCATAATATTCTTTTAGATGTTAAAAATGGAGTTTGATTTGAAATGAATTACTGTTTGATATGACTGATTGCTAATGCATTTTGAAGTGAAAATAAGTTTTTCGATTGTAGATGCCCCTAAGAGGGAACGTCTTTGAGAAGGACGAACTGAATTTATTTATATCTTTTATTTTCTATTAGCATGATTATAAAAAATAAAATTCAAAGATTTATGTTTTTCTATATTTTTGGCTAATTATATAGACCTATCTTAATGTTTATTATTTTATCATTGAGTTAATGAAATATCAAAATAATTTCCGACTATTTACAAATTCAACATAATAACTAATTTTGTTCTTATTTAAAAAATTAACTGAAAAATTCCATTCTTTTTTCTTTATTTCTGAAAAAGTTTTTATTTTTATAAAATTTATGTATAAACCAAAATTGTATAATTTTATATTACTGAAGTAAAATAAAAATATTACTCATTAATTTATTATTATTATTGAATCTTTTATACGGTCATTAGTTAGCTTTAGTCAATACGACAACATTGGCGGATGATAAGATAAACTGAGCAGGAAGCACAACGTGGAGGCACGGGGTTGCTATTTTTTAATTTTTATTTTATTTTAAAAAATAAAAAAATTAATTTATCTATTTATTTAAGAATTTTCTTTTGTCTTCTTTGTTGAATTTATGTTAAATTTTTAATGCGCAAAATAGAGTATTTTATTTATTTCTCCTTATGAAAATTCAAGGGCAAAATTATGTGAAGAGGCATAATTAAATAAAATTTAGAAGAATGAGCAAAAACAGTAAATACATTTTCATATTATTGTTTTCTAAAGCAACTATTTAGTAAAAAAGTTTCTAGAACTGAAAAATTACTGTACTAGAAAGCAGCTTAGAAAATAATAATAAGAAAATTGTTCCAAACGAAATCTAAGATTTAGAAAATGAAGATGATACATAGCGAAGCTCCGAAGATGCCGAGGAGAAAGATGACTTAGACAATAATGTCATCGATGAAGAAAACTAACAAATAAAAGAGCGAAATCAACAACAATGAGATAATGAATATTATGAACTTTAATAAATCCACCAATTATCCTTTTGAGGCACAACACAAAATGCTACCAAAATTGTTCAATAGCATTTTTGAATTTTAGACTTGTCAAAAGAAAAAAGTTGCATAAGAAGAATAAATTATGTTGGGGTGGAAGCAGGGGTGTCAATATTTGTCACAACCCGAAATTTCGATTCGAATTCGGCCCGAAAATTTCGGGTTAGCGTCAACCCGTTTGTCAAACGGGTCAGGTTCGAATTCAACAAACCGAGTTAGATTCGGGTTGACCTAGAAACCCGAAATTGCCTGTGACCCACTGTAAACAGTAAACAAAAACCTTCCAATTTCAGCCTGAAGTCCCGCAGTCACGATTCAACGCCATTGTCTCACAGTCGCGAACTAGCGATTCAACCTGAACTCCTGCAGGCCGCAGTCCCACTGACGTCAGTCGCTATGAAGTCCAAACCCTAGCCTTATCTTCCTCGCTGCTTCTCCCTCTTCTTGCGCATGCCATTGCCGTCGCCTCCCATCCATGCTCCCGACACCACCATCTCTCCCTCTCCCTGCTCCTGAAGGGTTCGCCGCTGCCTCTTCCTCCTGAAGATGATGATGGGTTGGAGGGTCATGTCGGATTTACCCGTGCCTAAAGTGGGTTGGGTTTGGGTCCGAGAAAATGACCCGTTTGAAAAAAAAGAGTTGGGTCGGGGTCGGGGTCGGGTCAGTTCCGAGTTTCACCCAATTCCGACCCATGAACCGATTTTGACAGCTCTAGGTGGAAGTAAACTACACAACGAATACAAAATAAGAAAAAAGGAAGTAGCGGAAATAAGAGTACACTAGGATTTAATGTGGAAAAATTCGAAATCGAAAAAAAAACCTGAATGATCGACACAATCAGATTCCACATAGACTAACAAATTTTTTTGTAGAATAAAGATGGAGGTTTAACAAACAGATTTGCAGATTAAAAACTACATGTTACAGTGCAGTTCAAAGCAATATTGTCTTCCAGATTTTAAGAATATTTGTTAATGATATATTCTTTTGGATTTAAGCCAATTAGTCATCAAAATAAATGAAGCCATTAACTTTTGTTTGGGATAGCTTTCTTATTATTTTATAAAGTGATTTTTTAGTATAAAAAGTGACTTTAAAAGCAATAAGAAAGCTGTCACAAACGAACTCTTATACACAAATTAATCAAAAAATTAGATAAAACAATAATGTCAAACTGTGCAGTTCGATATAAGAAAAAAAAAAAAAAAAATCATTTGATTTGTTCAGTGTTTTCTTGCGTTCTTCCAGACACTAATGATTTTCCTCAAGTGATTTTTAGGGTTTCTTCTTCAGCACTTTGTTTTTCATGGTGAGATTGCTTTAGCTCCTAAGTTTAAGCTTCCTCTAGAGTTGGCAAATAGCATGTGTATAAATTTACGATACAAATTTTTTAATTTTCTTATTACTTTCTAAAACAGTTTTTTAATTCAAAATTAATTTAGAAGCTGTTTTAAAAAGCAGTAAGAAAGCTAGTACCTGCAAGTTCTTTTCCTTGGTGTGCGGACCAAAAGATTATTTTTTAGGTACTTGAAGCATAATTGAAAGCTTCGAGAATTAATTGGAACATCAAACGATCTCTAAATCTCATATATTTATTGTCAAAACGTGCATCTTAACGAGATGAATCCAATGAGCTTGAAATCATCTGATTCTGACATTATTTAATGATGAGAGAACAACTTATAATTGACGAATCAATACAGGTATGTCTAATGCACTTTTAGAAGCTTATAAATAGGCGTATACTCTTTACATGAAGAGAGAATAAGGCTTCGTTTGGAATGACTTTTTTATTGTTTCTTAAAGCAGTTTTTTATTACAGAAATTAAAATTTTTATACTGAAAAGCTAGCTGTTTCAAGAAGCAGTAAATCTAAATATAGTCAAATATCTTGAAAATTGGATTCAAGCCATGCCAACTTGGTTTAAGCTAAGTCAACTTTTAGAATCTATTCGATCTTTGTTTAAAAGGAACTTACTGATCTACAAATGAACTCGATTCAAGCAGTGATCTAAAAATGAAAGTAGTAAGACAGTTGCTCCAAATAGATCCTAAGAAGAGGCCATTTCTCACGAAGCCATTTTTACTGTGACCTTTCTCATACGAGCTCATCAATTATGAGGGCAGGGGTGAGAGTGAGTCAAGCCGACTCATGAACTAGCTTACGAGCTAAGTTCAATGAGCTAATGAGCCAAGGCTGAGCTAGTTCCGACTTGACTTGTTAGCTCAAGAGTTAGCTAGTTTAGAACATATTAATATTTTTTTAAAAATTAACATTTAGGAGGTTATTAATTATTAAAAAAATTGAAAATTATGCATCATTTTTTTATATCAAATGATTATTTATTATTTCTCTTCAAATTTCTCATTATTTTTTTTTATCATTTTGATAAAACAACTACTTTAATCAAAACAATTTTCTCTCTTTCAAAATAAATGATTCACGTTATGAGTATAATCGAACTCGTATAATTATGCTCGGACTCGAGCTTGAATTTAATTAATTAATCAAGCTCAAATCAAATGTCACACGAACTCGACTTGGATCTTTTACACCCTAAATTAAGTGATTTTTTCTCGTGGAGTAAAATACTAACACTCTATAAATTAAGGCTTCGTTTGGGATGACTTTCTTACTGCTTCTTAATGCAGTATTTTAGTACAAAATTTTAATTTATGTACTAAAAAACTGCTTTAAGAAATAGTATGAAAGCCGTTCCAAACGAAACCTAAATTCCGTCTGGTTAGGGAAAGATGATTGGGATATTATTAAAAATTCTTGCATTATATGCTACATATATTAATCTTATCGCTTTCAAGCTTTTAGATAAGCTCAAGAAGACGTAATAAAACAGGAAATTAAATATATGTTTATGTTTAAACTATCAAATCCAACGGGCAAAATCCACTCATAGAATTTTTTTTTTCCACCTATGAGATTGAAAAACTGGCACAAAGGGCATAAGTTTGATCAATGAGATTTCTAATGTTAATTTTTTTTTGAATAAAAACAGCAAAAAAATCCTTAAAAATTACCAAAATTTTTGAATCCGAATGCGAAACCCGACTCTTTTGGAATGGTAGGAAGGACATTTATTCAGTATTATTAGTAGGGTAGTGAGGATGATGATGGCTTATGATTCAAATACCATAGAGATGGGTGATGACAAGAATAACGTCTTTATAAGGCGAAATTATTATTTGTGATCACCGGATGTTGTTCGGATGCAAATCAGGACGCGCCACATCACCAATATGTTGTGTTCTGTTTCTATGTACTGTAGTGTATTGGGTGACATAGTGCGTCCTGATTAGTTTTCGGACGATCTGATGACCACACATAATAATCTCTCATTTACAAGCACTACTATTAAATTAGGTTTCACAACACTTTATAAACTATTGTAACGGTTTAAAGCCTTGCAAATTTTTTTTTTCAGCGGTTTAAGAAACGTTGCAAATCTGATATATTTGTTACTACTGGAAACAAATTTTCTAGCACTTTCTAACTCACTATATATTACTCTCTATAGTGACAGTTTGCAAATCGCTGCTATAAATTTTTTGTAGTGAAGGCTAGAGGTGTCAATATTGGACCCGACCCAAAATTTTTTGGTTTGGATTGATTGAACGCGAATCCGGTCGGATTCGGGTTGACCCGGGAATCCGGGAATAACCCGAATGACCCGGAATGCACACAAACCAGTCTGCCCAGAATGACCCTGCCCCGCCTGCTCGGCCGTTTCGCGTCGCGTTGCGTCCCGAGGCCAGCGTCGCCGCCGGTCGAGTCAATTCCGCATCACACGCATCCCGCGTCACTCCCCGGCCGTTTCCTCCGGCTTTCGCTGCCGCCGACCGTCGGCCCACTTCCTGTGCCCGCGGGTCGGGTCGAGTTCGGGTCCAGAAAATCGATCTATTTACAAAAACGGGTCGGGTCGACCCGAATCCGACCCGTAATCCGAAATTGACACCCCTAGCGGTGATCATAACAGCTTAAAATGGCATAATTAATAACTCCACCACAAGAGAAAGAAATCGAAGATGGCGACGTACTCCTGATCTGGCAACCTCTATCTTCTTGCTAATGCTACATATTCATCCGTTTGTATCGGTCTCTTAATTAGACTACAACTATAATTGTAGCGATATCAATTATGCATGTTTCTGCAGAGAAGGGAAAACCCGCACGGATCTTCCTTCTCTCTCTCTCTCCCCCTTTCTCTCTCTCACGCATGCTCTCTATACTAGAAATGTTATCTCACTCTCTTGCTGGTAATCTTTTCATTAGTTTTCTCTCTCTCTATCCCTCAAATACCATGCTCTCTCTCTCTCTCTCTCTCATTAAGGAAAAATACAAATGAAATTGTTTAATAAATGAAGTGCACTTGTAGGAAAGTTAGATAAACAATTATTTAATTTTTTTGCGTTTATTATGATATATTTAAAAATGCATTGAAATACGATGAGTTGATGTACGTAGTGGTAAGATCGGCAGGCGATGACTAGTGACGGTGGGATGCAGCTGAGGGCAGGCGGCGGTGATGGTTGATTTTGTTGGTGGCTTTAGAGATGTCAATTTTTGACCCGACCCGAAAAAATCAAGGTTAGGGTCAACCCGGACCCGAAACGGCTCGGGTTCGGGTTCAACAAATCAACCCGTTTTAAAAATCCGGTCTGGTTCGGGTTGACCTAGCAACCAAAAAATGACCCGAAATTGACAAGAAAACTCCTATTTGACTCTAAAACCCTAGATTGACCCGATTTTGACCTGAAAATCGAAGATTGACCCGATTTTTGACCCAAAACTAGCAATTTTAGGTCAACTTTGGGTCATTCGTGTCGGGTCGAGTTCGGGTCTAGAAACCTAACCAGTTTTTAAAAACAGGTCGGATTCGGGTTGAACAGAACAATATCGGGTTAGTTTCGGGTTCGACGCGAACCCGACCCATTAACCCAAATTGACACCCCTAGGTGGCTTGCACGATAGCGAGTAAGCAATGGATGGTAGATGGCAAGCAATCGATGCTAGCTAGGGTTGTTTGAGAATCGATTCACTCAATGAATACCTCAATAATCACCTTACAAGACTCTTTTATGCTTATTTATTTATGTAACTTATAAATAATTCTAAGCAAAAATTTAAAATCTGTCATAAAATGAGCAAAATTGGGAGTTGATCACCACTTACTCATTTATTTTTATAAATATAAATGTTTATTATTTATTATATAAAATTACTCGAAGCTTCTTCTATATCTCATTGAATTCTGACCATTATATTCATGTATATGTAACATGGAGTCATATTATATGTATTTTAATTACTTGTTATATAAATTAGTCTAAGCTTCTTCTATATCCCTCATAGCTCTATAAATATAAAGCCATAAAGTAATAAACCTATAGTGATATCTAAAATAAATTTGAGTATTTTGAGCTAAATATAAAATCTAAGAGTTTCTCTCTATATAATAATTCTCTCTCTCTCTTTATCTCTGTTTTCTTTGCTTAAACCTCATGAGCATTGAGTATGGTTCTAGTGTTGCCCACATTCGAATTCAACATATATTATTAGAGATATTAAAATTATTTATTAGCAAACAACTTGTGGACCTCCGAAAGAGCACCGCTGTGGCCGCAGGGTTGCAGAGAGATATACGACCGCACCTACCCCGAGGGATAGAGACGATCGCAGGCCTTCGCGCTCCTTGCAAATGACCATATATACGATTAACCATGGAGGATAATGGCTCTCGCCTACGCACCTCGATGGGTAATAATATTTATAGCCTGATCACGATCACGGGTTTCCCCCACCCGATACATCAGCTCGGATGGGGTTTAATAGATGGTGGAATTTAGTTTACCACGGGCGCAAGCCCCCGTGGTTAATTACATCTCAGACCGGAGCCTGAGAAGACTCTCGATTAAGAATTATACATTATCCATTCAAAGTGAGATTGACACAAGGGTGTAGACTCAGAAGTCCTACTTAAATGGAAGAAATGTTCAAATGGCTCAGTCAACATGCGTGGTTCATACCAGCATTTGGAGGGGCTAAGGAAGTCAAAAGAAATTGGAGAAAAGAAAAATCAAACATTCAACACATGCGTAAGAGAAAAGATGGAGATGCCGTCATCATGTGGCGTGGATAAGTAGGATTTATAGTCCCTGCAAAGAAGGGACCTGCCCACTATTTAGGAATACTACGAGACCGAATGTAATAGTCTTGAATCCTAAATCTAGATTGGGTTAAGTGTTCTACGAACAACACTAAGGCCCGTGCCCTAGTTAATGCAGTACAAAACCTGGACTTACCCCGGTCTGGATTGGGGAGCCAGCTAATCACTTAATCGCTTTAAAACCATACTGTCAGGTCATTTTTATGAAAGATGGGTGGGTGATACAATTTTTTGGAAGTTAAGGCCGACATCTAGAGGGTTTTATAATTGGCCTTATGCTTATATAGGGTAAATACTCCTAGCTAATACAATTAAAATTTAATTTAGTTAGTTACTAATGTGATGCATGCTAGTTTAGAAGGTCTCAAATCATGAATGCATAAGATTTTTAAAAATAGGCTTATTATAAAATAATTTTTAGAAGGAGACTAGACTTTCCCAGATCCGGCACTTCATCCTCATATTCCAGATTATCCGGACTCTACCCGCAGACAGGGAAGTGTCTCATAGAAGGAGAAAGAAGAATGCATTAATATGCATACGATCCCGGATGATTCCGGTAGTTCCCGAGATTCATTAAATTTTTATATTATTTAAATTTTAAATATGAAATTTTGATTATGAGTAGAAAAGGTTTTATGTCCTTAAAGAGCCTAACGAGATCCAAGCTAAAATAAAATCGACATACAAGAAAGAAACAAAGAAAAAGTAGGCAATTTCTACTACGCAAGTATAATAAACACATTAATATAGTCAAACTAATCAAGTAAATGTCGATAGGCCAACTGCCCTTTAATTACAACCCAATGTCTGCAGAAAAGTAAAGTGGCCGGGCACCACTACCAACAACTCAGATTTTTAAACCTAAGACTGACACAAATGACTTTGAGTGAGATATTAGATCTTTAGTCTTCGGTCTTCTTTAGATTTCTTTTTCTTGGACTCCTTGGATCTCTCCTCCTTGGACTCCTTGGATCTCTCCTCCTTGGACTCATTGGATCACTCCTCCTCTGTCTCCTTGGACTCATTGGATCACTCATCCTTGGACTCCTTGGATTCGCCGTAGCTTGAATATCCAAACGAAGAGAAAATCTCCCCTAAAAGGGGGGTATTGTCTTTTCTCTTTGGATATCTAAAGTCATCCAAACCCGATATTCCAAAAGGAAGAAGACTCTCCCCTTTGAGGATGCATTCTTCTTTTAGAATTTAAGTTGGATAAAAATACCCACACTCAAAGACATTTTCACAACTCAAACAATATTACAAATAATTACATTAATGGAAAACAATAAATCTAGAGTCACCTGCAAGATTATCCTAATAAAAAAAAATCACAAGCATTTATAATATCCCAAGCACTTATATAAAAAGTAAAAAATGCACATAACAGTCACATTTGATCATGCTCTTAATTATTGAGGGCTAAGCAACTTCTGGAGCACTTGTAGCAGTTATTATTTAATGATTTAAGCCCTCATTTATTTAGTGGGGCTGAGCAAAATCTGAAGCACCTGCACAAGACATCATTAGAAATCATGACATTTGCCCCCCTCCCTTTTAGCATTGTATGAGCATGACCACCTGCAAGAAAAATAATATATATCTCGCCCCTAACATAGAGTAGATCTAACACACATCAATCAATCCACAGAGTACAGTAAAAGTAATCAAATACACCAATTTTAATTTTTCTCAACATGCAATAAAATCATCGAAAAACCTAGCACACAACAGAAAAAGGAAATTACCGGCCTAGCCTAGATCTAGAAGTGGTGCCCTAGCCTAGATCTAACCCGCATCTAAAAAGGTCAACTCAAACTCAACCCAGTTTTACAAACAGGTTAAATTTCTCAACTCAGACCCGACTCATGCAAGTTATCAGGTTAGAGGCCTGGAGGCGCTCAAGAGAAGAAATGATTGGGAGCAAGTCCTCGACTAGGCAAGTCAAGAGGCTTCGGGTCACACAAGAGAAGAGAAGGCGGAGGAGCTTCGGCTCTTCCTTGGAGCTAGTGAACCAGACGGAGATGGGAGATAGGATTGCAGCTTTTGTCTAAGGAGCGGACCAAATCTAAGGAGCGGACCAAACCAAAGGGACTGAGAGAAAGAGGCCGGAGGAAGGAGGTTTGTTCCACCTCTTCTCGGGAGTTCCTTGGGTCGAGTAGGCTTCGGGTCAATACAAGAGGAAGGAGGTCCAAACGAGAAAGGCGAGAGAGATGAGAGGTCAGCCGGCCCTCTCTTGGCGTGAGGAAGAAACAGAGAGGATGGGAGTTTCGCATGGGCTTCTTCAAACCAGAGAGAGACGGGGTGCTCGTGAACTAAGGAAATATGGAGCTTCGCCTAGGAAAGCTGAGCTGTCCACCATCCCTGTTTCACAAGCACTGGATTAAACATTCGGTGAAGCCTTTTTAGAGCCGCAAAGACGACCAAGCCTTTTCAAAGTTCGGGTCAAATCGGGTCATATTTGGATTAGCGGGTTGACCCAGACTGGACCCGATTTTATAAACGGGTCAAAAATGTAACCCGAACCTGACCCATTTTTTAAATGGGTTAACCCAAACCCAAATTTTCAAGGTCGGGTTATCGGGTCATGTCAATAATTGACATCCCAAAATAAAACAAAGTTGTGGTTGCAACTGTCTAGGAAGGCATTCGTGTAAATAAAAATTTTAAAGGTATGTAACTACAAAAAGAACTGGACAAACGTGCAAGATTTTCTTGTCTTAAACCGCTTACAAGAAAGCATATTCAGCACGCTATATTCTACTCTTTCCTTCTCTCTCTATATTTCCTTCTCTCTCTATATTATATATATTCCAATCCCTCCGATCTCCGCACAATAACACAGAAAAAAAACCATGGAGGAGCTAATGGAGTTTCAGGTGATTTGGCCGGAGAACGAGGACTGTCCGATCACCATCGAATGGTATTCAGATGAGGCTGAAGGCGACAAGAGAGACTTCCAGAGGCGAGAAGCGGCGGCGGCGCCGGTGAGCATACCGAAGCCAATGGGCTGCAGGAGGCCGCCGGTTTCAGATTCGGATACGGATTCGGAGTCGGAGTCGGACGAGATGGTTCCGCCGCATGTTCTGGTGGCCCGGAGGTGGAGTGAACCGTCTTCGTCGGCGGCGTTCTCGCTGTGCTCCGGTCCCGGACGCACGCTCAAGGGCCGCGACCTGCGTAATGTTCGCAATTTCGTTCTGCGGATGACGGGGTTCCTGGAGACATAGATTAAGGATTTCGGGCTCTTTAGATGATGCCGCGAGACAGCACACCGAAAATTTTTTTATATAGATTATTACAAAGAAAACTGAGATTAAAAATATGTAAATAAAGTAATTTTTTGGGCTTAATCTATGAATATCAGCATGTTCTTATATAACTTGTAAAGATAGAATGAAATATTCTTAATAATAAGATGTATGAAAATATTAATATTTTCATTTTTATTTTTTTATTTCTTTTCAAATAACTTTTAATTTTAATTATTTCTCTAATAATTACTATAACTCTGATTAAGATCACATATTCACATTAGCATTGTTTATTTATAAAATCATTATTTTTATAATTTTAGTTTGATGATATATATATATATATATATATATATATATATATATATATATATATATTTATATATATATATAGTGTTATTAGTGTAATTTTACGGGGAAATTGTAGGCTTAAATATAGTTACATATGCTTCGACATTAGTATGAAAAAATTATTCATGGCTTTGATTGAATAAATTTTTTGACAACCATAATTATAAATGTTTATATGATGGTAATTATGATTTAGATGTCATTATAGTGCAAGGCTATGCCAAAGAATATGAGTGTCAACAATATGTTTTTCCTTTTATCTACTTACCTACCAATGATAGGAATGAGCATAAAGCTCAATAGATATAAGGAAATCAAACATTGTAAGCAATTAATAGAAGAAAGGGACAATATGCATGTTTTCTATTAATCAATCACATTTATTAAAGATATTTATAGGCATAGTTAATCATTTATCAATTAAACTAATGATAAATTCTAAATGAATTATAATGATAACAAGTAACTCATTTTGATCTGTTGGTTGACTTTCAACCAAAAGGTCTTGGGTTCGAAGCTTTGTGCCATAACCTAACCCGATATGACATGATATTACAAAAGGTTATACGATGTCAGATTGTGGTAGTGCTGACCCTAAAATTTAATTGGAGAAGTACTAAAGCAAAACTTTCAATTTATGTACTAAACAAAGCCACTATATATTCAATTCAATATAAAGCGGAAGACTATTGAAACTCAACATGATTTTCAATATATCATCCAAAACATATTTAATCTGAAATCTATCTACAACAGTGCTTGTCAACAGAGGAAATAACAAGATAAAAGTCAAAACTGCAAAAATCAAAATAAAAAAAATACTAACATCACATATCAGGGCCTGTTATCCAAACCATTCAGCTTGCTTCTTATCCTTTCCTTGCTTTGAAAACAAAAGCAAAAATCGAGATGAGCTAACACAGCTCAATAGGCCATCATAGTAAAAAATAGAAATCAATAACTAAAATAAAAAAAAAATGAAAATAAACTGAAATATATATTGAAATTGAATACAATTAAAAAAAATACTGAAATTAACTAAATTATAAACAAACATTTCATAATGATTATCATAGTAGCTATTAAGCCCAAATTTTTATATATCTTTGTTACCAAAATCCCACCTCAACACCCATTGGCACTGGCATAACAGAATTCCACCTCGGTCACCCACAGGCGTAGGCGTCACAACACTTCTTCATCAACATAATTCCATGCTCACTTACGTGCTTGCATCACAACACTTCAGTAAAAAAATCTCACATGGATTGCCGGCATTACATCACATTTCTTTCATATTTTTTCAATGCTTTTCATTAATTAAATCATAACTGGACTGAATTTTCAAAAATTGCCAAAATGTCCTAATAGTAGACAACATAAATACTATTGAGCAAAAATTCATAACTTAAAAAAAATAATCAAATTACCAAGGATTGTGTATCATTCTGAAGTTTTTATTGAACTTAAACACTATTTTTAGATGTCATAATAAATTTTTAAGTAGACAAAAATCTCAAATTTTTTAAAATCACCCTGCAAAAAATTTGAGAATATACTCAAAATATTCATAATCTCAATTTCTATAACATATAAAAAGTTATGTACGTAGCAAAAATTTTACCAAGGGAAAGTTATATTCATTTTTCAGTAATAGAATTATAAATTTGATATGAAAAATATCAAAAATATTAAATTATTAAAAAATGAAATAGGCAAAAAAGTAACATATCTCAAGACGAGCAAATTTCTCAACTGGGATGACCGGCGAAAATACACTATGATCACTAAATACTAGTTTTTTTTTATCTCTCCTCTCTTCCTTCTCAATTCTCCCAAACCCTTTTCTTTTAACGAAAACAAAAAGGGAAATGAGATTTAAAGTCATTTTAATAATATATTATGCTTTTAATTTTTTTAATAAAATAATAATATAACAATATTATTATGGTATGTTTTTAGTGTAAAATTCATAGAAATTCTTTTAGGGATTCCAAAATTTTTTAAAAAAATATCTATAAATAGCTCATTTTATTTAAATTTTTTTGATAAAATCGATTTGAAAAATGGATACTTGATCCCAAAACCCCCACTTATACCGTTAAATGACAAATTTTTAAGGAATTTCACTAGTGCCCAAAAATTATAAAAAATTGGTTAAACAAAAACACAATAATTGATATGCTATGACTGTTGGTGGCTAGAAAGTACGCGGCGATAGAGATTTGATTCTACGTCTTAGCGTTATACGTATAACTAGCACACACAGAGAACACAAGATTTTTTACGTGGAAAACCCTTAAAAGGGAAAAAACCACGAGGCCTAGCCCAGTTGAAAATGATTCCACTAGATTTTGAGTTGGTTACAAAGGACTGAATCACCTCCAGGGGTGAGCAGATTACAATCAATTACTTAAGTAAGACGTCGGGTCCTCGGCAGGACGTAGGGATTGAATGTCGGGCCCTGAGTAGGACGTTGGGTCTTCAGCAGGACGTAGGGACTTAGTGCCGGGTCTTGAACAAGACGTCGGGTCTTTGGCAGGAAGTAAGGACTGAACGTCGGGCCTTAAAGTGGTGGTCCGGCGAGGTTCCTGCGGTGGTCCGACGAGGTTTCTGCGGTGGTCCGGCGGTGGTCCAACGAGATTCCTGCGGTGGTCCGGCGGTGGTCCGGCGAGGTTCTGCGGTGGTCCGGCGGTGGTCCGGCAGCTGTCGAGGAGGAACTCCTTCCTTCTCTTCTCTTCTTCTCTCTCTTGCTTAGGATCCCTCTCTTGTGAAGAATGAGGGCTCTATTTATAGATTTTCTGGAGTGGCATGGTCCGTAAATAGGTGTGAGATCAAGGGCGAAAAGGGAGTGGTCAAATGGACGGCCGATATTGAATCCTACGATCGTGCACCGTTCGTTGGACATTTGAAGGCCTTAATGATGTCGGAATTTAGTGATCTTGGGCTCGTTGGATTCGTCTCGTCGAGCCGTTCGATTCAAGTATAAGCTCGTCAAAATCGGAGACCGTTTGGTAACTCAAATTGCGGTTTGAACCTTCCAACAGCACTTCGGGTCCATGATTCGGACCCATTTGGGCTCGGATTGGGTCGATCTTGGTGTCGTTGGGTTCGTATTTTCAAGACGCTCAGTTTGACTGTAAGCTCGTTGAAATCGGAGTTTGGATGCTCCCGAATTTAATTTTTGAAGTCTCCAACTAGCTTTTGCTTCGAGATTTGTGCCCAATCAAGCTAATTTTGTGATGACGTATCAGTTGCCCCCCTATTTTCGGACGTCGAAGCCCCAGGAGTCCGAAAATATAAGTGTCTGCATTTTGCGTTGGCCGAATAGCAAAAATTACTTTCCATAAGTTGAAATTTTGCACAAATCAAGCCAAGGAGGCCTCGATGAGCTCTAAAAGTGCCAAAATTGAGTCCGGAACGTCGAAAAACGTGTCCGGGGACCCCAAAAACGTCGAAAACGGAGTTTTCGGGACGAAAACCGGGCCCAAAATGGGCTAGGCAGCCGGACCGGCCGGCCGGCCGCCGCCGCCGCCGGCGGCACTGCCTGTCGGCGCTTGGACACGCGCGCGGCGTGCTTGGGCCGCGCGACCCGCCTGCGGCCCGCCTGAGCTAGGGCCTGGCCCGCGCGGCGGCCCGCCTGGGCCGCCTGGGCCGCGCCTGCGGCCCGCGCACTTGCCCGCCTGGGCCGCGCCTGCGGCCCGCGCTGCAGCCCGCGCGGCGGGCTGCTGGGCCCGCTGTCGGCCCGCGCGGCGGCCCGCCTGGGCAGCTTGAGCCCGCGCGGTCAGCCCGCCTGGAAGGTTCCCACCGCCTTATTTGAACGAACGGGCGGGTCTGTTCAGCCCACCGACCTAGTGGGCCCCACCTGTGCAGAAAAAATGATTTTTTAGGCTTTTTTAGGCCTTTTTTGGCCGTAAAAATGCCTAAAAAATCCGAAAAAATCCCAAAAAATTCCGAAAAAATTCAGAAAAATTTAGAAAAATTTGGGAAATTAAAAACTCTAGAAACTTCCACTCTTTCTCCCAAAAAGCTATAAATAGGGCCTTAAATCCTTAAGAAAATTCATTCCTCTCCTCTTCTTCTTCTCTTTTCTTCTCTTCTCCCTCTGTCCTTTCTATTGAGGCCTTCCCTCAGTTTTCTGAGGCCCCTCTCTTGGCAAGGAAGTTCGGAGATCTTCTCCCTCTGTCCTTTCTATTGAGGCATTCCTTCAGTTTTCTGAGGCCCCTCTCTTGGCAAGGAAGTTCGGAGATCTTCTCCCTTTGTCCTTTCTATTGAGGCCTTCCCTCAGTTTTCTGAGGCCCCTCTCTTGGCAAGGAAGTTCGGAGATCTTCTCTCCCTAAGAGAAATGTCAGGTGATCGCCCCCCACTGAGAGATTCTGCGATTCGGGGGGACCCCGTTGCGCCGCATGATGGCGAGCAGAGGCCAAATAGGGAGGTGGATGTGTCAGCGTCGACTGTTACAAATGACTTCATATTCCTTTTTCGCAAGAATTATTACTTTCCGAATGATGTGAAGACAATGGTCCCGAGGATGTCTGATCGGGCGAATCTTCCTCCTCTTGGGTACGTGACTGTTTCTGAGGCCCACTTGCGGGCTGGTTTACGTTTTCCGCCCCCTACTGAGCTGATTGAAGTCTTGCAATGGTGCGGCGTGAGCATATTCCAACTTTCGTTTAGAGCAATGTCAGTGGCTATGAGATTGATTGCTCTCTTTCGGGATCGAGGAGCTACTATGACCCCGGAGCATCTTTCACGGATGGGTAAGTTCACCAGCGATACATCTGGGCGTGTGACTTTTAGGTCCAAATTGTTGGATGTGCGTACCCGCGATTCTTCAAAGAACTGGGTCAATGCTTTCTTTTTTGTGAAGAATGATTGGGGCTTAATTGAGAAGTGGGGGAAAATGAGAGATCTGCCATCCCCTCTGCACGTCAGCGAGGAAGACATAATAAGAATTTTGAAAGTTTCTGATCTCGAACATCTTCTATTTGAGGTTCGTCATATGAGCAAATACACTGAAGAAGAGTTCTTATTCAAGGTTGGGATTTCATTTCATACTGGGAGATCTGATGCAAGGAAGTTGAAGCCGACATCCAGGATTCCTGAGCCCCCTGCCCCTACTTCAAAAGTGGCTCCCAAACGACCAGCAAGGGTTGACGACCCCCCGATTTCGAAGAAAAAGAGGTTGGAAGAAACAAACACTGACAAGACCCTACATGACTCTTCCCTAGCCAAGCTGCATATCCCTGAGGATGTCATGAATCACCAGTGCCTCGGACATAATAAGACCAGTAGTTTGGTGAGCAATATCTCCCTATATTTTTTATCTAATTTGCTTCTGGGGTGACTTCTAATAAAACTTTTCTTTCTTATTTCAGCTGTCTCGTCTTGGAATCGAAATTAATGATTGGAACAGCGAGTTTGTCAGGATTAAGTATCTTCAGGGGGAGTTCAAACGGAAATATGAGCAGAAGGTTAAGGAGGTGAAGGTGCTTGAAGATTAGTTAAGCGATTGCAGGACTGAGCTGGCCAACACAATGTGCTCTGTATCTCTTCAGAATCGACAGGCAGATCGGCACCATATAGATCTTGAGGAGGCTCATGCGACGATCACCAGGCTTTTGAGGGAGCAGAAAGTTTTTGAAGAGAAGATTGCGTCGCTGGAGGCGAAGGATAAGGAGTCCCAGGCCATTATAGCTGAGAAGGAGGCTGCCTTGTCTAGCTCAGAACCTTCAAGAGTTATTGAAGACTTCAAGAAGTCCATAGCATTCAAGACTATCGTCCAGGATCACGTTGAGGAGGCCCGAGATCACATCTATGCTATAGAGGTGAAGGGTTTGGAGCAGCAGTGCACTGAGGATGGATTTATTAGAGGCTTCTTTAAGGGGGTTCGCCTGATGCAGCGAAAGACCGGAGTTTCAGTCGAAGAGGTGACCCCTAGCCAGGCTTCAGCTGACTTTCCTTCAGGCTCTGATGGTGATGAGGTAGAGAGTGATCTTCGGAAGGTCCTCGATCTTGATGCAGATGATGAGATAGTAGATGTTGAGTATGTTTTCTAGTTCCTGTTGTTTGTATTAGTTTGTCTTTTTAGTTATTGTGATGTACCTGATGTTTTGTACTGTTGTGTGATATCTACTTTGACTTAGTAGTGGATTATCGTTCTGTTGCCATATGACTTAAATATTCCAGTGTATTTATTCATTCTGAGTAAATTTCATTTATGCTTGTTTAAGGTATTTATCTTCCAACATGTGCTTAAAAGTTTAAAAGGATCCTCTAAGGATGTACTGTTTATCCTAAGTTGTACGCCAGAGCCTTGCTTGACGACGCCAACCTGTATGAAAGAGGTTAAAAGAATCTATAAGAGATGTAAGACCTATCCGAGGTTGTGAGTCAGAGCCCTGCTCGATGACGTTAACCTGTGTGGAAGAGGTCGGGAGAATCCACTAAGGATATAAGACCTATCCGAGGTTGTGAGTCAGAGCCCTGCTCGATGACGTTAACCTGTGTGGAAGAGGTCGGGAGAATCCACTAAGGATATAAGACCTATCCGAGGTTGTGAGTCAGAGCCCTGCTCGATGACGTTAACCTGTGTGGAAGAGGTCGAGAGAATCCACCAAGGATATAAGACCTATCCGAGGTTGTGAGTCAGAGCCCTGCTCGATGACGTTAACCTGTGTGGAAGAGGTCGAGAGAATCCACCAAGGATATAAGACCTATCCGAGGTTGTGAGTCAGAGCCCTGCTCGATGACGTTAACCTGTGTGGAAGAGGTCGAGAGAATCCCCCTGGATTGATCAACTAACGACTGAACAATAATCATCTACTGCTCAAAATTAAAGTTCAAAACTTAACAAAGTCTTTACTGCCATTAAACGAAGAACATTGTTTCCGAAAACAGTTTAGGGGAGAAGGAAACTAGAAACACCATAAACAAAGTTCGAAATTAAAGACATCTACAGTAAGCAAAAGACATACAATATTCTAAAACAAACGACACGATTACGCTCTACTGATAGTATTTGCGGAGGTTCTCGATATTCCAAGTTCGAGGAAGCATCTTCCCTTTAGCATCCTTTAATTTGAAAGTCCCTGGCTTCACCATAGCTGCTACTAGGTACGGACCTTCCCAGAGGGGGGAGAGTTTGTTTCGTTGAGGGCCTTTGCCTGCCGCCTCAATGCTGCGTAGGACCAGATCTCCTACCGATATATGTCGCGGCTTCATCCTTCTGTTATAGTGACGGGCAACTCTCTGGTGGTAGGCAGCAACCTTAAGTATTGTCCCGTTTCTTACTTCTGGAAGGAGGTCTAGGTTGTGCCTGAGTTTTTCGTCGTTGGTATTGGAGTCGAAAGTTTGTACTCTATGACTGGGGACTCCAATGTCGACTGGAATGACAGCCTCTGTACCAAAGCAGAGGTTATACGGTGTCTCTCCTGTTGGAATCCTTGCTGTCGTACGATAGGCCCAAAGGACGTTTGGGAGCTCGTCAGCCCATTGCCCCCCAGCCTTCTCCAGCCGTGTTTTCAGTCCTCTCAGAATGATCCGATTAGTGACTTCTGTCTATCTATTAGTCTGAGGATGAGCCACAGCCGTGTGTACTAGATGAATGTGGAGATCTTTACAAAATGTGGTAAAGACCCTTCCGGTGAACTGTGTCCCATTATCAGTAATAACTTTTGCAGGAATGCCAAAGCGACATATTATGCTCTTCCACAGAAACTGTTTGGCATTTGCTTCAGTGATTTTTGCTAGTGGTTCTGCTTCTACCCATTTCGTGAAATAATCGACAGCCAATATGATGAATTTTCGCTGTCCCGTGGCTATAGGAAATGGTCCCATTATGTCGATCCCCCATTGGGCAAAAGGCCAGGGACTCTGTAATGTCGATATCTCTACGACGGGTAGATGAGTGAGGTTGGCATGCAACTGGCAGCTGTTACATTTCCGTACAAGTTCTAATGCGTCCTGTTTTATTGTCGGCCAGTAGAACCCTTGTCTCAGGACCTTTTGAGCTAACGCCCTTCCACCCAAATGTTCCCCAAAAATGCCCGAATGTACTTCGCGAAGTGCATAGTTTGCCTCCGAAGGAGGAAGACACTTGAGGTATGGCCCTGTGAAAGATCGTTTGTATAACTCTCCGTTAATAATGGTGAAATTGGCTGCTTGCCTCCGAAGTCGTACTGCCATAGCTGGGTCCTCAGGGAGAGAGCCTTCTTGTAGGAAAGCAAGAATGGGGTCGATCCAAGAAACTTCTTTTGATTCATCTATTGATTGAAGTACCCATGAGCCTTGAATGCTCGGGAAGTGGATCTCCTCAATGAATTTCCTTTTAAAAACATCTCCCGTCGTAGAGGTTGCTAGCTTGGAGAGTGAGTCTGCCCTTGCGTTTTGCTCTCGAAGGATATGGATGACCTGATGCTTTGCTATTTGAGCCAACAAGGTTTTAACTATCTGACAGTATTGAGCCAAAAGTGGGTTGTGAGTATCGAACTCCCCTTGTACTTGAGAAGCAACCAGTTGGGAATCAGTGTGAACCACTAAGTCTTGGACTTCGCAATCAATTGCCAATCTTAATCCAGCGATTAGAGCTTCATATTCAGCAACATTGTTTGTTGCCGGAAACTTCAGTCTAAGTCCGTATTCAAGTGTGGCTTTCTGCGGGGAGATTAATAGGATTCCAGCACCAGCACCAGAACTCCCAGAAGCTCCGTCTACATACAATGTCCAGCAGGAGGAGGAAGGAGACACATCGGGCGATTCCTCGGAGGTATAGCTAGTACATTCGACCACAAAATCGACAAGCACCTGTGACTTGATGTCGGGTCTAGGTAGGAACTGTATATCGAACTCTCCAAGTTCTACTGACCATTTGATCAATCTTCCGGATGCTTCGGGTTTTTGAAGGATATTTTTCAGCGGCAGGTTTGTATAAACCCTGATCGCGTGTGCCTGAAAATAAGGTCGTAACTTCCTGGCTGAGAAGACTAATGCTAAGGCTGTTTTGTCTGCCAACGGATAACGCATTTCAACATCAGAAAGTACCTTGCTGATGTAATAGACTGGGCGTTGAATTGAATCATCCATCCGAACCAAGACCGAACTTATAGCTTGAGAAGTGACGGCCATGTACAAATATAAAATTTCCCCTGGAATTGGCTTTGAGAGAAGCGGTGGTGAGGCTAGATAAGTTCGGAGTTGTTCAAAAGCTTCTTGGCATTTATCAGTCCATTGGAATCCTGAGCTACGAGCCCCTCTGAGGATCTTGAAGAAAGGCAAATATTTATCTCCCGAACGAGCCAGAAATCGAGAGAGTGCTGCAATTCTTCCATTCAGTCTCTGAACTTCTTTGATGTTTCTGGGGGGTATCATGTCCCTTAGGGCCTTGATCTTTTCCGGGTTGGCCTCAATCCCTCGGTGGGTAACCATGAATCCCAGAAACTTTCCTGAGGTGACCCCAAATGCACATTTGGAGGGGTTGAGGCGCATGTTGTAAGATCGGAGAAGGTTAAAACATTCTTCCAAATCTGAGATATGTTGAGATTTCTCGAGGCTCTTCACCAGCATATCGTCCACATAGACTTCCATGGTACGCCCAATAAGGTTCTTAAAAACCTTATTCATAAGTCGTTGGTAAGTTGCCCCTGCATTTTTGAGCCCGAATGGCATTACCAGGTAACAATATAACCCTTTATCCGTTTGAAAAGATGTTGCCTCCTCATCAGCGGGATCCATTTGTATTTGGTTATATCCGGAGTAGGCATCCATAAAGCTTAACATCTGATGTCCGGATGTGGCGTCGACTAGCTGATCTATTCGGGGGAGCGGGAAGCTATCCTTGGGGCAAGCTTTATTGAGATCCGTATAGTCCACGCACATTCTTCAAGTCCCATTTGTTTTCCGAACCATCACGACGTTGGCTAACCAGGATGGGTAGTGCACTTCCCTTATAAATCTTGCTTTTAAAAGCTTATCAACCTCCTGTTCGATTGCCAGCTGACGTTCTAGGGCGAAGTTTCGTTTCTTTTGAATCACTGGCTTACATGCTGGGTTGATCTTCAGGGAGTGCATAATTATTTCAGGATTAATACCGGGCATATCTGCTGAACTCCATGCAAATACGTCTTGGTTTGTACGTAAAAAGTCTACATATTCTTTTTTCTCTGTATCTGAGAGGAGTGATCCGATCTGTACTGTTCTCGAGGGATGTTCTTCTGATAGGGAGACACAGGTAAGATCTTCTACAGGGGAGGCCCTTTGAGGGGTATCTTCATTCCGAAGATCAAAGTCTTCGATGCTTAAAGTAACTGATGAGTATGGTTGAGCCTGCCTAAGATAGCATGACTGTGCTACTTGTTGATCTCCTCGTACTGTTCCGATCCCTGATGGGGTAGGAAACTTGAGCTTTAAGTGGGGAATTGAAGCAACAGCCCCGAAAATTGTTTGAAGTGGTCTTCCAAAGATCGCATTGTAGGCTGATTCGGACTTCACTACAATGAATAGAATGGGGTGCTCAACTTGACGGGGGAATTCTCCAAGCACAACCGGGAGAGTAATGGTTCCTTCAACTCTTACAGGCCGGTTGTCAAATCCGTACAGTGGACCGGCAGCAGGCTGGAGTTTCTCTCTAGATAAGCCCATGCTAAGAAAAGTGGAGTAAAATAGAACATCTACTGAGCTTCCATTGTCTACCAAGATCCTCTTAACATTGTAGCACGGGTTGCCAATTCCTGCGCTAATCACCAGTGGATCTTGATGAGGAGTTTTTACGCCTTCTAGATCAGACTCCTTAAAAATGATGGAGTGATCGACATGAAGCTTTTTTGTTGGTGGCTCCTTGTTTTCTGCAACTAGAACTTGACAAGGCGTTGATGGGCCTCCAGCAATAGTTTCAATTTCACCGACCATCTGGCGGTTGTTCGTCGACTGTTTTTGTTGATCTTGCCCCCCAGTTGGAACAGTTTCTTCTCGAACTGTTGGATTCTTGACGAACTGCCGGAGATATCCTTGTCGGATCAGTCTCTCAATTTCCTCCTTGAGCTGCCTGCATGCTTCAGTGGTGTGTCCCCGACTGCGGTGGAAATGACAATACTGTTCTTGGTTTCCGGTATTAGGCTTTAAAGGGTACGGCCACTTTACACTCTCTTGGTCTCGGATAGCCATTAATACATTTGCTCGGGATGTATTGAGTGGCGTGTACTCTTTTTCTTGTCGGGGCTCTCGTCGTGGCTGTGAGGGTCGAGGAGGAAGATTGTAGTTTCTTTGCTTCTTTCTTTATGAGGGGGGATTCTCCGTCCCTGGGGGATTTTTTCGCTTCCCGGTTGTTTGCTCGAATTGCTTCCTATGAGCATTGATGGCTTCGTCGGCAGTAATTTGGGCCTCTACTCGGTGGATTAAATCCGCATAGGAATGGACCGTTTCTCGCATAAGTGCCGAGTAGAAAGGGCCTGGACGAAGCCCTCCTAGAAATACACCTCGTAGCAATTCGGGATCTACCCCTGGAATTTGTCGGGCTTCTGTAGAAAACCTTTGAAAATACTCTTTGAGAGATTCACCCTCGTTCTGTCGTATCCCCGAAAGGTGGGAGGAGTCTTTAATCATCCTTCGGTTGGCGACAAATTGTTCGACAAATAATGTGAGAGCTCGTTCCTTTGATTTGTTTCTCTGTAGATGTGATTTTCCTCCCAGGATCGTCTGGGACGATATTGAGATCGTCCGGGACGATCAGTGCCTTGAAACAACTGATTTTTTTGAGTGCTGTCAGTTAGTACGAAATGGACTTAGTACAGGACGAACTGAAGAAATTTGTGAAGAAATCTGTCATTTTCGTCTGTACGAACCTGGAAGGGTCGGGACGATCCATCTGTACGAAATCTGTCCAGAGAGCAAGTCGCCCGAGACGAATTTGGATTTCGTCTGTACGAAATTTGTCCAGAGGACACATCGTACCGGGACGAATTGTAGATCGTCCGGGACGATCAGTATTGATAAATATCCGATTGAGATATTTTTATTCATTTCGAAGAGAGAGAAGGAGAAGGCAGGAGAGAGAAAGAGAAGAAAAGCAAAGGAAAAGCTTGGTTTTGGAGCCCGCGGAGCGCTTTTCTTCCGACGATGCAGTTGGAAGATTTGTTTATCTCGCGGTAAGGACTCCGAACCCTATTTCTGTTTTCAAAGATGTTGAGTTTTAACCGAGTTGTGATTTGTTTTGTATTTTCGTAGTCAACTTTTCGACGTGATTTGATATTGACACAACTTTCACCGCACAACTTCTGATATGTTATAGATATGATTATTACACACGATTTGAGTGTTTTCTGCAACGATTTTACCGGTCGGAATTGATTTTACGCGATTTTAATCGAATAGAAAATTATCAGGACTTGATTTGATTTGGATTCTGTTGAATAATAATCTTGTATTGATGCCGTGGATCTTCGTCTGTAATTTGGAAAGATTTGGAATTTGTGCTTTTTGTGCAGGATTTTTTTGTGTAAATCTGACCGACTGCCGTTACGCTGCCCGATTTTTGTATGATTTCCGAATTTTCCGGAATTGATAGATTGAATTGACATGTGCATGACTATTGATATGATCGTTTTAGATTTCTTTATTATTGATTATTGCATCGATTATTGCATTGATCATTGATTGGAATTGATTGATACTGAAAGACAAGTGGGAACATGGTTGAACATTGGTTGGAGATGATACCTGTACAGGATGGTGGGCCGACGGGCTTTCCTTTAAATCATAGATCATGGATCATGGATATAACGATGGGAGTCATAAGGAGATTATATGCCGACGGGCGGCCGACGGGCAATAGAGTGACGACTCTTTTCATAGAACCAATGTATAGATATCTACAACAGCAATACGGATTCTACAACAGCAACATGACCAGCGTTTGTGCTTGTCTAGTAAGACCATGGAATGATGATTTACTGTTTCGTACGGATTCATTGATTCATTGATGATTGATCATTGAGCATTGATACTATTGATTATTGACATTGATACATGGATATGGACGGCATAGATTTATAGATTCATTGATACCATTGATTCTGCATTGATTCAACTTGTTGCTATAGATGTATCGTATTGTCTTTCCGATTGATTTGATCGACTTGATAGCATAGACTGGATTTGATTGATTGTTTGATTTGACGGATTTATTGCTTTTATTGATTCATCGTTTTGTTTTGTTTTGATTGATATTATCGACTTGATTGATAGTGAAAGGATTCATCTATCATTCTTTTTTTTTTCTTTCTTCTTTTCGTTCAGTCTTTTTCTTTTCTTCTCGTTCGTATCAATACAGTCATCCAGAGATAATTGCATTACAGGAAAGAAATACAGCAACTACAATAATTCACATATCAACATATATACAATCAACAGAAGCGTCCAAAAGGTCTCTGGGGCATCACAAATAATTTGGCCAATTTAACGAATAGGGGAATGGACCGAGGGGGTAGGGAGTAGAACCATGTCCGGGCCTGCCCTTTAAGGGTGGCCGGAAAAACTTGACAGAGCAGAGCGTCTGGGGCCTGCTGGATATGCATAATAGTGCGGTAGTGATCGATATGTTCGTAGGGGTCTGAAGTCCCATCATAAGAATCAATATTTGGGAGTTTGAATCTTGCCGGAACGGGATATCGGAGGACAGCTTCGGTGAAAGGTGATGACTCCTGAATGTCCCGTTGGTGAAGGGACTGTCTGATACCCCCTGTGGGAAACTCTTCTCGGACTAATCTTCGTAACTCATGCCGTAGAGTATTACGGGGGAGTTCAGCGACGCGCTGTTGGTCTAAGTCCTCGGGGACGTCCGGCGGCATATGCTGTCGGCGACCCGTGCGCGAAGGATGGGTAGAGCTTGCTGTATCGGCAAGCTCATTCTCTGGACGTGTAGGAGGACGCATCCTTGGTGGAGGAAGGGGGACTTCGACATGAAGAATGTCTTCAAATCCTGGCTGATCTTGAGGGAGAAGAGCATCTTCTTGGGGTACCGGCATTGGTCCTCGAGCTCCCCTTAAAAGCTGAAGGATCTCATTATGAGATTCCTCCATTTTTCTGATACGTTCTTCTAGGGACGGCCCTGAAGTTCCTTCTCCTATAGGGTGTCGGTTATTGGGGTGAAAGGAGGCAGATGCCTGTCGTCCTTGATTCAGGGACTGATTCCTGGATTGGTGTGAATTAGAGCGGGAGGTTCCCATGATGCGATGGCTACGCCTGTTGACCATTGGAGGATTCCTTAGTGTAGTGGGATTAGCTTTCCCACAGACGGCGCCAATCTGTTGGTGGCTAGAAAGTACGCGGCGATAGAGATTTGATTCTACGTCTTAGCGTTATACGTATAACTAGCACACACTGAGAACACAAGATTTTTTACGTGGAAAACCCTTAAAAGGGAAAAAACCACGAGGCCTAGCCCAGTTGAAAATGATTCCACTAGATTTTGAGTTGGTTACAAAGGACTGAATCACCTCCAGGGGTGAGCAGATTACAATCAATTACTTAAGTAAGACGTCGGGTCCTCGGCAGGACGTAGGGATTGAATGTCGGGCCCTGAGTAGGACGTTGGGTCTTCAGCAGGACGTAGGGACTTAGTGCCGGGTCTTGAACAAGACGTCGGGTCTTTGGCAGGAAGTAAGGACTGAACGTCGGGCCTTAAAGTGGTGGTCCGGCGAGGTTCCTGCGGTGGTCCGACGAGGTTTCTGCGGTGGTCCGGCGGTGGTCCAACGAGATTCCTGCGGTGGTCCGGCGGTGGTCCGGCGAGGTTCTGCGGTGGTCCGGCGGTGGTCCGGCGGCTGTCGAGGAGGAACTCCTTCCTTCTCTTCTCTTCTTCTCTCTCTTGCTTAGGATCCCTCTCTTGTGAAGAATGAGGGCTCTATTTATAGATTTTCTGGAGTGGCATGGTCCGTAAATAGGTGTGAGATCAAGGGCGAAAAGGGAGTGGTCAAATGGACGGCCGATATTGAATCCTACGATCGTGCATCGTTCGTTGGACATTTGAAGGCCTTAATGATGTCGGAATTTAGTGATCTTGGGCTCGTTGGATTTGTCTCGTCGAGCCGTTCGATTCAAGTATAAGCTCGTCAAAATCGAAGACCGTTTGGTAACTCAAATTGCGGTTTGAACCTTCCGACAGCACTTCGGGTCCATGATTCGGACCCATTTGGGCTCGGATTGGGTCGATCTTGGTGTCGTTGGGTTCGTATTTTCGAGACGCTCAGTTTGACTGTAAGCTCGTTGAAATCGGAGTTTGGATGCTCCCGGATTTAATTTTTGAAGTCTCCAACTAGCTTTTGCTTCGAGATTCGTGCCCAATCAAGCTAATTTTGTGATGACGTATCAATGACAAAAACAATTTGTGTATTAGAATTATAATGAATCCTAAATAAATTCTTAACTATTGTAGGTAAAAATATATTTTTAAAATTTTTTAATTATAATACTTTGTGTGTAAGTTTATTTCAAAAGTTTTCAATTCAAAGATTATTTTGAGATTCATGTAGATCATATTAATTTTTTCGAGTTTATCAAAATTAAAATATATTGAAATAAAATTAAAATAATATTATAGATTAAGTTTATCTTTACAAAAAAAATTAAAAATTTATTTTAATTTTGAAAATTTTAATTCAAATTAATCCAAATGCAATTTTTGTGCAATTATTTAGGAATATCCTTTGTTTAAAATGGATTATGAATTAAGATACTAAATTAGTAGATTTGCATACATAAAATTCAAAATTTTCATATTTACATATTTAATATCAACATTTTACTATTTACATATGTTATCACTCTATTAAATCTTTTCAAGCTCGTAACGAGTAGAAAACATTGTGCGAGATCGCAAAGTGATAATTCGTTGAAGGCCATCAACTAGACAACGACATGTTTATACAAAGAGAAAGTCGTGACCAGGTCAACTTAGGGATTCTCATCAACGAGACCAACAACTTCTACTGCACTGAAACTCTCGATGAAGAAAAAGATGAGGGAAGTTGCAAGAGATCGTAGAAATTATTCTGTGCAGAGTCTGGACGGGAAGAATCGTTCGGACACATGTGATTGTGCACATTATGTATATCTTTGTACACAGTGTGTATCAAATTTTATACATATTGTAACACACGGTGTGTACAGCCACAATCTGGACGGTTCTTTCTGTTTGGACTCCGCACAAAATAATTTCTCCGTTGAGAGGGCCAACAATGCCGCACTTAAGCCCCCGTGGATGTCTCGACGAAGAAGAAGAGTGATAGTCATAATGGGCCAGGATAAAAAGTCATATTTTTTAAGTTATTTATAAATATTTATGTAGTAAATATATAAATAAAAATATGTCGAGTGGTTGCGTGTTAAGTCATTTTATTATCTTTACTAGCAAATTCTATTTGAAGTTCTTCCCTTATAATTCTTTTGCTTGTCTATTTATTCTAAATATCTTAGCATCCGGTGCATTTATTAATCTAAATAATAATGCAATCTACAAGTTTTATGAAAATACTTATAAAAATATGAATTCAATATAAAATAATGTTTATTTATTTTAATAAATTGAAATTAACATGTAAATGAATTTTTTAAAATCATGAAATTCAATTTTTACTAAAATAATTATTTGTTTGTGAGATTTTTCTCAAAATCTCTCAAAATTTGTAAGAAACATTCTATGAACTTTTAGTACAAAAATAGTTTGCGCTTGGGATATATTTCTTACTGCTTTGTAAAATGATAGTAGATATATAAAGTGATTTTATAAAGCTATTTTGGAAAGCAGTTTTCTAGCACAAAATCATTTTAAAAGCAGCGAAAAGGCAATGGCTAAATAGAAATTGTGGTTTCGATCTGAAAAATAAAGTAGTAAGAAAGCCATTTCAATTGAAGCTCGCGAGCCGGCTCGGGTCTGACTAGTTGAGCTTATCGAGCTCGCGAGTCGAGCTTCAACAGGATTTCGAGCTAGCTCAACGGCCTTATTGAGCTCGAATAGCCCTCCGGTCAACTCGATTTCTCTAGTGGCTTGCCGAAAGCGGAATGATAGTGGACGATGGATTGCATGCAGATGATGGATCGCATGCCTGAAGACCAGAACCACACGCTTGGTTGTGGGATAAATTTCGGGATTGGAGTCGGACCTCGAACGCGGGAAAATGAAAGGTCGGACGTGAAATGAATGTTAGGATTGCACGTGATCGGGTTTGTGGCGGCAAAACGAAACTGTGGGCGGGAAAACGAAAGGTCGAACAACGTCATACGTGGGATCCAAACTCGGGTGTGAAATCAGAGCTCAAAACTTCGAATTGAGCAGCTCGACGAGCTCGTTTCAGTGGGACGAGTCGAGCTACTTTTGTGCTCGACTCTAATTCGAGTTCAGTATTTGACTCACGAGTCGAGTTCGAACAACCCCTGACTCATCTGCACGGTTGACTTGACTCATCTGCACGTACCGGTAGGACGGGTCATCCAACTAATAGAATAGGGTCAAAATAAAATTAAAGATTAATACGCGGATATGCCGAAGAATTAAAGTTTTCTTCATGCAATGACTTCAAAGCTTTGATAACAGTAGAAGAAAGAGGAGCTTATAGCACGTAAGCAATTACGTAGTTTCTACTTGTAGAGAAATTCTAATTCACGAATAAATAATATTCGAAAATAGCTTTCTAAATAATAAAAAGGGCAATAGAGCTTTGAAATTTGCTGATTTTTCTACAGCAAAATGAAGCAAAAGGGGAAATGCAAAAAATGTGGTAGCACTGACTAGGGGTGCAAATGAGTCGAGCCGAGCTCGAATCAAGCCTAACTTGAACTCGACTCACAAGCCAAAATCCGAGCTCGAACTCGAGTTATGCTCGAGCTCGACTCGTGCCACTGAAAAACGAGCTCATGAGTCTTCGAGCATATTCTTAAGTTGTGCAAGTATTCTAGCATAATCGCTATTATTAGATAAATAAATGATATTATCTGAAAAGTTAAAAATGTTTTCTATAAAGGCTTTGTTTGGAAGAACTTTCTTACTGCTTTTTAATCAGCTTTCTAGTATAAAAAATTTAGTTTAAGAAATTTTTGTACTAAAAAACTACTTTAAAAAGGATCATACTTTCACTTCTCGAAGTTGTGATTGCTCGATGGGTGGCAAAGCACATACTTTCACTTCTCAAAGTTTTTATTTTATTTTATTAAGGAAAATAAAATATATTAAGGTGTTTGGTTTACTGAAGAAAGGAATCTGAGCATTCTAAATGTAGTGATAGAAAGTTTTGATGTTGAATTTGATGAAAAAGGATTTTTTTTTAAATGAAGTATGCACTCATTCATTTTCGGCTTAATTTCTTTTTCACCGCATGCTTACTCCATTATTGACG
Source organism: Dendrobium nobile (assembly GCA_022539455.1). Classification (NCBI taxonomy): domain Eukaryota; kingdom Viridiplantae; phylum Streptophyta; class Magnoliopsida; order Asparagales; family Orchidaceae; genus Dendrobium; species Dendrobium nobile. The sequence goes on along the minus strand of CM039724.1, from coordinate 4,060,339 downwards.
TCGCCGTTGTACACCGCCATCTTCAGCTGCCTGTCACCACTGGCCAGCCCCATCTTTGCCTGTCAACTATCCCCACAGTCACCCACCGCCGCCATCATCAAAGGTTGACTCGCTGACCATCATCATCGTTAAGCTTTACATTACATTTTATTTTACTTCATACAAAAAAAGAATCATCTGCATTCATATATGTTACTCTTATCAAAAAAAAAAAATCAAAATATTTTAAATACTTTGTATTCTTTTTGCACTGTATTTTATTTTACTCTACATTTTCGAAGATAACTTACCAAAATTGATCAAAGATATTAATGCAGCTTTTATAAATATACAGAGAGAGAGAGAGATAGAGAGGGGTGGTTGATTTTGGTAGTGGATTCATCCCTTGCATTAAATGGATTTAACCTCCATCTAAATGGCACTAATGTCTCTTTTTCTATGATACAATAATGGTGAGAGTTTCAGGCTTGTTTGGGACGGCTTTTTTATCACTTCTTAGAGCAGCTTTTTGTGCTAAAAAATTACTTTAAGAAGCAATAAGAAAGCCGTCCCAAATAAAAAATGTCTCCTTATGCTTATTTTTTATCTCTTCTATATGGACAAACATAAGAACTAAGAAGATGAATATTTAATGTGTATTTGTGAAGCCAAACTTATCACTATCATGGTAGTTGGCAGTAGCTAGGAGACTTCAATAAAAAAGGGCATTTACATGCATAGCACTCAAATGATAAATACTTACATATTTAACACCTAATTTTTACTTTAAACAAAGTAAAAAAAAAACCACCTCCTATTACAATCTCATCATTGTGCAATCGATACAGTTGCCTTCTCTGTTGGTCATGTGAACCTTTTTCGTCTGTCTATTAGTGTCGGTCGGTCCGTCGATCCCCTTCTCAACAAGATCCTGTTTCCCTCACCTTCTGCAATTGCTATCACTCTCAACCTCCCACTATTTTCCAACCCATATCTCACCGAATGTTGGCTCCATCTCAATTCGCTTCTATCCTACGTCCGTTGCGACCAGAATGCTAAATTTGAGCTCAGCTTCTTCATATCCCCTAATGATAGAGAGCCTGAACGTGTCTGGAGGCCAATCTGGACGCACCACGTCACCCAATTCACTATGTATTGGATAACATGATGCAGCTAGATTGACCTTCAGACTTGTCCGAACACCGTAGTAATAATTTTTCCTAATAATGAACAAAGTTTACCAATTTGGTTGACTTGGGTGAATCGGTGGCTCCGCGTGCAATTAATTAGGAAGCCAAGCCATCAACTTGACCACATGCCCTGACAAGCTTGTCTGCCCATTCCTTCCATTCTAAAGTTCTAAGCCTGTTCCCAACTCCCTATTTAATTTTGGGCCCTTTGCCCCTTTGTTCTTTCTCCACAGCTAAGATTAGCTAGGCTTTCATATCTTCTCAATTATTTATGCCTATTATCACCCTTATACATCTATATGATTATTATTTTTTTTTTCACTTTTGTTATAAAGCCAATTATTTAAAAAAAAATTAAAATATTTTTTTTTTATGATTTATCACTCATCAATTTTAAAAATTTAGATATCTAATATATAATATAATGTTTTTATATATTTGTTTGTATCATCAACCGCAAAATTTGGATATATATATCTATATATAATATAATGTTTTTATATATTTAGATATCTAATATATAATTTTTATATATTTGTTTGTATACTATTTAAATATCTGATTAAAATTACAAATTTTAGTTTATTTGAAATAAAATGTATTTTATGCTATGATATGATTTAGACAAATGGAATGTAAATAATTAAATATAAAGATTAAGATATTGCATATGTAAATTTATAAAAATTTTGGGGAATATATGTAAATGCTCCTAAAATAAATATTAGTATGCATTAAGTGTGTGATTTATGTTATTATTATTATTTTTTTTAATAATGAGGAATAAATGGTTTGAATTTGAAATCTAGCATATTTTACATATTGATGTTTAATAAATTATTTTTAAACTATAATTTCATATAAGATATTATTATTATTATTTTAAATTATGCAAATAAAAGAATATAATTTCATATTATTTAAATATAATAGAGATGCTATGTGCCCATTTTTAGAGCTCATTTTTATCAAATATTATAAAGATATTCTAACCCAATTTTTTCTCATTTAAAAATTACAATCTTTATAGAACACCCTTTTTTTCCTTAAATTTAAAATTAAATTTTTTTCAATTTTCAGATTATTTTGAATTTTATTTTGTGAAAATAGTAAACAAATTAATATATGTTTGTTATTTTTATAAAGGACAATCTAACTTTCTTGTAAAATGATAATTTTTGAGTTTTAAATTTGAGTCAAATATTTATGAAAAATGTTATATTTAAAAAATATTATTGAAATTTTGGTTTTATTTTATCTTAAAATTATTAGATATATTTTAAAATAAATATAATATATCACTAATCTATCAAAATTTTTATTATACTTTTCTTAAAAAAATTAATAGTAACTCTTCGTAATAACAAAAATGATCAAAGCATCATAAACTATTTTTTTCAGTTTTCTCCATGAACCAACAAAAAATTAACTAAAAAGCTTAATAATTTTGATTATTTAGGTTTTGTTTGGGATAGCTTTCAATTCTTACTGTTTTACTAAACAACTTTAGTACAAAAATTTTAAATTAAAAAAAAATTGTATTAAGAAATTGCTTCATAAAACAGTAAAAAAATTGTTCCAAATGAAATCTTAATAAGAATAATTCAAATTAAATGAAAGAGCAATATAACAAATGTAATTTTAAAAAAAATAAAGCAATACAACATAAATTCCAATCCATGCTCTATTGTTTTAAAAGTACTATAAGGTCCAATTAAAAATCTTCTATTTATTTAGAGGAATCATTATACGTATTGAGCACAAAAATGATCCCAATTAATGCTATAAATGAGTCAAGTCTTGTCAAGTATCTAACTAATCAGCTAAGTATGTTTAATTTTTACTATGTTTAAACTCCGGGTTGAGCTTGACATGAGCCATTTACTGAGCTCAAATTTGGCTCGATCAATAATTATGATGCTCGTGCTTGGCTCGATTACAATTCATTTGAAAAGGTCGAATTTGACTTGAAAAAAAAATAAAAATATTTAGTATATATATTATTATATTTTTCTAAAATTAATTTTGAAATGCATTTTAATTTAAAGGAGAGACTCGTCAAGCTTACGAGCCGAGCCAGGCTGAGTTGGAGCTTGAACTCTTTGCTCGATTAGCTCACCTCGTGAGTTCGTTCATAAGCCAATTAAGTTCGACCCAGATCATGAATCGGCTCTTCTCACTTAAACCCCTAATCCAAATTGACATATCAAGAAAATTCTAAAGATATATATTCATGATTTCATAAACGACAAATCATTCTTAATTTCTTTCTCATAATAAACATTGGTAACCCTTTAATTTATTATTTTTACCACAAAAGGTCTATATTGAATTTATGGTGACTTTATTCTTGTCTAATCATTTTTCTTGAATAACATGTCTCATGAATGCTTATAAACAAATAATGATAAGCAAATTGCCCTTCCATAGTCTCTCATGTTCCTTCCACTGTGAAAGGCAACAGTGCTCCTCACATGTATGCTATAAAGAGTTGTACCAATTCAAAGTGAGGACATTAGGGTTTTCAAATAATTGAAGCAAAGATATTGGACATTTTTGTCAAATCCTTCTCAAATGGAAAAGATTATAATAGAAGAACATGTTCAAGACACGTTGTTCGACATGTTTAAGGCACATTATGTATGTGATGCATGTCTGATAAGTACCAGACACGTCATCTGCATGCCTAATTAGAAGTAATGAGTATGCGATCACCCATATCTGACATTCGCACTGTGATACATATTATAGATACATCGTATACATAGTCTACCAGCAATTTTGACTCCTAAAATAGTCAACCAACTTCTTCAACTTCGAAGACTCTGGTTTCATTTTTTATAGGTTTCTCGCTGATTTCTAAAGCAGCTTTCTAGTATTTTTTTTTTTAAGAAATTTTTGTATTAAAAAGCTGCTTTTAAAAAAAAGTAAGAAAGCTGCCGCAAATGAAGCCTTGGACTAGTTCTAAAAAAATTAGTGGTCATTCAAAACTTGATTTCAATAATTAAGTACCATTACTTCGCAGAAGAGTTTTAATTAATTAATTCAAGAAATTTATTCAATAATTGTCTGAATAAATATAACTAAATTAAATTTTAATTACAACTTTCTTAAAATAAATAAATAAATAATTATTTATATTCACTTGGTAGCTTTCTTGCTGAGTTATTACAAGTGATGAGCCACACGGGGCTCTGCCTCTTGTAGAAAGAACGGAATGAATGGTAACGGTAGAAAAGGGGTGGCAGTTAATGTAATTTTTTAAAATTATTGTCAAATTTTAGAATTAAATTTAAATTTTAATATTTATATTATTTATTTAAAAAAATATATAAATATATATAAATAACGGTGGAGGAACAGAAAAAAGATGGATTTTTTTTTTCTGAAGGATTTACTGATGAGATGCACGCTGATCATTCTCTGTGCGAATAGAAAGTAAAAGAGGCAAAATTAAAAAGTGGGCAAAGATTTTCAATAAGAGATTTTATAAGTTGGATAATAAATAGGGCTTATAAATGCTCAAAGGGGTTTGGTTGGATAATTTGAAAATATATTTTTTATAGAAATATTTTTCATCAGAAATATATAATAATATATAATTTAAAAATATATGAATTATATATATATATATATATATATATATATCAAGCATACTGATTTTTTTTCTTTTTATTTTGTGTTTATTATGATATGTTTTAGATGAGGCTAGTTTGTTATAGCTTTCTTACTATCTTCTAAAGTAGTTTTTTAATTCAAGTTCTTATATTAAAAGTTATTTTCTTGAAAGTAGCAAAAAAGAGGGGGACAAAATCTATTTGAAACAAATCCTAAAATGATGATGGTGATTAGGGGTGTCAATATTTGACCCGACCTAAAAACCCGATACGAACCCGACCCGAAAATTTCGGGTTCGGGTTAGGGATTTCGACCCGTTTGTAAAATCGGGTCGAGTTCGGGTTGACCCGGAAACCCGAAATCAACCCGGTTGACCTGTTTTTAATTAATTTAAGAGGGTTTTAATGGATTTTTATGAAATAAGTAAATGATATTTCAAAAAATTATAAATATTATTCCTCAAATTAAATTAATCTTGATTTATTTTAAATTAATTGAAGTAAATCTTACCTTAATTTGATTTAGATTTAAATAAATTGAATTAAATAAAAAAATTAATAAAATATACCCGAATCGGGTCGGGTTCGGGTTGACCCGGACCCGAAGCTGGTCTGGTTCGGGTTCAGAAAACCGACCCGTTTGCAAAAACGGGTCGGGTTGAACAGTGTCGGATCAATTTCAGGTTGGACCCAAACCCGACCCATGACCCGGTTTTGACAGCCCTAACGGTGATGAACGGAGGTGGACAGCAAGCAAAACAAAACTTGAATAGCACGGATTCCTTGGCTTAGCAATTGCGAAACTCTTGCTCCTCTGTCCTTGCTATGGATTCAATTCTAGCATTGATTTGTGCGTATGTATATTATGATTAAATTTACGCAAAATACTCCATAAAAGAAAATTAAAAATTGACATCCACAAAACTTGAAGAGATAATTGTATGAAATTATCTTAAAGGCTGGTTTGCTCACTCAGACAATGATGAAAATGAGAAGTTAGTATCGTAAGTAATCTTTCAATTCAAATTAACAATCCGTGTAGCTCACGTTGGTCCATTGCTTGTGAGCTTTGACCACCAACCAAGAGGTTTTAGGTCTGAGTTTTGCGTATATGATGTCTATGGATTTGACTTAATTAGCCTAAATGCCCCCCCCCCATTTCAAGCATACACACCAACAAGCCCAATATATGTCAAATCCTAGTGTACCCAAGATGTTGGAATGGATTCATGGTACATAAATAGCTACACAAAAGGCTATAAAATGGATTAGAATTCATATTCATGAAGCTTCATTCAAACTACAAAATAAAGATCACCACATTCAAGTGGCTTGTCTCTAGAAGAAGCTAGTAATTAGTGTTTCATGAGTGGCTCCCTATTGATTTGATAATATCAAATCCTTTGTTATGTTATCAAATAGTTTGCTATGTGTGTGTATTTTACTAGGATAACATTTAATATAAATTTATTTAGTGAGATTAATTAAGATTTCAAGGTAGATTAACACAAATGATAGTAAATTATGTCATATTAAATTTACATTAACTATATTTTAGATATTGTAAAAAATATATTCCATTTTTTTGTATATATTTGATTTATTTCATATTAATTAAATTTGAGAAATTACATCATTATTTTATGATTAGTAATCATATGCTACAAATTCAATTCATATGTGATTAATTTTACAAATAGATCAAAATAATAATAATAATAATAATAATAATAATAATAATGAGAAGTATAAATTGCCACCCATAGCATTATTATAATGGAGAGCAGTTAGCAACGACAAGTTTGGAAGTGAGCTTATTAATGGTTTCCAGTGAGGCTTCTACAAGCTAACATAACTCAAGAAGCCATTAATAGTACATAATTTAAAGAGGAGGTTGTGGTCTTGTTCATGATGCATTTATTATTTTCAGAAGACAATGGAGTTTTGTATTAAATTTTTAGGGTGATGGAGTCTGAAAATGCCAATTTTAATATAAATCCATAATAATAATAATAATAATAATATTATTATTATTTAGAATTACTTCCAAACTAGTTCAACAAAACTATAATGTCTTTAACATCCTATAAAAGAATGTCATATTGGTCCTAATGAAGTTAGGGTATCCCCAACTCTATGTTCACTACCAAAAAAAAAAAAAAGTTTCAGCAGCACTTAAAATAGGCTTTCATGATGGTTTTAACCCCCGCAAAAATAGCCTGCAGGGATTTGAAAATCGTTGCATATTCGCTGGGAGTCTAAATGCTGCCTGATATATAGTGTACCAAAGTTTCTAGTGTTGAGTAGGTATCAAAATAGATAGTTACGTATATGTAATGAAATTTTTTTTAATACTTAGAAAGTACATGATATGCGCTCCAAAAAATAGGATGTTATAAACTGAATGCACAATTGTGTAGCTGTACATATATAGTGTATACATAATTATATACTCATCACTCACACAGAGAATATGATCTATCACTATACATATTTACATAGCTCTCTCTCTCTCTCTCTCTCTCTCTCTCTCTCTCTCTCTCTCTCTCTCTCTCTCTCTCTCTCTCTTTAAAAATTATAGAATCTTATGAGAAGCTTAAGCACTCAACTAACAGACTAAGGGTTTGTTTGGGGCAGCTTTCTATTTCAGGCAGTAGCCACAATTTTGCTTGGCTGCTGCTTTCTCACTACTTTTTAGAAACTTTTGTAATTGAAAGTTGTTTTTTGCAACAATAATAACAAAGTTTTTTTCTTCACATCAACTTCACAATCAACTTTATAAAATGATGCTGCTATCCCAATTTGAAAAAATTATTTTGTTCAGACACTAGATGGCGTCAGGAGACCAACCAGAACACGCCGCATCACTTTTTTGCTTGAAACGGTGCTCGGTACCGCTGTGCACCGGGTGATGTAGCGCGTTCTGATTGATATTTGGACCGTCCGGTGTCTGCACAGAATAATTTCTCCCTAAATAGAGCCTTAAATGAATTGCAACATATAGCTCTCATTTTTCATTTTTCTTTTTTCAAATCAAAATATATCATCATAAAATGCTCCTAAATTAGGATGAAATTTTCATTAAATAAATTTCCATTTTCTCGTGCAATAATAAGATCGGTAATTTACTCTTATATTATATTTGGAGCTAAGGATAAGCTCATAAGCCATAAATGCAACACGTGATATTTGATCCCTACATAGATTTAGCCGTTCACGTTTCTTGCATGCAAAGGAATGGGACAACCTTCACTGTCAAAATGTTGAAGGGGCATTGGAGTAGTTAACTAAGGAAAAATATATGCATCTTATTTTATTTTAGTTTTTAGTGTTTTATTATTATTTTTTAGTTGAATTGATATACACTTTTTTGTGAGTGTGACTCTGAATTTTGCAAATTTAAATATATATATTCAAAAGAAAGGCTGATATAGTTGACCAATATGTAAATTGTGATGATACTAATACACAAGTCAAATATCTTCCTTTGGAAAAATTTGACGATTTACAAGTTGACTTGGGACTACGAAAAAAATTTCTGATTACATCATCATCCAAATGAATAGGGATATAGTGAAAAGAACATACTTAATAAGTGGACCTATCAGCCTCAAGATCATGAATTCCAGTAGATAAAAACTGAAAATAAATCACGTAGATTTAATCATGTATTATTTAATGTTTATAAAGTATGGTTAGAGTACAGTCCCGTCAAAGATGCAGCTTATTGCTAATTTTGTTATCTTTATAGACAAGTAGGAGAGCAAGTAAGTGGTAATAGATTTAACACACAGAGATTTCTAAATTGAAAAAAAAGAGTACATATTCCAAATCCATATTGGAGTACAAGTTAATCATAAAAAATGTGAAGATTTGATGATTCAAAAGCAAGACATCAAATTTGCTATCAGAAAATTGTCTGATGAAAATCAGAGAGATTATAGAACTCATTTACCTGCTTGTATTGATTGTCTATTTTTTGTTGCATCAATGCTTTGCTTTCCGTGGTCATGATAAATCATGTGAGACTAAGAAAAAATATATTTACCCTTTTTTATTCTTACTTATAAAACATACTATGATATTTCCTATTGCTACAACAACAATTGAACGAGCATTCTCCGCTATGAAAATTATAAAGAATCGTTTGCGCATTTGTATAGGAGACTCTTGAACAAATGATTTCTTGATCACCTAATTGATAATGAAAGGAATGTACAACGGTTTCAGAATATGAAGACTCAGAAGGGAGAAACTGTAGGTGTAATGCAAGAAAAATATGAATTTCTTGTGCTTTTGATTGTAAACTTTTTAATTATAAAAGTTATCCTATTATAAAATAAGTCTAAAAAAATTTTTAAACTGCTGAAGTTGTTCCCAAGTCCGGATGAAAAAGATTGAGAACTTTTTTCAATATTCATAATTTATTAATTTACCCCACATAAAAAATCATAATTCCGCCAATGTATGTATAAGATAGACAAAGATAATATTATATGCAAATAAAGAAAAAAAATCAAAATATATTTTGTTTATTTTAGTTTATGTTCTCAAATATAAGCATTTTGAATGCATGCATGCAATAAAATACATTCCAAGTTTAAATATACATTTTAAATAACATTTGAGCTATAATTTTTTCAAAAAAAAAAAAATCAGCTCTTTAGGGTTTGCCTATATATATTGGGATAATCCAATAAATTTAGACATATTAAACTTTATGTTGTTTTTATGATCTTCAAAATATGCACTCTGAATCACGGCAAATTATTAAGTCCGGTCACCGGACCTAAAAATAGGTCCGGACATCCCATTAAAACTTGACACGTGGACTGAGCTTTGACTGCATTTTACTTGCACTTTAGGTGGGTTTTGACTGCGCTTTACATGCTCTTTACTTGTCCTTTTGATGCGTTTGACTTAAAATAATATTTTATTGATGTCCAGATGTATCTCTATGTCTGGTGACCGGACCTAATAATTTGCCCTGAATCACCCAATCACGGTCACCATGTATTGGGCAAGCTCAAATCCATTGTTCACCAAATTCCTGCCCATCACAAATAAGTCGTAGATTTCTACATAAATCTCACATAATAATGTAGCCCATTCTTTCAATATCATGTACAAGTTTGTTATGCTCATATTATGTCTTTAATGGGTTTTGTTGTTATGATTGCTTGAACTAGTAGGAGAAATTTCAAACTCTACCCACTGGGAAGAGCCCGCTCGGTACCAAGTTTGGTACCTAAGCATAATCGGATAGGAGAACCGTCCGGTGTCTGTACAGAATAATAGCATGTCAACATGACGTCCATGATATTCGAACTCTACTCACTGGGGAGATCTTCAAATGTCCAACCACTCTGCTGCAAAGAAAAAAAATATGTTAATTGTTACTACCATTCTTGATTACATCTTCGGAAGAACAAGCTATTTTATAATCTCATCTTCTCCATCTAAGATGAAGAGTAGATCTAGACTTCAGCTCAACAAAAATATTATGGTCAAAGTCAAGCAAACAGACATCGATCACCCTCATCTTTCACACCAATGTAACTCCTACGATCCAGTTTAACACAAAAGCTAGCAAGCTGAAATCATGGTGAAGATGATGAAAGGAAGCTAAATTTGACTAAGTAAAAACTTGCGGACGCGGCCGCGGCCACATGACTCCACGTTAAGACCGCGCGAGCCATTTAATGCCTCAGACCAACAGCAACCTAATAACCATTAATTCTGCTCCCTTCCTTTCTCCTTCTCCACACTATAAATATAAACAAATACTGCACCACACTCTCCACTTCCCCATATAGTACTCCTTCCACCGCCACCGCCACCGCCACCGCCACTGCCACCTCCAGCTTTCAATTCAGTATCAGTACTGCATCACTTCTCCCTTCGTAAGCTACCTCCTTCGTTCTTCCATGGCTTTCTCACAGAAGCAGCTTCTCCTGCTGCTGAGATCAACGCTCTGTGCTATGCTTCTTCTACTGCTGGCTTTTCCCGGCCCGGTTCGACCGGCTCCTCAGGTTCCTTGTTATTTTATCTTCGGGGACTCGCTCGTCGATAATGGGAACAATAACGATATCGCTTCGTTGGCGAGGGCGAATTACTTGCCGTATGGAATCGACTTCCCCGGCGGGCCGTCCGGCAGGTTCAGCAATGGGCTCACCACCGTCGATGTCATCTGTAAGCGTTTTGGATCGTTGATCTCTTCAGATAGGCATTTAAAAAAAAAATAAATTGAATTTGCTTTAAAATTAGTGCTGAAAATAAAAATTTATATTATTTTTTTATGATATTTAGTATGATAATTATATGTGATATTTTAATATTTTGCCAAATATTTTTATTATAATGGAATTAAATAATTTCATGTTATTAAAATTTTGCATGTTATTTTTTTAAATGAAATTATGAGATAACAATTTATTCTTATTATGATTTATTTTTATTAAAATGTTTAGATGTAATTATTTTTCATAAATTAAATATTTTTAAAGGATAAATGAGATTTTGATTTATCAAAATTGATATATTTAAAAAACATGCCTTAATTTACTAGCAGTGGAGTTTTTTTATTTTTACGTAAAGAAAAAAATATTAATTTATAAATTAAAAATAAGATTATTACATTAATTTTTTATACAATATTTATTATGATAATTATATATATGTAATATTTAGTATTTTATCAAATACCTTTATTATTATTTGTTTAATTTATCTGTACAACGAAATTAAATAATTTCTTGCTATTATAATTTTGCATGATAATAAAATTAAGAGACAATAGTGTTTTTTTTTTTATCATGATTTATTTTTTTTATAAAAATATTAAGATATAATTATTTTTAAAAAAGTAATATTTTTAAAGGATAAATAAGATTTTGATTTAGAAATATGTAAAAATTTGATATATTTATAAAAACATGCTTTAATTTTCTAATTATAGAATCCTTTTATTTATTTATTTTAAAGTAGAAGAAAAAATAAATAATTTATAAATTAAGAAAATAAAAATATTACATTAATTCATAATTAAATTTATTATAAATATATTGAGTTTTTTTTTTCAAAAATTATTAGCCACATAACTGTTCGTCACCTTTTTCTCTGTAATCTGTACTTGGTTTGTTGTTCTCGTGCACCTATTACTGTCACCACCGACACAGTACTGAAATTTTGATAATTAATTTCTTTATTTAAGATAATTACAAATATAAATTTAATAAATAAAATTTTTTATTTTTGAATTTTGATAATTAATTTCTTTATTTAAGATAATTACAAATATATCATTATTATATTTTGATAATTAATTTTTCACTCTCAAAGAAAATAACATTATGATTATTATATTCCCAAATATACATTTTTAATTGCAAAAAAAAGCTAATTTTACATTTTAATCCGAAATTGTGCAGCTCAACTTCTAGGTTTCGACGACTATATTCCACCTTATGCAAACACGAGGGGACAGGCACTTCTCGGTGGAGTGAATTTTGCCTCTGCAGCTGCGGGGATAAGGGATGAGACCGGTCAACAATTAGTACGTTACTAATTCTGTATTTTTATATTATCATATATATAAAATTCTCTTAAGATAGTTAAAAAAATATATTAACGTTAAAATATTATCAATAGATTTTAGATTCAAATCCGGCTCAAAATTTGATCGGGTCAACCCGAACCTTAATTTTTCGAATCAAGTCTACATGGAGTTGTTGTATCAGTCATTCAGGGGCGGAACCAGCTTTAATTTTGAGGAGGGCAAATACAACAAAAAAATAATTAAATATTGAAAAAATAATAGTATAAATTTATATATTACGAAAAGCTTTTTAAAAAAAAATTAGGCAAGAAAAATAAAGAAAAAAATGTGTAATTAAACTGTTATGAAAATCATGAAAGAGAATATTAGAACTAAATGTGAAGAAATATATAGATATTTTAAGGCAGTTAGGACAAAAGGTTTTAGTGGGGGGGGGGGGGGATTTTAGAAGGGGCAAAAAAAATTATACAAAAATTTTTACTCTCTTATAATTTTTTTTTTACTCCTATAAAAAAAAAATTTTACTCCTAAGAACACTGTGGTTCCGCCCTAGCAGTCATTTATCGACATCTTAATGTCATAAGAGGGAAAGATTACTAAGGCTTCATTTGGGACAACTTTTTCGGTGCTTTTAAAAGTTATTTTTTAGTACAAAAATGTCTTGAACTGGAGATTTTTATACTAAAAAACTGTTGCAGAAAGCAGTAAGAAAGCTGACTCAAACGAAGCCTAAGACACACAAGGCTTTAGGTTCAACCCCACATTCAATATTTGAACAAAAAAAAAAGTTGGTTTATTAAGTGGTTAATTGACCTTAACTCATTTCTTAAGCTTTTGGATTGAATAAGGTTTTGCCAACCACTTTATTTGGCCCAACTTTTGCCTACATTGTTTCACACTATCTCAAAGTTTGGATCAAAGAAGATCAAACTTTGATTCGATTTAGACTTTGTTTGGGATGATTTTCTTATTACTTTCTGAAGCAGTTTTTTAATATTAAAATTTTTTTAGTTTAAAAACTTTTTTTACTGAAAAATTGCTTTAGAAAATAGTAAAAAAATATCTCAAACAAAACCTTAGACTTTGTTAGTGACAGCTTTATTACTGCTTTTTAAAAGCAGCTTTCTAAAAAATTATTTTAACAAGCCATACCAAATGAAATCTTAATCAAGATCATAGTGTGTATCACATAATCTAGTCTAAATCTAATAACTTATATCAACATAGAATCATCATCAAGATCAACATATCTGTTTTGAGATGAATGTAACACAATATCCTAAACCCTAAAACACTAATCTCAAAGCATACGCAATGATCTTCAAGCCCATCTTGATAACACTTACATCCTCACATAATTTTTTTTCACCATATATACAGGGTGGTCGAATAACCTTCAGCGGGCAAATGCAGAACTACGTACAAGCAGCGCAGGAGATCGTCGAAATATTAGGAGATGAAGACACTGCCGCCAACTATTTGAGCAAATGCCTCTTCCAGGTGGGCATGGGGAGCAACGATTATCTCAACAATTACTTCATGCCGGCCGTCTACTCCAGCAGCCGCCAATACACGCCTGATCAGTTCGCCGACGTCTTAATCCAGCAGTATTCCGAGCAGATTAGGGTAAGCTTTTATCATTATAATCTTCATTAGCGCATCTAATTACATTCATTAATCATGAGCTTTTGAAGATTTGTTAGATTTGTTTTCTTTATGTTGCACGAATCTCAATGCAAATCTTATGATTTTCAGGCTCGTCGTGGTATAACTTGCATTAGGATACGTGTTTCAAAAATAATTATCATTATTGCACTAATCTTAAAGCTGAAATCATATAATTCTATTGAAAATTTTGTTGAGATATTCTGACCCATTTGAAATTAAAAAAAAAAATTGTATCATGTAAAGCACTAATCTTAAAGCTAATGCATTGATTAATTTAAAAAGTCATTAGGCCCAATTTCTTTTCATTAATTTAGCATTAGATGAGCTGGTTGAATGACACGTGTTTCAAAAATAGATATCATTATTGCACTAATCTTAAAGTTAATTAAATTAATTTAAAACTTATAATTGTGATAAAATTTTGATCAAGATATCCTGCACTAATTTTTGTTTCATTTGAAATGAAAATGTTTTTTATCACAATATCCTATTATGATAACTCTTAATGCATTAAATGTGCTTTGAGATGAGTGCATTAAAAAAAATTATAACAACATATCCTCATATAAATTATATCAAAATGGGCTACAAAATAATTGAGTTTGTTTTAAAATTAGTACTTCATATATGAAAATTTTGAATCGCACTAATCTTATTGCAAATCTAGTTGTTTATAATCTCACGCTAAAATAATTTATATCATACCTATTCAAAAAAAAAAAAAAAAAAATCAATGTTTAATGAATGATACTAATCAATCAAAATATAAAATGCACTAATCTTCAAGTTGATCGATACATCCTGACCTTATTTTCTTTCCATCAAAATTTTGATAGATACTTTACAACTACGGAGCAAGAAAGGTGGCAATCATCGGAGTTGGTCAGGTCGGCTGCAGCCCCAGTGAGCTCGCCCAATTGAGCTCCGATGGCGTCACTTGCATCGACCGGATTGACAGCGCCATCCAATTGTTCAACAAAAGGCTCATACAATTAGTGAATGAATTCAACAGGCTCGATGGTGCTCATTTTACTTTCATCAATGCTTTCAATATCTTTCAGGACATCATCACAAACCCATCAGCTAATGGTAATTAAGCTAAACCATCTTCGAATAATTATCCATAATACTCTTCCTATATAAGATTCAAACATTATAAAAGCAATATTATATTTTGATTTTTTCAGGCTTGAGAGTAACTAATAGAGGGTGTTGTGGAGTAGGGAGAAATAATGGACAAATTACTTGTCTTCCTTATCAAACTCCATGCCCTAATAGAAGAGAGTACTTGTTTTGGGATGCCTTCCATCCCACTGAGGCAGGAAACATACTTATAGGAAGGAGATCATACAGTGCTCAATCTTCTTCAGATGCTTCTCCGATGGATATTCGTCACCTCGCTCAAATTTAATTTGTATCTATTAATAGTATATGACGTAAGAAGTATCTGAACTCGTAATGAACTGATCGGAAATAAGTTGGGGAATCATAACGGGTCGAATTTAAGCACTGATCCTGTCTGGAAAAAAATAACGGTATATGCTGTTATAGTTGCTTTGATACTTCAAAACTTTATAATTGTATTTTATGTTGAAATTGTTGTGAGGGTTAGTCTATTTGAGCTTGAATTAGGGTTTTGATTTCATGCGAGTCTGAAAGGCTGTTTATATAGCCTTTTGGTTCGAATTTGTGTAAGCCAACATTCATAAGTATGAGAAATATAAGATTTTTCTACTGGAAAGTTATTTGTTAAGTGTAATTCATCAGAATGAGAGGCTGATTACGATTAATTTTTTGTTCGTGATGATTTTGTTTATGCTATCTGTTGGGCGACCTCGTTTCTTACTTCCATTTTATTTACAATTACCTTATTTTGGAACTGACGACAGTCATCTAATATTTTCTTCTAGATTCTTCTCAATTTGGTTAATGAAATTTTTATTATTTTTAGAAAAAAAATTCAATAAAAAAGCATAGAAATTAAACTTTCTTTTCACAATTAATTTCAATTTTTATAAAAAAATAAATAGCTAAATATTGAAATGAGATATACTTTCACCCAAGAAAGGGTTAACAATGTAATAGAATAAATTGGAATCAGTTCAATGCTTCCTTGCTTCCTTCTCAGCCTGCAAAACAAGAAATAAAATTTATTAGGTTTAAAATTAATCAATCTCCGCATCTCAAAACCCTAAATCTGCTCTAAGATTAGTGCAATGCAAAAGTTGATTGAATATTTACGTATCGCACTCATCTCAAAGATAATCGTACCGCATCGATGACTCTGTCAAAGGCCTCGGGGCCATACCGCTCGATGTAGCGCTCGACGGCCTTCCTCGCGTCGAGGCTCATCAGCTGTATCGCCCTTCGCTGCTCCGCGCTGTAGTTTGAGCTCACATAGCTTCCAATTCTGACATATTTCCTCACATAATTCTCGTAGAGGAAAGCAGCTCCATTGAAGATTGGCAAAACCAGCCACATGCAGAAGAGAAGCTTCAGGTATGGCCACAAGGGAAACCTAGTCATTGTTGAAAAATATTCATTTGAGAAATTTTAGGGTTTATGTGGATAAATATTAATATTAATTTTATATATTATATGATGTTTAAATTTTCAATTGTGATCTAATTAAGAGTTATTATAAATAGGGGTGTCAATATTTGACACGACCCGAAAATTTGACTTCAATTTGATCCGAAAATTTCGGGTTAGGGTCAACTTGGACCCGAAACGGGTTGGGCTCGGGTTCAACAATTCGACCCGTTTCAAAAATCGGGTCGAGTTCGGGTTAACCCTTTGACCCGAAATGATCCGAAATTGACTCATTTTTTTACCCGAAAAGTGGAGTTTGACCCGAAAACTAGCAATTTTTTTATGATTCCGGTCTTTCGGATCGTGTCGGGTTGACCCAGACTTGAAGCGAGTCTGTTCGGGTCTGAAAAAACTGACCCGTTTGCAAAAACGGGTAGGGTTCGGGTTGACACGAATAGTGTGGTGTCAATTTCAAGTTCGACCCGAACCCGACCCATGACCCGAAATTGACACCCATAAATTTATAAAATTTAGACATTTCATAAATTGATATGAAATTTGTAAGATGTAATGATCAAATATTTTATTTCATTTTTATAATGGAAATATATTAAAAATAATAATTTGATATACTTATAACTACTTAGGCTTCGCTTGGGACAGCTTTTCTATTACTTTGTAAAGCTATTTTTTAGTAAAAAATCTGGAAAGCGGAAAAAAAATGCAGTGGCCTAAACTATCCCAAACAGAGCCTTAGAAAATAAAATTGTGAGATTTTTTATGTTGACTCTTTTAACTAAATTTTCTTGATGATTCGACGTGAGATCTTACGTGTATCTACTAGACGACTCTTATCATAAACGAGTAACAAATATTTAAAATATTTCTTCAAAAACACATACCATACTAGAACTTTATAGCAAGAGAGCTCAAAAAGAGTGATCAATGAATACAAAACCCAATAAGTGAGCCATTGTTGATCATCAAGTGGTGAAGGGCTTTCAATAGCTCTCATTGATGCATATCTAATGATCATATCAAACACAATTACTATAATGTTAGCAAATTATGTAAGCAATAACATAAATCAAATCATTTCACAAATGTTGGAGCAATTAGTCACTTACAAAGGGTAGAGAAGCATCATTCCAGGGCTGATTCAGAAGAACAAGTAGATGGTCTCTATTAGTAAGAGTCATTGGAACAAAAGGGTTGTTTGGTTCGAAGGAAAGTACATAAAATGAAATGAAATTGCAATAATTTGTAACTTTATTATGAATTTGCAATCAATGATCGACCCTTACATATAGGATGAAATACTCAAGTCGAAAAGAAATGTGATCAGTACTGATATTTCTGACTCCGCGAATTAGGTCCTCTCTTAAATCAAACTCTCATACAAATGATAAGAGGTATAGTGACTCCGCTAGAATTATGTTGTTCATATGGATTATGAACCTCACAACTCTTTGGCGAGGGTTTTATCATGATCGATCAAAGTTTAAGCATGCGTAGATCCCATAACACTTCCGTTTGATTAAATGAACCTTTACCAGAAAATACTTGATAAGGTTATGTTTGAGAAGATGTAAAGCTCTCAGCCTCTCACACACGAGGGAGAATTTTAAGACTTAGAAGGTTTTGAATTCATTCGCATATCAAATAATTCAAAAATATGTTAATACAAAAAATATAAAATTACTAACCTTTGCTAAAAAAATTAAATTTTTGATTGAAAATTGATATGATCATCGTTCTTTCTACCTTAATTTCGATCACATATTCATTTATACTCGTATACATAAAGATCATAATAATAACAATAATTATTATTACTATTACTATGATAATGATAAAGATAATGATAATACTGATGATGACGATGACGATGACGATGACGGTGATAATAAGTAAGAAACTTACCCTATTAAAGCATCCAAATTGAGAGCAATAGTCTTAAGGAAGCCCATTTTTGCTTTTGAGTAACAAAATGAAACTTAAATTTTCAAGGAGAAGAAGCATTTAAATGGAGAGAAATGGTAAGGAGAAGAAGCAAGCAAGTGAATAGTCTAATACCAATACAACAAATCAAAGCCTCCTTTTCTCCAATGACAAGGAAAGGAAGCACCAATGAACTTGGAAAGAGAAAGAATAACTTGAGGCCTTAGAAAAACTTTATGAATTAAAGAATCTATATTGTTTATTATTAAATTCTAAATAAACTTATAGATTATTTTAGTAAAATTTTATAATTAATTAAACTCAAATTAAATTACATTTTTTATATTTTCAAATGAGATAAATATATTAAGATTTAATGTAGAATGTATTTATTATAATATGAAAATTATATTTGTCTAAGCTTTTTCTCAAAATAGTTAGATTAAAATAAACTAAATAAAATATTAAATAAACTATTACAATTTAGTATTTCATTATTTAAATTTCATATAGCTTTCATTGCTCTCATTCAATCCAATTATCCAAAGTAGGCGGACTTCTTCTCCTCCCCTCATAACTGTCGTATCTGCAATTATGGGCCCTTAAAGTTGGGCCCAGCTAAGTCCTAAGTTTAGGCCCAATTTGCAAAGTCGCCTATGATTAAAGCTGCCAATCATCCAATTTTGCGCTGAACACTAAAAAAAACTGGCTGAAAATTGGACCGATTGGAGAAGGCCCAAATCAACTTGGCCCACTTTCGTTCTGGCCCAAACAAAGCATTATGTTTCATTTTAGACAATTTTCTTATTGCTTTCTAAAACAGCTTTCTTGTACAAAATTATTAGTTTAAAAAATTTTGTGCTAACAAATAGTTTTAAGAAGCAGTAATAAAGCCGTCCAAGGCTTCATTTGATACAATTTTCTTGCTACTTTCTACAGTATCTTCCTACGACAAAAAATATTTGAAAGTGAAAAAAAAAAAAAAAAATCAAAAGCTGTCACAAACAAAATCTTTAAAGTCTAAATAGATTATTATCATTAGCCTCAAAGTCAGATCAATATAATAAAAACTATATTGTTTTCATTTTAAAATAAATATAATTATTTTCAAATATAAATATTAATTAGAGAAATGAGTTTTTTTTTCTTCTTTTATTTTTACACAATACTTGGTTGGTCACATCAGCCAGAAATGTCATGCGCTTATAAGTTGTTTTAAATCATGCATTTTTATTTAAAATAAAATAAAATTTCTTTTTTTTATATTATTCAGTGAGTTATATAAGCTTATAACTCCTTCATAAAGGAATGAAAAACTATTAGTTATATATATAATATAATATAATTTGTAAATAAATTTAGATTTTTATGTTACTAAAATTTTATTTTCTAAAATAAATGTATTAAATGTTATTTTATGTTATTAAAATATATTAAACCCAATTAAAAGCATTGTTTTTAAATTTTGATTTTGATATTTTTACTAATAAAAATTAATTATTCATTTTGATTTCCCAAAAAGAATAATTATTCAGTTTGATTTGTTTTCATGATCAGTCATTTTGATTTTGATATTTTTACTTCTTATGATAGATTTAATAAATTTTATTTGATTTGATTCAGAGTCCATTTATTCAAATTTAATCATTTCATTTTCCCTCTCTTCTCTTCTCTTCTCTTCTCTCTCTTCTATGCTTGTCTATCCCATCCATCCATTTCAAACTTTTGAGGGCAAATATGTAAATTCAAAAATAAATTATTATAAATAAATCATTAATGCTATTTAGTGAAATTCCTATATAAAAAGTTTTTGAGTTGTAAAATAAAATTTACATTATTGGCTATGATTTTATTCAAAAAAATCAAAATAGGCTTTTCTTTGAAAAATTTTTATTTTCAAATTTAGAAATCTATTAATTCTTGTAAATACAAAAAAATATCTATGTAAAATTTTTTTTGCTACTTTTCGTAAAAATATTATAAAATATTCATTATTGAGTGTGAAATGTAAATTTATATTTATAAAATAAAGTGGATTGCTAATCTAATTAATTTAAATCAAAGTGCTAAAATAATAAATATACCCAATGCAAAAATGAAATATTAAATTGTCTAATTTTTCTTAATATCAATGCATATGTTTTTTCAATTTACATTTATATCAGAATATTCAAATTTATAAGTAATTTTAAATGATTAAATTTATTTTATGATTATAATAATATTAAGAATAATTAATCATAATTTATACTACATTAATCTTAAAATAAGCTCAAAAAATTAATTTTATTATGATTAAAAAATTTATCTTACCTATTTTGTTTAGTTTACTGAAAATGATACAATACTAAATTTTAGTGATATTTTTCCCTCTGCTCTTCCTTTTTTGATGTATTGTAAACTCATCTTCTTTTGTTTGTGTTTATTATTATTATTATTATTGCAAGTAAATAATGTTATCACCACCACCACCAAGTGTTACCCGTGACAGCCCCGCAAACAGCCTGTCGTCAACGGCACTAGTCGTTGCCGGTCACAAACATCAGATTACTTCATATTGCACCCATTTTACTTTAAGGGTTCGTTTGGTTGGTTAAAAAATGAATATTGTATAAAAGGAATATTTTGAAGTTATATGTATAAGAGTAAAGTAAATACAATTAATTTTATTTTTTGAAGTGAAATGCATGTAGTGTGAAGTTCATAGATAACGGAGGCCAGCCTTGTTGGCCAACTGCCACTGACGGTGATGGAGGTTTATGAGTAGCGACAACGATGACGATTGCTGGCGGGTGCAACTGGCGGGGAATGACGACGTTGGTAGGCAGCAGAAAGTTGGGAGGTGGTGGGAGACAAAGAGTGGCGAAAATGGTAAGCAGCAGAAGGTGATGGAGGTGGTGCGAAGCAGCGGATGACGGCGGTGATGGGAGGACGCAATGGTGGTTGTAGGCTGTGATGAGCAGTATTAATAATTTTCATTAAATCAAACATCCTCAAAATACAAAAATAATAATAATAATTTTTTAAAGTATAATAAAAATTCATAGAAATAAAATTCAATTTAAGGAAGAAGAATCATTGATGTCTCCTCTCTCTCCATCACAATCTTCTTTTCAAAGTCCACTTGACCTGCTGACCCAACCTAATTATTAAATAAATAAATAAAATAAAATAAATAAAATTTTCTCAAAATAAATAAATAAATAACCCAACTTCTATCATTTCTATCACATCACTAACACTTCATCTGCAGTTTTCCACTGTGCAAAACCTTAGCTTTCCCACCTCTTCTTTTCAAATCTGAAGAAATTTATTTATTTATTTTTAGTATTCAGCAAAAAATATGAAATTTAATTTTATAATTTTGAATTTTAATTTTCTTTTCTAATTAAGGTTAGGCTTTCCATCAAGAAAAATTGCAGAATTTTAACTGAATTATATTAAAATTTAGGTAAAACTAAGAATTTTTATTAAAAATTCCTAAATAAGTTGTAAAAAATTTAATTATTAAAATCTCATTTGTATTAACTATTAAGATTTGAATATAATTCCATAATTATTTGTATTTATGATTCAAATATATTTTTCAATTATCTTATAATAAAAATTTAATTAAATTCATGATTAAAATATATATCACCATATATTTATGCTTCTCCACTCAATTTTTTTTAAAAAAATCATACTCAAAATTAAATATTAAAATATGCCAAAAAATAATACTAATAATATAAATAAATAAATAAATCTCATTAAAAATATGAAAAATAAAACCATGAGCATATAACATAAACCATTCTCCTTCTTCCTCTACCTCTCCACAATGCCACCTCTTCTTCTTCCTCCTCCCTCCTTCCTCCTAATCTCCACTCTTCTTCTCCTCTCTCTCGAAATCTGTATAACCATGAACCTCTCAGAAAAAGAAACCCTCTTCTCCATTATGGAATCCATCTCCTCTGATAAACACTGGAGATCCTTCAGCCCTGAACCTTGCAATCCAAGCTCTTCATGGCCTGGAATGGAGTGCAAGCCTGGTTCAGACAACCTTCTCCATGTAACCAAACTGGTCTTTGGAACTCCTCCTAACCCAACTTGCATGAACTCTGCAACTTTCCCTTCACAAATCTTCAATCTTCCATCTCTCCAATCCATTCACTTCGTCAGCTGCTTCAAAACCATGAAGACAACTCTGTTCTTCCCTAACTCGCCATCTTCTTCTCTCAAACAACTCAGTTTCAGATCAAATCCTGCTCTTATCAGCCTCATACCACCTCAGATTTCCTCTCTCAAATCACTCCAAGTTCTCACTCTTTCACAGAACCATCTGTATGGAAAGATCCCAGACTCTATTTCTTCTCTGAAATCACTGATTCATCTTGACCTGAGCTACAACAAGTTATCTGGAAGAATCCCAGTAGAAATATGGAGACTGGACAACCTTGTTGATTTAGATTTGAGCTATAACTCTCTTACAGGACCAATCCCACCATCAATTGGAGAACTGGTTAAGCTTCAAAATCTCGACTTGAGTTCAAATTCACTAACGGAAACCATTCCAGAGAGTGTGGAGAAGCTAAAGATGCTAACTTTCCTTGCTTTAAGCAACAATAAGCTGAGTGGATATGATCCTAATGGAGTTGCCAAACTTCAGAAGCTTGAATACTTGATCATGGAAGGCAATCCAATGTTCATTCCATTGCCGCCGGAGCTCGGGAGGCTGCCGAGGCTTCAGGAACTGAGACTGGGGAGCTCAGGCTACTCAGGGATGATACCAAAGAGCTTCTGTTGGTTAAAGAATCTGACTAGTCTGTCTCTTGAGAACAATAATCTCAGTGGTGAAATACCTCCAGAGTTTAATGGACTTAGAAAAATTTATCACTTGAATCTGAGTAGAAACTTGCTTAGTGGAGTTGTTCCTTTCAGTTCTGAGTTTTTTAGAAGGCTTGGGAGGAATTTGGATCTGAGTGGGAATGCTAGACTTTGTGTGAATGAGTATGAAGGATTGAATGGGAATGTTGGGGTTGGATTATGTGGAAGTAATGGATCTTCTTCTGTAGATTCTGATGAGATGAGAAAGCCATTGGAGAGCTCTGCAATTGCTTCCTTAGCTTTGGGGATCTGGTCATGGCGTTCAGGGGCTGGGTTTATGGGTTTCAGTGCTGTGTACTTTTGTCTTTGGAGTTTCTAGACAGGATTTTGGCTATGTTTTGTACTGGATTTTTCTTTTTCTCTAATTGTTTTAACTGATCTGAAATTTTCTGGGTGATTTTGCTTTATGTTTATAAGTTGATCGGTTTAAATATATAGGAATTAGGAACTGGTTTAGGTGAAATTTATGGTCTGTTTGGTGTTGCTATTTTGATTTTTAGATTACAATCGCAATTTTCTTTAATCATTATTTTCTCATTGCTTCAAAAAAAATTGTGTTAGAAAGCTGAATTATAGCAACTTTCAAAAGATGTAGGCTTTGTTTGGAACTGTTTTCTTATTGCTTCTTAAAGTAACTTTTTAGTACAAAATTTAAAAATTTTGAACTAAAAAATTGCATTAAGAAGTAGTGAGAAAGCTGTCCCAAATAAAATTGCACGCTTTATTTGGGATAACTTTTTTACTGATGTGTAAAGTTGCTATGAAGAAAATACTTTTTTAAAATTATTGTAGAAAACGACTTTCTAGCACACAAATTTTTTGAAAGTAATGAAAAAATAATGACCAAAGAGAAATTATAGTTGTAGTGTTAAAAACAAAGCAATAATAAAGATATCTCAAATGAAACCTTATAGGCTGTTTGAGATGGCTACAACGTTTTATAAGTTGGTTGCGAAGTTGATAAGTAGACAATAACTTCCCTGCTATGGTTACATAAAACCGCTTTCTACGCTAAGAATTTTTAAAAACAGTGAAAAAACAAAGAAAGCAATTTCCAAATAAAATTATAATTTCTATCTGAAAAACAAAGCAACCTAAAAATTATCACAAACAGGCCTTTACTTCCCCCACAATTATTTTACACCAATTTTGTTAAAAAACTGCAACGAACCCAAATAGGGAAGATTATGACGTGCAGTTCAGATACAGAACAATTCGATTTTGTGACTGCGAACAATAAAAGCGCAATAAAAGCAGAGCTGTGAACAGTAAAAGCTGTCCACAATCATAAAATCGAACGATTCTTTATGTCCAGACTCCGCACATAATAATCTCTCAAACAAAATAGACCCTTTTTCTATTTGGGTCTTTGAAAGCTCTATTATTTAGATTTCGGGTCTTATCTCGCAAAATCATAATCTTAAAAAAAAAATTATTTTTGATCTAAAGAAATATTAATATGCTTGCAGTAAGAAATAAAGAGAGATTGGTAGGGGTACAGAGAAAATGATAAATGATTTATTTGTTCAACTGGTAGTACTATTTTGTTCATTTGTAACTGGTTCTGATATTTGGAACTATGCTTTTGCTATTTTCTGAAATCCAATGGGCTTTGAGTTGCCCTAACAATGCCTTAATATAGCTCAAATTAAGGGTGTAAAACATCAGGCTCGATACGATAAATGACACGCAAGCTGATTCGTTTAAAAAATATTAATATAAAATACATTTAAAATATATTAACATTCAAATTTCTTTAAAATATTAAAAAAATAAATTTTATTTTCTTACATTAACTATTTTTTTATTAATTTTCTTCAAATTTATCTTTGTTTTTGCCATTTTATTACAATAATTGCTTGAAGCATAATTATTTTATCACTGTAATATTAAATGAGCCAGCTCGAACTTATAAAATAAAACTTGAACTCGATCTCGAACCCGATAAGTTAATCAAGTTCAAGCCAAGAGAGAGAGGCTCCATCTTCTTCAACTATAAGAGATAATTAAATGCAGACATGCTCACAAATGCAACTCCAAAGATAAAAAATTCTATACAAAAAGCTCCAACAATAACTATCAATAATCAAATTAGAAGGCTGAAAAAGAAAAATTGGCAAAGATGAACAAAAATTCTGAAACTTCCCTCCATCAATTGCCATGAGGGATATGATTTCTAGCACTATTAGGAAAAAAACGCATTCAATATTATTCAAGTTGCTCGTTCAAAACTCATAAACATAGCACTAAAGCTTCGTTTGAGATAATTTTTTGTCACTATTCTTTCGCTGTTTTCAGGAAATTTTTATACTAAAAAACTGCTTTAGAAAACAGTAAGAAAACTACCCCAAACAAACTTGGGATCGAACCATCTTACAAGGTTTCCATCTCAATATCTTGACACTAATAACCTCTTTAATTTCATAGCAAAGACTATAATGGCTCTTCATTGCTTTCTCAAATCTTCTGTTACTTCTTTGCCTTCAGAAATAGTAAAGCACACAGCAGATAGCTTGAATTCTTATATTACAAGAAGAGCTTGATAGCCTCATTTACTACATATTTGAGTCATTCTAACAAACTTTACTAATAATTTGCTCTCTGAACTCAAAATGAATACATAAAAATGTTATATATGTATGAAACTTGATCAATATCCTGTCCCATTATTACAGTCTTGAGCAAAATAACAAGGCAGAGCAGGTTTTTTAACTACACTTATTTAACTCAGAAGTTATGAGCCATTACTTTGCCATAATTCAGAAATATTTACTGAAGCTTAGCCATCAGAACTTAGCATATTGCGGCTAAATCTTAGCAGTTTTAAGGCTTCGTTTGGGACGGCTGTTTTACTGTTTTTTTAAGCAACTTTTTCGTACAAAATTTTTGATTTTTATACTAAGAAGATGCTTCAAGAAGCAGTAAAAAAGCCATCCCAAACGAAGCCTAAATATATATCTATATAACTGACCTAGACACCAAATCCAGCCAGGCGCCTTCTGGTAGCATTTGAAACTGAGACCTGCCAATGCTCTTCAGTTTCAGTTGAAGCCACTCGTTCGTTCACAGGCTGGTAATGTCTAAGCCAAACGCCAGTGTAAACCTGAGTGATTGAAAGCAGAAGAGGAAGGTTATTTGACTGAATGAGAAAGGAATAGAAAGATGATTATAAAAATGAAAATATAAATCATAATGAATGGAAGTTTTCAATTTCTGTATCAATCAATGTGAAATTGTATGAAAATGAAAGACTGGGAAAACAATCTAGCATTTACAAATTGCTGGAAATGTTTGATGATTGAGTGTAAATAAGATGAATTTTAAGTGTGTATATATCATGGTTTTTAAAACGGACCGGACAGTTCAACAGTAAACCAGCCAGCCAACCAGTCTAATTAAACCACAAAACCGCTCCAGCTTAAAACCGCCAAAAAATTGGACAAACTGCTGGTTCGACCGTATAACCGGCGAACCAGAAGAAATTGAAAAAACCGTCCGGTTCTGAATGTGATGAATGGGTGCCGTTGATTGCAAATCGAATGGTCAAAATATTACTTCTTGAACTGTATAACCCTAAAGCAACTTCGTATTTCCTACCTCTCTTCCTCCTCAGGTCACGAGACTCATGACAGATCTCACTCGTTCGCTCCAATCTCAGGTCCGTCTTCTTCCACAAGGCTTGCTTGCACTGTCAATACTGCAAAAGAATGCTCAAGATCTTCATTACCAACTTCTTTCCTTTTTTTTTCCCCTCAATCAGTAAAACTTCTTCTTCCCCCCCATCTGCTTGCCTCACAGCTATGTTTTGGTGTTTAATTATGGTTTTGACTTGTTTTATTTGGTTTGTGTTTGATTTCGCATACATTAATTGTATTTTTTCTGGTTTTAACGCTATCATGGCTCACAATTTTGCCAAGGATTTGGTGGAATTGGCGGCATTCTTTGCTATCAGCTTGATATCAGGTCATTTGATGAGTTTTCAGATGAGGAGGCATATGAAGATTCTCGTTAGAAATTAACAAGTTAATTAGTTTGAGCTTGTGGTTGGTTTATGATGGTTGATTCTCCGAGGATGCCACAACCTGTAGGTTGATAAACAATTCTTAGTGTGAGTTCTATTAGATTCTTGCATCATCTGTGTGCAACTTGCTCGAGTATAAGTTATGAGTGCTGAAATTAATCTCAAATCTCATACATTTGGAGTTGTCACAAATGCTTAATAAATGTATAAATAGTGATGTTAAAAATATTAGAGAAAATATGATGATTGAAAGTGATAAAGTTGCACAAAGCTTAAATTTTAGGCCATTTAAATTCAAAATGATGTTAAATGGTTGTGGAGGTGGAACTAATTT
Source organism: Dendrobium nobile (assembly GCA_022539455.1). NCBI lineage: Eukaryota > Viridiplantae > Streptophyta > Magnoliopsida > Asparagales > Orchidaceae > Dendrobium > Dendrobium nobile. The sequence goes on along the minus strand of CM039724.1, from coordinate 4,032,630 downwards.
TATTAATTTTTAATAATATTATTATTGATTACATCATCCGGTTCAACTAGTGGGTCGACTTGAACCGGTCAGACCGTGAACCTCTCATTCTTCCAATTCGTTGTCCGGTCCGATTTTCACAATCTTGATATATATTGTACTATCAAGAAATGAAATTAGTGCAATACCAAAAAGCCAATCGATTAATGTATTCAATAATTTAATATTTCTATTTAAAAGAACTTTCTGATTTTGTATTAGAAATTTCTCCTGGCCCATTAAATAAAACTTTATTTCATTTTTTTATTTTTTTTTAGTTCTCATATCATGAATTCAAAACTAACGCAAGCAATTCAAACAAAACAATTAAGTTATAGCCTAATAGAAGTTGCAGGAAACGAATTCATTTGTGCGAAGTATGTAGAATCAAGAGTTTGAAGTACTGAAAAATTGCAGAGCGAATATAGATTTCATTTATGTAAAAGCATTCTTTTCAGAATTTATATTAGATAGAAGGTCGGATAGAAATTCCATGGAATTCTCTCGCATAAGGAAAGATGGATTGCCATTAGAGGCGTAAATAAGCCGAGTTTAAGAGAGTTCAAGAATTATTCGGATTGGCCCGTTACGCGAACAAGATAAAATTAAATTTTAAACTTGTTAACCTATTCAGACAAACACAAGTTATTCACCAACATAAAATCTGATTGAAAGTTATATATAAATTATAGACTCTCTCTCTCTCTCTCTATCTATCTATCTATATATGAGGAAATAAAAATTTGCACAAACAACACTAAACCAACCTGCTGCGGTCTCATAATCTTCGTGTCAGGATCATCAAGTGATTCTCTCCAGTGTGCCAAGTATCCAGCCATTCGTGGAATAGCAAATAAAACAGGAAAAAACTCCGTCGGAAATCCCATGGCACTGGTTTTACATAGTACAGTTAATATCAGATGCAAGCTTTAAAAGAATGAAAGAAAACTGGAAGATAACTAACTCACCGATATATCAAGCCAGAATAGAAGTCGACATTAGGATAGAGCTTCCTCTTGACAAAGTAATCATCGGATAAAGCAGCTTTCTCCAACTCAACAGCCACCTGAAAGCAATAAGCACATTAAAATGACTTGGCATTAGTAAGCTGACTGAAAGTCTATTAAATTTAATTTCACATGCAGTAAAATATAAGGATCTGTTAGGTTGAGATATGAAATTTGATAGGAAAAGGTAAAGCAAAGACCAGTAGGTCAAGCAATCAATAGGGCTAAAGAAGACATTGCAAAAGAATTGGGAGGTCAAGAAAGTGCCTACAAAGAAATATGGGATATTATAGATGAAAAGTGGAATCGACAATTACACCAACACTTACATCCTGCTGCGTACTATTTAAATCACCAATTTCATTATGATAAGGATTTTCATGTTGACAAAGAGGTGAAAACTAGTTTGTATGCATGTACAGACAGACTCATTTCTAAAGAAGACTGCCTCAAAGTGAATTATCAACTTTTCATTTGAAGAAGGGAATATTTGGATTTAGAGCAGCACAAGCATGCAACAAAACATGATCTCCTGATATGTTTATAGTTTGTGTATTTATAATTTTTAAGTTAATATTTATGTTCAAGTCTTCTACTTCAACCAATATTCATAAAATACTATATTTGTCTTCATGTAAAACGTTGGTGGGCTCAGTTTGGAGATGATGTTCCTGAATTAAAAGCTTTTGCCGTTAAAGTTCTTAGCCTAATATGTTCGGCTTCTGCATGCGAGCGTAATTGGAGTATCTTCAATCAAATTTATACGAAGAGAAGAAATCGATTGGCGGCAGATCGAATGAACAAACTAGTTTATGTTATGTTTAACAAAAAATTGAAAGATAAACATCTCAAATTGCAGAATCAAGGAAATATTTAGAATGAAATTGACCATTTCCTTGTTGATGAGTTACAATCTGATGATGAATGAGTTACTCCTAAGAATGCTGATGTTTTTGAAGTTGAAGTAGAAGGAGAAACTCATGTCAATGAAAAAGACAATGAAACAATTGCCCAAGTATATAAAAGAAAGAAACAAAGAGAAATTGGAGCTTCAAAAAAATTCAAATGTATTCTTAAATATAATGAATTATTTTGTATGTTACTATTGTTTCATTTTAGAGTTAATGAAATATTAACTGATATAGGAGATAAAAAAAAAATATTATAGATAAAGAAGAGTTTGAGGACGACTTTGACATTAATTATGAAGATTCTTCTAAAGACAATCAAAGTGAAGATGAGCCTGCTTTGGGTCTTGATCCTAAGGGGATGTTTTATTTTTAAGTGAGTTTATTTTAAATATTGTATTCTAGTAATATTATCTTAAAACAAATCTTTAAATTCATAGTTGACATAATATTTTATTATTTTTTGTCATTATTTATAATTTTAAATTAATTTATTTTAATCGTTTTGAGGCTTACGCCTCGCCTCGATTCTCGATTTCGCCTTTTAAAACCTTGGGCTAGAGTCCCACTTTTAATTTAGGATTAGTTGGAAATGAAGTCTGAAGCTCTTTATTAAGAAAGTAGACTAAGCAGATTAGTTGCTACACTTGTCTGATGCTACTTCGGAGGGGAAAATAAGATATCTAGGCTAAACAATAAATAAGAGAAGATGTAAGACACTTATCTTGCTTGGACGTTGAACAAAGTGTTGACAAAGAGGCCAATAACTCCCTTGGTTGACAATGACTTCTGTTGAATCTCTGAAAGGAGTCCTCTATGGTGACTTTGGAGGACAACGTTTACTGATTTAATTGTTTTGGGAAGGGAGAATGTTGTTTGGAGTGTTAGTGGAGGCTAAAGAGATGCTGGAGGGTCTAATGGAGGAGTGTGGAGTTTTCTAATGACTGGGAAAGGAGTGAGGATTAGTTTCAGTTGTTTTGGGAAGGGGATATAGTGGAAAAATATGGTTTAGTGACTGTTGGGAAAAGTAGGCAACAAGTTGTTAGACCGGTCCAGCCTATTCGCACGGGACCGGCGAAATCGTGAACAGGCGGGATCTCCGCCTCCTGCAGAGATCGTGCGAGCCGACCGTTCAAACAGAGCATTTTTGGAAGGATTTTTGGGGGTTTAAGAGAGAAATTTGAATGTAGGGACTGCTTAGGATTTCTTTTTGATTTGTATGCATTAAATAGTTGTTTTTCCTAAGATTTGATCATCTTGAATTTGACAGAAATTTGAGATCTCTTAGATTTATGTTTTCTTTGGGCTCTAGCGGCGTCTAGAGATTTGGGAGAGATCGATCCTCCTCTCGAATTGAGGATCAATTGTATCTTGCTATTTTATTCATCGACAAGTGGAATACAAGCTTTTCTTTGAGTTTTCTCTCAGATTTCCTTGTGGTTTTGTTGTTTTTCTGCTGTGGACAGCAGATTTACTGCTGTGTGCTCTTCGTTTGGTGTTAGGATTGCTTGAGAACTCAAGTTTACCCTTAGGGTTACTTGCGAACTCGAGTATTTCCTATCAAATTGGTATAAGAGCGTCGTTTTTAGGACCGTTGGCGGCTGAAATCCTGAAAATTTCAGCAGTTTCTTCGTTCCCGGAATAAGACCTTTGAGATTCTTGGGGAGAACGATGGTCAGGAAGAAGGTAGAAGTCTTGGAAGGCGAAATCAGACAATTGAAATCCGATTTGAAGGAAAGATTTTTCGATTTCCAAAATCAAATCACCTCCAACAATGAAAAGTTGGAGGGGAAGTTCACCGTGTTGGAAGAAATGATGAAGAAATTACTTGAAACGAAGACCAATCCAGCGACATCGGAAGTAAGAGAGACCATCGACGGCCATGGCATGGGAGGAAATCCGAACCCGTTACGGGGGAGGAGGAATTCCAAGGTGGAGATCCTGGAGGAGGAGAACGACATGCCCCCTCTGGAACCGCTTTCTAGAGAAGAGATGAGTAGGGGACACGACAAACGGGAGGCTGATTTTGTCGGAAGAAGAGAAGAATTTCATCGCCCGGGTGCTGAATTTGAAAGAATCCAGCGTCAAGGTGCTGATTTTGAAGGGGGGAAGAGAGGAATTCCATCGCCGAGGTGCTGAATTCGAAAGAATTCAGCGTCGAGGGGATGGTTTTGAAGGAAGAAAGGAGGAATTTCATCGCCGAGATGCTGAATTCTTTTGAATTCAGCGTCGATGGGCTGATTTTGAAGGAAGAAGGGAGGAACTTCATCGTCGAGGTGCTGAATTTGAAAGAATTCAACGTCGAGGTGATGATTTTGAAGGAAGAAGGGGAGAGTATGAAGAGGGGTTCGAGTATAATCGTCGGAGGGATGATCGGGACACTTGGGGAGCTCTTCCTCTTCGAGGAATGGGAGGTTATGGAGGAGTCAGGGGAAACGGAGGAGATTCAAAGGTGAGGAAGCTGAAGATGCCCATCTTTGAGGGTGAGGATGGCCATGGGTGGATTCATAAGGTGGAGTGGTATTTTGCTGTCAATGGGCTGACGGAGGAGGAGAAATTGACAGCGGCGGGAATGTGCTTAGAGGGAAAAGCCTTAGCCTGGTATCGGTGGCGTGAAAGACAGGAGCCTATCCGGAGCTGGCAGGAGTTCAAAGAATGCTTATTAGAGCATTTCCGAGCAGATGAGGGAGGAGACTTCTATGAGCAATTCTTTGCCCTTACCCAGGAAGGCATGGTGGCAGATTGATGCGGACATCCAACCGTCCATGCTTATCCGAGGAGCTGAAGATCGACGACCGATATCACTTTGTTTTATTTTAGTTTATTAAGTGTATTTTGATTTAATTTTGCAATTTCCCTTTTTACCCTTTTGTCTTATGTAAGCCCAAGGGGCTAATCTGTCTTTTAATTTCTTTTTTGGCCTATATATAGAGGCCCCTTCTCTTGTATTTGGCATGATGGATTATTAATAAAAAAAATTTGCATTTTGCACTTGGGTTCTTTGGGAAGAACGTTAGTGAAATCCCTATGAGAGGGAGTCGAAGTTTCCACCAGTCGCAGGATGGGTCCGGGCTCGTGGCGTGAAGTCCCTTGGAGAGGGGCAACGTAGTACCCGTCAGCCGCAGGATGTGTCCGGGCTCGCGGTTGTATCTTTGATATTTTGTTTATTTGCTTTTGTTCCTTCTTATTGCTCTTCGTCGTTATTCATCTTCTTCCTCCTCCTCATCTTCGTTTGGCCGCCAGATTCTAGCCCCTCCACCTTCCCCCATTAGCTCCTCCACCGCCGGCCATCCTTGTTTGTCTCCATGAATGAGTCAATGTCACTTTAATGCTTACCTAAAGAGTTCAAATAATTTAGGAAATTATTTTCATCCTTTGAAATTCAAATTTTGAATTTCAAAATAAGTTTCCTAAATTAGAAAGCTATTTTAAGAAAGTATTGAATCTCATTCATGACGTAATTCAAATTTAATTTAGGTGATTAAATTTTGGGCAGTTTCAAAATTCAAATTCAACTAATTTGAAATTTGAATTCTTTCCTAATTTATCATTCTATTTTTGGAAAGTTACAAAATCCATTTTATTTGAATTTCAAATTCAAATATAATTTATTTGTTTCTTTCCTAAATCCTAATCCCAAATTAAGTAACCACAATTGAGTGCATTAAACCCATATTTCCCATTACTGCCACCGGCCCCCCATGTGAGCAAATCAGGATTTATTTCCTAATTGCCTCATAAGCTCGTTTAGAAATATTTCAAATTTTTTTTTCCTTTGGCCGAATTTTTCCAGACCTACAACCTCTTTATTTCTTTCCAATGTCAATTCCTCTGAATTGGAAAGGAATTCCCATACTTTGACATCCGAAATTTTCAAAGGGGCCAAACTCTAATTACTTTCCAAGAAAAACCAGACAAAGGGATTAGGAAATAATTCCACCGCCCAACTCCCCCTACCGCTGGCCCCATCTCCTTATTAAATTGCCTTTGAAATCTATCCAGATTTGCAACGTATTCCTTTGGCAAAATTTCCTTCCCGTATTCCCTGCTGGCTGAAATTCTCCCAGGTTTCCCTTGCTGGTTTTCCTCTACTAATGTCTTCAACAGCTCACAAATCATGACTCTCTTGCTCCCTAAAACTGCAGCCGAAATTCTCTGCCATTGGCTGGCATCCTAAGCATTTGAAGTCCACTACCTGCTGCCCAAGGGCTCCCAGCCTCCATACGTGGTGGTCCAAAGTTCCCAATGCTTTATAGAAGCTGTCCAGGGTGTTCCCCAACATTGCAAGTTGCTGTCTAGATTGCAAGGAAGCAGAAAACTGCTGTCCAAAACCTCTCCTGGCTTCAATCTGCTGTCCTCTCTTTGTCGACAAACACAACGATCACACCTGAGCTTCGTTTCCTCCTCCGTTGGTTGCTGTCCAGATTTCCTGCACATCGCTAGGCTGCTGTCCAGGGAATTTCAGCTAGCGAAACTGCTGTCCTGCAGCCCCAACGACTATCCCAGCTTGCAAGAAGGCTGAATTTTAACAATCCAACAAGAAGAGCTGCTGTCCAAGAGTTCTAAAACCCCAAAGCTGCTGAGAGATCCTCTCCTATGCAAAGCCTTATCCGTTCTACATCACAGATTATCGGGACAGGTTCGAGTATCTGGCTAGTAGGCTGGACCATATTTCGGAATCAGCCCTGGAAGGGAATTTCATGAAGGGGCTGAAACCAGAGGTAAAAATAGCAATCAAAGTGTTGGAACAAAGGAATCTAGGCAAGGCCATGGAGTTGGCCCAGTTGGTGGAAGACCAGAAGAAGTCTAAAAGAGGAGCTCGAGGAAACTGCTCAGGAGGCTCTTACAAGACGACGACCACTCTTCTAGCACCCAAGGGGCCTGCATCAAGCAACATTAATGAGACCACCCGGGAGAAGCCAATAGGAGGAGGGAGTGGGGAAAATTTCAAGAGGCTGACAGAGAAGGAGATGCAGGAGAAGAGGGCAAAGGGGTTGTACTTCAGATGTGATGAGAAGTACATGCCGGGGCATAGGTGCAAGGACCGAACTCTTCAGGTTCTCCTTGTCTGTGAAGACAAGGAAGACGAGGAGGGAGGTGGGAGCAGATTTGAAGAGGAGGAAAAGTTGCACATGGATGTCGCAGAAGTCTCTCTGAATTCACTCCGAGTCACACTATGAAAATGAAAGGAGAGATAGCTGACAGTGAGGTGGTGGTGCTAATTGATAGTGGGGCTACCCACAATTTCATTTCCACTCAGATCGTCAACCAACTGGGAGTGAAATTGGTGGACACCTGTTGTTATGGGATGATGGGGTACAGGGAAGGTGGAGAAAGGCCAGGGAATCTATAAATGAGTGGTGTTGACCATCCAGGGGATTCAAGTAAGGGAGGACTTTCTCCCACTAAAGCTAGGAAGCACTGATGTCATCCTAGGGATGAAGTGGTTGCAAACCTTGGGGGAAACCAAGAACAATTGGGGAGCACTCACGATGGAATTAATGGTGGATGGGAGAAAGGTGGTTATAAGGGGAGATGCAGGGCTATCCAAAGCCATGAAATCACTTAATCCATGGTTAGGGACATACAAGAGGTGGGGAAAGATTATCTGGTGGGACAACAAAAGCTGGATGTGATCAGGATGGAGGAGGAAGGGAATGTTTCTCTTTCAGTGCAACCCTTGAGTCAGCAAGTTGGTAAGGATTTTCAGCTACATCAAGGATGGCCACCTCCACGGGAACACGAGTATATCCCCACCTTGAGGACAAGGTGAATTTTTGGGAGGGAAGTATTGTTAGACCGGTCCACTGGAACGGTCCAGCCGGTCCACACGGGACCGGCAAAATTAGCCTCCTGCGGAGATCGGGCGAGCCGACCGTTCAAACAGAGCATTTTAGGAATGATTTTTGGGGGGTTTAAGAGAGAAATTTGAATGTAGGGACTGTTTAGGGATTTCCTTTTGATTTGTATGCATTAAATAGTTGTTTTTCCTAGGATTTGATCATCTTAAATTTGACAGAAATTTGAGATCTCTTAGATTTAGGTTTTCTTTGGGCTCTAGCGGCATCTAGAGATTTGGGAGAGATCGATCCTCCTCTCGAATTGAGGATCAATTGTATCTTGCTATTTTATTCATCGACTAGTGGAATACAAGCTTTTCTTTGAGTTTTCTCTCAGATTTCCTTGTGGTTTTGTTGTTTTTCTACTGTGGACAGCATATTTACTGCTGTTTGCTCTTCGTTTGGTGTTAGGATTGCTTGAGAACTCAAGTTTACCCTTAGGGTTACTTGCGAACTCAAGTATTTCCTATCACAAGTTTGGGGGGAGTTGGAAGGTTATGTGGCTTTTATTTAATAGGGAAATAAAGATGAGCTTTAGGAAAGTTTTGGGAAATGATTTTGGAGAACACGAAGAGGCACAAAGTGACTTTCCAACTTCCAATGAGGAAGATGTAAAGACAGAATTTTGTTGGCTGTTGAGAGGGAAATTTTTAGTTGTTTTTGGAAGAGGAAGGGTCACCAAAGTGGATGTTGGGTGATTGGTTACTATCACTAGGAGGGAGGGTAAACGGAGGGCTGTTGGTGGGGTTAGAAGGCTTCGGACAGCAAGTTTCCAAGCAGAAATCTGCTACAGTAGTTTGGAAACGCTGGCTGGGAGAAGGGGAAGGGTTCGGTTGGGAGCTGGGAAGGAGATGGAGAGACTTGGGAACAAGGATAAAAAACCAAGAGCCAACGGGCTATTGGGTACTTCACACTCACACAACTAAACTAATCTTTACCAAGCTACTTAGAAAAAACTAAGTTCCAAAGGTAAAAATGTTTTCAGCATTCATTAACCAAATTACAAAGGATGAGGGCTCCTATATATAAGCCCAAAAAGAAGAAAAAATAACAAGACCAAAATACCCTTGGTCACCAAACATAACATCCCTCTCACATGAGGGTAAAATAGGAAATAAAATAACAAAAATCCAAAAGATCAAATAAAACAAACTACATATACAGCGACTCAAGCACGGCCGCTGATCTCCGACCTCGGCGACAATAAACTTTCCATGACCGAATGTCCCCATCAATTAGACATTCAAAATGACATTGTCACGCTTTAAAGAATTATTAATTTTTGAGTTTACTCCATCGACCAAAAAGAAGAAAAATCGGCCAACTGGTATCAATTGTGATAAATTACAAGAAGTTGATGTAAGTGTGCACTAAAAAGACAAACTTTCTCCTAAGCACCCTTTTGCAAGGGAAGTTTGTTTTTATGAAATACATTATAAAAATATATGAAGGGCTTCGACGAGAATTAAAACTCTTTCCATTAAGCATAAGTGCATAGGCTAGCTCAAAACAATTGCAATTAAAAGTATGAGATATCAAACCCACGTCTAACACAAAAGATAAAAAGAACTAGAACAAATATAAAAAAGAGTGAAGAAAAAGGTCATGAAAGCGACATAAAAGACCTTATTGCACTCTCTTTGTAAATTTTAGAGAGGAGGTGGGTGCGGTAATAAAAATTTCTAGAAGCTCCATCTAAACCTAACTCGGAAAATGAAGATTCAAGTTAACTCTATTACTAATCTGGTCAAGTTCAAGTTTAAATTATAAACCTGAATTTATTTTGCTCAACTTCAGTTGACCCAAATAACTCAAAATACACCAAATTACTATTCAAATTTAGTTAGGCTAGTTCGGGTTAGATTAAATAGGTTAAACCGGTTATATTTGAATTAATTGGGTAGTGTTGATCCAAAAAAATTGAATGATCCATATAATAAATGGGTAAATAACTCAAGTTCGAATTAGGCGGGTTTAGATTAAATACTTTGACTCACAAAATAAACATGCTAGATATGAAGCATATTCGGGATGGATCAACATCGGGTCACATGATCCTGATCCCAACAAATCAACACCAATTGACACCCCTAATCCCAAGATAATACAAATTGGTAAAAAATTTCCTCTTAGAGAACTTTACACTGAAATATCTAATTAGACCTTACGCTACTTATAGCAAACAAAATAACCACATGTTCCCAAGAAAGAAAGCTTAGAGACAATATTAATCATATATATGTGCACAAACAAAAAGTAGGGTACGTCCTATCAGCAAAAAAGTTATTGATGTGCAATTAGACGAAACGAATATTATATGTAAAATCAAATAAAGGTACCTCAATGAGGGGGTCACGACCAACAATTGAGAAGACCTCCTCTGCCAGCTTCCGGATAACCTTTGCACGAGGATCATAGTTTTTGTACACTCGATGTCCAAACCCTGACATTTTTCTCCTCCTATGAAAACCAATACATTCATACGCTTAAGAAAAATGAGTTTATAAGAAACTCAGACATGGAAACTTAACAAACACTCAGGGAAGGTTAAAAAAACCTGTTTTTCACACCATCAATGAAATCTGGAATATTTTCAACAGTTCCAATCTCATTAAGCATCTTAAGGACGGCCTGCAGTTACCAGGATGAAGCAAATCATTCAGTTTATCGGACAAAGCATGGTAAAACTGGTCCAAGCTCAAACCGAAGTATATTTTGCACAGCAGTAGTAGATTATGGCAAGGCAATTGACGTAGGGTGTAAAGAATATGGATACCAAAAACATTAATTGATTAAAATAAAGCATAATATCATCACATGTTATAGTCAGAACCATGAATAGAATTGTAGATTGCATTAACCAAGCTTTAATCCTTTAGTATTCAATGGCACATAAATATCCTAATATTAAATGAAAGGTTTTTCAGAAAGCAGAGTAACAAACTTTACAAAATCACAGGCTCATCAAAGAATCAACAATAAAATAACATTCTCCCAATAGAGGTGACTGCTACTTAGCACTAAATAGACAAATCAAGCATCATGATTTGCGATCTTTCAAGTAATCAAAAGTATATCAATAAACTAAGCACATGTTATCAACACGTGTAATGTAACTGCCAGAAATAAAATATAGTAGCAGAAATTAAATGGGAGATGAGAGAAATTGATCATTCCAAATTACACTTCCGATCCAAGTAATATAAAAAGCAAAATTCACAAGGTATATTCTAGACTGAAAAATTTTTGAAGTCCTGGCAAGTATAGTCGAAGATATCATGCGGGTGAGTTTCTTTCAGTACCTCATTTGCTCCGCCGTGAAGAGGGCCATATAATGCTCCTACAGCTCCTGCCAGAGCAGTATATACATCCACACCACTGTAAAAATGACGCAAGAAATCACCATGGGAAAAGCAAAAATAGAGAAAAGCAATGACTTTCAAGTATTAATTCATTGAGGAATGCAAACCTTGACGCAAGATGTCTTGCAGCAGCTGTAGAGCAGTTCATTTCATGCTCTGCATGTAGGATAAATAGAATGTCAAGGGCCCGAGCAAGCCTAGGATTAGGTTTATATGACCTGTCACCCCTGTATCATAAGAAAAGCAGAGTCAGAAAGGGTAGTTACAGGTCTCCAGTTACCTGCTAATGGGCAATTTTTACATGTAGAATGTGCAGAAATGCCACATATGGGATGAAAATCAATATATAAGAATAAGAAGTCCAGAGAGTTCTTACAAAGAATCCAACATATATAAGAAGTTTTCCGAATAAGATAGGTTACTGGAAGGGAGCACCGGAGGCCTTCCAGCCAATCTCAAATAGGCAGCTGCAGCAATTGTTGGTGCCTTCAAACACAAAAGAACCCAGTGTTCAATAGAGTGTTTTCTGTAATCAACTAAAGCTATAACAAGGTCACTAGTAACTAGACAAGGATCTCCAATCAATCAAAGTAAGAATGGCATAAGCGAGTACCTTTCCAAGAATTCTTGCTATTTGCTTGTCCCTCGCAGTTTTTGATGTATAAAGATCTTGGCCCTGTATAAGCAGAGCATACAAAAAGGCACAGAATAAGAACCATTTTGCGGGAATAATAGGTAGGCACTTTCAACAGAACATTCAAACCAAATAACCAATACTTTAGAACAAGACAATTTTAGAAAGCATACAAGTAAATGATCTTGGCAGTGGAGACAAAAAGGAATACAAAGTACAAAATTAGGGATAATTGAAGTATTATTGGTCACATGACAAAATAGAGAAAAAAAAAAGGTAAAGCATGTCAACATGAGAGATGAAAAGCTATCACTGTGGTATAGAATAATAAATATAAAATAGCAATGGCATAAAAAATGTATAAGATAAACAAATCTATCAAATGACATCTGCTCCAAAAATATCCAAACTTTCCAAGATTTAGATAGAACTAGGCAAAAACAGGACAAATCACAAGTCCAAAATTGGACTTTGGTCAGCATAATGAATATGAATATATATATATATATATATATATATATATATGGCTTCCTATAATTGGTTCAACATTTGCATGTCAAAAAACTTTCATTCATGTTTTAGGTATCTTCACAATATCATGCAACACATTGCATATTGGTGAAAACTTTAGTCTTAAAACCTTAATTAGAAAATGAGACTTGAGTAGTGAAGAAGGCACGCTAGGATCATTAACCTGTGAAGAAAACTAGAATTTATGCCGGCAAAATTAGCCAAGAGCTTATCATAAAAATTATAAGGAATCAAATAGCAAACATACAAAATATAGAAAATCAAATGATTTTGATAAGAAATGAGATAAGTCAAAAAAGCCAAGACATTGTTATAGTAGTTCCGAGATTAGAGAGAAAATTGAGAATAGGAAGAGAGAAAACAGAGGAATCATATAGGCTAAAGGTGGGAGAGAATAAGTCAATAAGGTGGAGGAACCGAGGAATCAATTCAAATTATCGTTCGTTCAAATCTAATTAATTCAAATCTCATTAACTCCTTTCATAGAGTTAAGGAGTGGTGATTATTACAAATAATTCTTACTAAAGTTTAAAATTGCATAAGCGTCAAAATAATAAATGGTATCTAATCTAAGAAAATAAACATAAAAAATATACTAACGCTAAATAAATACAAAATTCAACCTAATTTGTAATTAGCTCTAAAAATAATATTGTCTAAAGCTTAGTCTAATAGTTGGGCTTGTTCTAGGAGTCTTGTACAACATCAACTCTCCCGACGTTAGAAAAAACTCTCCTCCAAAGAGTTTTAGCTAGGAGAATCTTCAAATGGATGAGACATTAATTATGTCAAATCATCATCATCAATTAAAGAGTTATCATCACACGTCTTATATTTCCAACATCTCAAGTGCATATGCCAACTTAAAATATACTTATGATGATGTCATCAATGTTGCATGTCTCCACTTACCATGCATTTTTAAAGGGGATGATCGTGGCAGAGAGGCAAAAACAAAACCCAGAAAAGCATAAACTCCTCCAACAAAAACACATTATGACTACACAAAAGGCTCGGAAGTGCCTTGATATTATGTGAAATCCTCAATGTTAAATATAGATAAAATGGACATCATCCAGAGAGATTTTTGTGGAACTTTATATAATATGAATCAAGACAAAAAAACACAAAAAATTTATCAATAAAATCACATTTTATTTTATTATTTTTTTTAAATTTGGTTGTAGTACTATAAACTTTGCCAGTATATATTGATAGATTGTTAAATCCCAGTCGTCCCTTGGTTCTCGATCCCAAGGCCAACATGAGGATTCGTGGTAGACTAACCTAGATCACGTTGTTAAATCTCAACTGTCCCTTGGCCCTTGATCGTACAATCAACATGGGAATCCGTGAGAGGCTCATCTGGATCACGTCAATCTTCTTCTATATTTGGGTGGTTGGTTTAGGAAGAATTATATTAAAGCAATTATGCATGATTTTGTAGTTAATTGTTTCTTTCTTAAGACATCTTATATAGATCTATGAATATGAATAGTTTTTTATAATAAAATGAAGCATTTTCCCTCTCTAATTCTCTAAATTTAACATGATATCAAAGCCAAATTCCCTCCACTGGCCTTCATTGCCGGAATTCTGAGGAATATTGGTCATTCCACCAGCCTTCATTATTGGAATCGCTGGGATATACAAATAAAAGGAATCGACCTTCATTGTCGTTGGATATCGAAGATCGAAAACCGCTCGACCCCTCTATTTCGTGCCTGCGGCCAGACGAAGCATAAATTGGAGTCTTTCCTGCGTCCAAGGCCGATGAGAGAATGAGCGGGAGGGCTCCTCTTGCGTGTGAACCGAGCGGAGCTGAGCGAAAGACTCCTCTTGCGTACGTGCAACTGCACGGGACGAGAAATCATGCGTCTGGACAGCGGCCAAGACCTCTTTGGAATGGCGGCATCAGGTTCGATCTTAATCAATGCGTACGATTAGGTGAGGAGCGACCAGGAAACCTCATACGTGCGAAGGAGGTTGAGCCTCTGTACATGCATTCTTATCTACATGGAAGCCGAACCGAGCGGCGGGAGGAGTTGTGCAAGAGTTTTTTTGCGTTTTTGCCTGGGAAGAGCCGAAAGCTTGGATCAGTGGTCTTGTGCGCGCCTGCAAGGGAACGAGAGCTAGGAACCCTTATTGTCATACCTGCGGCCTATCTCGTACACATCTATGCAAATGTCGCCTAATGATTTAATGTTGGAGGATAGGGTCAAAGACATCGGGAATATGCTGGCATCTCCTCCTTCCAATTTAAAATAGCTTCTACTACTTATTGATGAAGCTGAAAATTTATTGTCAAGAATAGAGCAATCTCCATCCACTTCAATGTTGATTGCTATTCAACCTACTATAAAGGCGTTGATTGATGATGATCTTTTGGGGCACTCATACATGAATGTGAAGGATTCCATTGCCTCTTGTCTTAATGAAATAACAAAAATAACAGCACCAAATGCTCCATATGATGATGATATAATGGGGATATTTGGGCTGATTGTCAAAGCTTCAAAGAATTTGGATAAGATGTCAAGCCATTTATTTCCAATAAGAGTTTCAACACTTGAAACTGTTACAAAGGTCAGATCATGTGTTTTAATGTTAGATCTTAATTGAGATGATTTGATATTGGAAATGTTTCAGCATTTCTTAAAGACAATAAGGTCAAAGCATTCTGATATTGTCTTCTCCTCGATCAACACTATCATGACACTTGGAGGAGACTGAAAGTATTTCTACACAGCTTCTTTCATGTTTGTTTGATGATGTGAAGTTGTTGAAAATAATATTCTGCACACAACCAAGAAGCTAGTTGAGAAAGTGCTTGTTAATTGTTCATTGAAGCTATAGCCTTATTTTGCTAAATAATTTAATGACAGTGGTGCTTTGTTAAGTGATTACAACAAAATTTAGTGTTGTTGTATTTCAAAAGAAACCTGACACTTCGATACATAATGAAATGAATGCTTCCAATGAAAATCAGGAAGCTAACCATAAATTATCTAAGTGGTTCCTTTCTAACGATTCGTCTCAGTCATCTACATAACAGAAAGGTTAAATTTTTCATCCTGAAAAATCTATTGATGTAGATGGATCTTCCAAACTGGTGACGAATAATGGGTCTTTTCATAATGGGAATGGTGATTCCATAGCTGCAAAGCAAAAGGCTAGATTTCACCATCAAAGTGGTAAATCTAGAGTTAATATTGAACATAGCTTGGATTCAGGTACAACTAGGGGTGTAATCGAGTTAAGCCGACGCACGAGCCAGCTCGGGCTCGGCTCGTCAACGAGCTCGCGAGTCAAGCTTATCGAGCTCATGAGTCGAGCTCTAAAAAAATTTCGAGCTAGTTGTATAATCCAGCTCGAATTTGATCCAATCAAAGATCGGCTTGATTGCTCACAAGCTGGCTAAGATGCCGGCCATAACCCAAAATATCAGACAGGATTCGGGGCGGGAACTCGTGTTTGGACGTGGGATGGAGTTCGAACGTAGGAGGTAGTGCACGGAGGGAGTTCAGACTTCGAACGTCGCTGTCAGCCGGATAGAGGTCATACACGGTCACGATAGAACGGCGGGCGTGCTGGGACTCGAATGCCTGGCAGGAAATTGAGTTTGGATGCAGGAGTCAGGGGTATGGAGCTCGAATGCGATCAAGGCGAGAGTAGATGCGATGGAGCTCAAACGAGCCGCTTGATGAACTCGTTTCAATGGCACGAGCTGAGTTGGAGCTCATCTCGAGTTCGAGCTCGAGTTAGGCCTGACTCGACTCGACTCGACTCGACTCGTTTGCACCCTTAAGTACAACAAAGCCTGATATAAGGTCAGATATAAGTTCTCGCAAAGGAGGAAGAAATGTTTCATTGCAATTGTCAATTAGCAATGATTATTATGGAGTTAATAATATGAAAAAAGCTTAGAGTAATTCTGACAAGAAGCTTCCAAGTAATTGAGGTAGAAATGGATCCCAAAGAAAATTTAGAGTGAGATTCTCGAAAAACAAACAAATTATTGGCATAAAGAAGCAGAAAGGAGTTGAGCATGCTGAGGCTGAAAGATTTAGTTAAAGATCATAACCATGTTAAAGATGTCGGTAAAACAAAATCAAGATGGATGCGTGCTCAAGGCGTACAATAGGCTTCTGGACCATAGAAGCGTAGGAAAGGCTTGGATGACACAATTGTTGGTTCAAAGAAAAAATTTTGATGGTCGGATAATCTAAGGTTTTATGATAGAATTGTTGATTCTTTTGATCACAGTATAAGAATGCATAAAATTTTGTATGATTGTAATGCATAGGTGTTGCTCCTAAAGAAAGAGCAGTGGGAGTTCATTGAAGGTGAAACCAAGATGCATGAGGTGCAGGAAAAGGATGAAACTGATGATGCAGATATTCATACCAAGGGACTTGATAACTCTAGCTTTTTGAGACTAATTACCAAGCCGAGAATGAAAAATATGTATTCTTTAGCATGAGGGGGAGTGTTAAATCCCAACTGCCCTTGGTCCTTGATCCTAAGACCAGCACGAAGATTCATGGGAGGCTCACCAGGATCACGCTGTAATCTCAGCCATCCCTTGGCCCTTGATCCCACAGTCAGCATGGGGATCCGCGAAAGGCTTACATGGATCACATCGATCTCCTTCTATATTTGGGTAGCTGATTTAGGAAGAACTATATTAAGCCAATTATGCATGATTTTGTAGTTATTTGTTTCCTTATTAAGACATCTTGTATAAATTTATAAATAGGAATAGTTTTGCATAATAAAATGAAGCATTTTCCCTCTCTAATTCTCAAAACTTAACATAGATCAATGCCATCATGATCATGTAAAAATGCTTTGGAATATAAAAAAGCAAAAATATCCATAACCTTGGGGCACATGTCATAAACAACAATAAAGGCACATTTAATTCGATGTGCAATGAAGTGTTGGGGGAGGTAAATAAAATGTTATTTGATTTTCGGATATAGGCAAATAATAAGGCAATTTGTATTTGTTGTATAAAATCAACTGCAATTGAATTTCTAGGGGGCAACAATTATAGTCGCATGGTTGTCAATTTGTCATGTTTTACGCCAAATTTTATTGCACGAAAGTGTATGCGCATGTTGTTACTTTGGATGGAAGAACGATAATCCTAGTGCCCTTAAATTAAAAAATGCAAAAGTTGTTTCTCATGCTGTGAATGTAATATATATCATGGACCAAGAGTGTCCTAATAAGATATAAGTTATATTCAAGGGAAGCACATCACGTCATTTCATATCTAATTAAACAACTGCCCAATTGGATAGATATAGGGCATCTCTCAACCTCAGATAGAGGTATCTTGTTGGTCCATGTAATTTAATAAGGCTCAGGATGAAGTTCAGTATTTAAGATGATCCTAATCATGGCTAGCTTAGATATTAAGTTCGTAGTACTCTCTTTATCAATTACTAACTTACAACACTTAACATTATATGTAGTATAAAGAATGGAAGATGTGAAATTTCTTCCAATCCTCAACAATAAATGGACTATCATAAAAGAGCCTTACATTTGTTGTGGAATCTCCAAGTGATGCCACTTTGCTTTCCATCATAGCCATCAGGCTATAGAATGAAGCTTTTTTTTATGGAGATGAAATTAGGCAAGGCAAGATAACAATGTAGCATGAAAATATTAGGATTCTTCAACATTGGTTCTCTAAGCATAAAATCATAGAATATGCCTTTGGAAATATAAATAAATAAATTTACAAGGAAGATACTTGATTGCAGCACGCAATCAAAACTTCAGAAGCAGATCTATAGTGCAAATATGAGGTTTGCTATCATCAAAATGTTGTTTTTCTTATTATCTCCCCTATATTTGATCCCAATAGATCACATGAACTAATACTAAATTTGGTGGAGGCTCTAGTCTTAGAAACCCTGATAAAAATAAAGGGACTCCATAGGGTAGTAAATATGTAGGAATCAACTTGAGAAGAAAATTGGAATATATGTCATGAGAATCAGCTTAAGTGCCAAGCATAAGAATAATAGATAATCAAGTGAAGCAAAATAATAATCATATAATTTTAATAAGAAAGAGGAGTGTTGCCCAAAAATGCTAAGAGGGATCAAAACTAGTCTGAGATTAAGAAGGATAGTGGGATTAGGAGGGAGAAAGATTAATTGTATAAAGAGAGAGGGAGGGATCAATTTAAAATGTCATTCATTAAATTTAACTCAGCTATAGAAATAAGGAATCATGATTATTACAAATAAGACTAAATAAAATGGAAACTATATAAACATCCAATAAATAGATTGGACCTCATCTAAAAATGATAAACATTAAAAAGCTAAAAAAAGTATTACATTAAGCCAAATTTGCAATTGGCACTAGATCTAATCAAGTCTAAAACATTGGTATAGTTTATGCAATTTGTCTAGGAGACTTATAGCACATCACATCTCTTCCCTTTTAAAAGTGATTTCAACTTCGTAATTGAAACAACAATTTTTTTTTCCCTTTACACAAGCTCGATCATCATACCAACGACAAGAACAATCAAAAGTTCATCTCCAATGCTACAATTCTCATTTATATCATTTCAACATTTGCATATAAAATTATTTTATATTCCATGTTATCTTCCACGTATCATGAAATGGGTGTCATATTTCTCCTAGAAATAATTCCTTCTTCATGAATGAAATAATAAACCTTTTTTCTTCCTTTCCATTAGATCCAATTGTTAAAAAAATATTATTTTTTAGGAGAGAAGATTAGCTCTAAAGTTGAAAATCCTTATATACAACAATTATTTTTAGGAGAAATTGGCTCAAGTGTTAAACCCAAAAGCCAATAGCAACAAAGGTGAGAAGAGACTGAAATCCAAGAGACAAGTTATAACCATTTGTTGAAATCTTCTATGAGGAAGCATTCTCTTCCAAGAGAGCCACCTGAACTAGCCGAGCTTGGTGTTATAAATATAGACATATAGTATTGAACTCTTCAAGTAGATTGGGATATCTCTTCATTTGTATATAGTGATAAAATTAATTGATGATATTTATTCAAGGGAACTCTTTCATGGTTGATTAATTCGAAGTCATTCATTAATGAGATTGGTATTAACAAACATTGATACCAAAAAGATTCTAAGTGTGTTAGGGGGGTCGAGAGTTTGGCAAGTACTAATAAAAGGTCATTGGGTAAACTCTTCTACTTTTACATTTACTACCATGCATCTTTATTTATATCCATAGCTTGGCCAGTTAGGGGAGCTTTCCTAAAAAAGTATTTCCTTATGCATAAAAGTAATTCAATAAAAGA